>CM070675.1:22267945-22626021 GCA_036346575.1 Dendrocalamus sinicus | reverse complement strand
AATGGTAATGGCTTTATAATTCATACTGAGTATGTAGAGATGCCCTGCATCCTTCAGGTTTAATTCTTTGAAGTCTATACGTACAGATACAATGGACAACTGTACGTGTAGTTGTTGCGGTTATTTATACAATTGACGTGCCACAGTACTGGTCAAGGGACTTTACAGTCAACTGCAATTAATGAGAAAATTATGTTATGATCTGTAAAGCGCTAATGATTAAAAGAATGTTGTGATGCTGGAATATAATTTCTGGTTTTTTCTTTTCTCCTTTTCTTTCATACAAGAACATAAGAACTTGAATACATGCATAAGCACAGACGAACTGAAGAATCATGTAAAAAAAGGATGCGACAAAAACCTCAAGAGTCAATCTCATTGCCGAACTCTTGAACCAAAGAAAGAAAAAACAGTTGTTAAAAAAGGGGGGGGGGGGGTGCGGAACTGAAAAATTATGTAAGAGCTAAAATGCCAAATAGGATGGACGCAAACCTGAAGAATTAAGCTCCTTGCTACATTTTTGTTCTAGACAAAAAAAAGTTGGGGTGAGAGAGGCTCGAACTCTCGACCTCAGGATCACTCACATGTTAAGCTATGAGACCTACGCGCTAGCCAACTGCGCCACCACCCCATTTATGTCCTTAGTTGGAGTATAGTTTTATCTACAGAAATCTGTTTTTTGGTCTGCTGTCTGCAGATCTGGTTAAATCACAATTGTCTCCATTATCTAACCAGAGATGTAAACTCGAAAAATTCCTGAAACATTTTTCTTCTTTGACAATTCACTTTCTGCTCATATCACAGGTCCCAACTAAACTTTCAAGTACTACCTTTCTTGACTAATCAATTGGTCGTACACATGAAGTAGAAATAAGTAACCCGAAATTAACAGTTTCCCCATCAGGAATTGCACAAGTAACCCAAACTTGCAAAATCTGATTACCCAAAATTGAGATCATGGACACCATCACCCATCACCAGCATATAAGCTTTACCAAAGGCCTAATTCCAGTCATCCAACTCAGTGGTCACTTACACTTCATAATAGATGTTGGACTGCTGATCGGTTAGCACGTCGAGATCTCCCGCACCCTGACCTTTGTCCGCTCTGTGACCAAGAGGAGGAAACAATTAATCATCTACTCATCTCTTGCGTCTTTGCTCGGCAATTCTGGTTTCATCTTTTGCACAAAGTAGGACTGCATGTGCTGGCTCCTCAAAATGATGAAACCTCTTTTGATGACTGGTGGGCTAGAGTGGAGTTGAGGGCAGGGGCGGATCCAATGTAGAGGGAGTGAGGGCCCAGGCCGTCACTCAATTCGTAGAAACACAGGTATATAGCTTAAGATTTAATGCTAGTGCCTCACTCACCTAACTAAAAGGCCCTCACTCATGCTAAAATTATGAATGAGAACAATTCAGCATACTATGTGTATTGTTGTGCCCCCTCTCAGATTTTATCCTGGATCCGCCCCTGGTTGAGGGTGGCTGGCTTGGACAGGAAGGGGCTGAATTCAATAATAATCCTTGGAGCTTGGTTGATTTGGAATCATCGCAACCGGTGCGTGTTCGATGGATTGTCTCCAAACCTAGCTGGAGCTTTGTTGCTCGCCTATGAAGAATTGCGGCTCTGGAGTTTGGCGGGAGCTCGGGGCTTATCTTCCCTTCTTGCCCTAGAGCCAGCTGGAAACCAATAGATCGTCTGGCTTTCTTTAGTTGTGGTCGAGGTCGTGTTTGTTGTTTGGAATAGGCGCGTTTGTTAGCTTAGAAAACATTCCAAGCCTTTCCAATCCAAGTGTGTTTCAGGTGTGCGTTGTAAGGGTTCTTGTCCCTTTCTTCTTCTAATATAATGATGCGCAGCTCTCCTGCGTGTTCGAGAAAAAAAAACTTCATGATCACTCAATGGATCTTGAGCATTGCAAGAAACCCTCAGCACAGGCTGCAACCTGCACAATTCTGCAGCTCAATGAAAAGCTCATCAGTCTTCAGCCGATTGTGCTGCGAGCATCTGCGCTTTTGGCCACAACTTTGGCAGCTGTGGTCATGGGTCTGAACAAGCAATCCTACACCGCGGTGGTTGCAATTGTGGGCACCAGGCCAATCACACAAACTTTCACTGCCCAGTTCAAAGACGCCTGCAATCGTGTAAGCCTTCATGCATGTCATTTACTGCTGAATTATCGATGTTTTGGCATGACAGTAAATGGTTCAGGTGATTCGTTGCTTTTGCAGGTACTTTTGTCATAGCCAATGCCATCAACAGTCAGTATAACTTGGTAGTGCTGGTGATGAGGCGCCTTCTGCAGCGAAAGAAACAGAGTTTGGTTGCGCATTTGCTTGATATGGTAATTTATGTTTTTGAGTTATTTCCTATCTCAAGTGTTCGTTCTTTGCTTCTCCAGATTAAGTTGTCACAAAGAAGCAACATATGAAGTGTCTTGTCCACCGTTAACTTTTCAGCTCAGAACATTTTCCTCTTTGACCAAATACATTTCATTGAGCTAGTTCTGAGAATAGGATACATCAATGATCAAACTAGCCAAGAGAGAAGCAATCTAGTACAAGAGTATTATTGTTAGCTCATGTAAAATCTGAACCATCACACTACATGGTCCAGCCAAATCTTATCAGAGAACTTACTTTGGAGCCTTCTAATGATGCTACTATGAAAAGACAAAGCTCAATCTGATCAAGAATCTATTGCAACTATCGAGAACTAGTTGCTTGAGTGAAACGCCTGGATCTGTGCTTATATAGGCATGTACTGTAGCATATCGTCCAAAAATGAAACCAACCTCAATTAGTATGAACATATGAATTTTTTCCTCTGTTGTCACTGGCCCAGGTGATCCTGGCTCTATTGGGTATTGGCCACTGGTGCCGCCAGCGCGGAGACGGGGAGACTGGTGGGCCGCTGGTTTTGTGCAGAATTGTGAAATATATATGGGCTACCTGGGCTGAATACTAATAATAATACCTCGGGCTGACTTGGGTATACACTACAAATTTTCTCACGCTCCGGGCTGAAGCCCACCTTGCCGGGGGCCCAAATCCGCCCCTGGCCACAGCGGCCTCGATGGCTGAGCTAGGCAAGAACGGTAACTTGCACGCACGCTGGAACCCGATATGCGACAAATTTGGTTCTGTCTGCAACCGTGGAGGCCTAGCGCCTGTGTCATCATTCATCGGAGTCGCCCTCATGCTGGCCCTGAACTTACTGTCAACTGCAGCCAACTCTCTCCGCGCCAATGTGGCAGGCCAATGAGTAGTCCGCATCCCAGACAGCTCATGCACTCAGGTTAAGGCAATAGAACTGATGAGCCTACTATCTGATGCATGTGGGAGCTGGATCACAGCCTTCAGTGTGCTATATTTGATGTGAAACTGTTCCATCTTGCTTGGCCTGAAATGGGCAGGCCCAGAGTACAAGCACGTAATTTCAATTGGTTATGGAGCTTTAATTAGATCAGTTCTTATATAGATCAAGTTGTTGCACTATTAAATCCTACTACTCTGTGGTTGTTCTATTAACCGTCCCCATTTGGCTGCATTTGCTTAGTTGGATGCTACTTTGCTTTGTTTAAGATGCACGTCAGGTGAGCCCCGGGCTTTCCAAACAGTTACTACCTGTTGTACTGCATGGAGCTTTGTTTTATTATCTGAACAGTGAAGTTGTTTGGAGTTGCTTGGGATGATCTATCCAGCATCAGGCCTTACTTATGCACTTAACTGAGAAAAATTAAAGTAGGCCAATTGATGTAGATTTATCAGAGAAGGAACACATGCATGCATGGAAGGGGTCCTATGTAGGGGTTTGGCCATGTGTTCCTATCAAGAATCTCTACAAAGAATTTAATTAACATGCAACTAGGAATTATTAAGTGATGACTATTGGTTCAACACATCAACCTAACAATCTATGAAGATCACAGCCTAGATATGTTCATATGCTGACCTGGAGAGAAAAAAAATCCAATAGGGCATGTATGTAAGAAAATCTAGAACACAATCATTCATTTGGGATAACAAGTTGTGTGTGAAGTGTAAGCATAAGACCAGAGAGGACATTATTGCAAGGCGACTAAGAGAGGTGTAGAAGACTTGTAGCGATACGCATACGAGTACTAGTATTGATGACATATAGTACAGCAAAAGAGATAGTGCAATGAAGTAGAAAGGTGGCCGCTCAGAAATAGTGCACTGAAAAGCCGGGGCCTTTCAGCTTACTGTTCATCAATTTGTACGTTTGTCATCGCAACAATATAGCAGAAAAGAGATATGCTGTAAATTAGAGGTGCTTTGGACTGTCATATTCATATATACTTTTCTAGACGAATATTATATCTGTAACATCCTAGTTCAATCTCTAGGCCTAGAATGCTACCACTACTCGATAACATTACCATTCACATCCATCACTGCTAGATTTTAGCAGCAACTCCTCTATTTAAAACTCAACATCACGTTAAGCAACAATGAACATGGCAGCAAATATACAAGGTTGCCAACTATCGAAAGAAATACATGAGCCATACACGTCTAAATACTTCCATTAAGGCATATTATTAATCATTAACTGCCTAAGCATGTCTTTAAAGTCTGTCTATGTCAACTAAAAATGATATTGAATTACTGTTTGCACGTGGAATAAATCTGCTACTCCCGTCCATACAGTGGCGGACCTAGGATTTTACCAAAGGGTATGCCATACCAAAATTTTCATATGCAATTCGGTAAAATCATTTACCAATTTGAGAAGCATGTAAACCATATTATACTTTATGCCTCTTTGTTTTTAGCATATAGAATGGCACTCATATTGATTTCAACATAAACATTAGAGAAGAGAGTACTTTTTTTTGTAAGATTTCAACACCCATGTATCAGAGGAATGGAATCGCCTCTCATCACATCAACATCTCTCTTCATATGTATGCAGTAGGCTGGAACGAATAAAAAAATGTAACTGTTAAAATAATTCTGCTAATCTTCTATCAAAAAAGAAAAAGGAAAGGAGGGAAAGCAACTCTGCAAGTTAATAACAGGCATTCGATTCAACATGGAGGAGCAAAAAAAAGAACACAAACCGGAAGAGCTTCATATTCACTCACTGAATCAACTCGACACTGTGCATTCTAGATGGATCGATTTCAATCCTATTTTGTCCTACATAACAATATCTGTGTTCTAGAACAGTCAATATACGCAATCTGTCACAAACAAATATGTTTCCAGCATCTTTGTGGATAAATTAATTTCGGCATTCCAAATGCATATATTCTACATGTTGTTTTGGAAGTATTAATGTTGCGTACCTTTATTCCAGGCGAATTAATATCCACGCATTTGAGTACGATTCTATAACGAAGATTTGCACCGCCGTCGGCGTGCAATTATTTACATTTTTATTTTCACTTTGATGCCAAAAAAATCCGAAACTTTTGTAAAATTGACCACGTATTGACCATTGCATGTGTGCGGGAACAGTAAATAGTACCTTTTACTCGTAAAATAAAAAGAAAAGAAGAAATGCTCGTTGCAGAAGAAAAGGAATGGATTACTTGGCAAAGAAATTGAACAGTATGTTTGACGAGAATAAAGAAGAAGCACAGGGTAGAAACGGGAAAAAGCAGGGCGCTTAGCTCACCTCGAGCAGGGAAAGAGAGAAAAATCTGCAGTCACTCACTCCTGTACTCCTCCAATCCCCCCTCTCCTCCACCACCGGCGACCTCTTCGTCCATCTGGTGAGTGCCTCCGCTCCAGTCCCCCCCCCCCCCATTTCTTTCTTGCGTCCGTAGGGTGGGAAGAGTGAGAGGCGTCCCTTTTCTTCCTCTCAAACCCGAGCGAGCCCTAACCTAACCCCTCTTCGTTTCCTTCCTTTGCTTTCTTGGCTTCTTGCCCATCCGCATCACCATGGCCTCGCGCGCCAAAGCTTCCAAGAACGCTCCTGGGGACAGGGGCCACCTCCACGCCCCTCACGCCTCCCGTCATGCACCGGACGTCGAGGAGGTTCTCGAGAGCCCGCCGTGCCGCCCAAGCAGCAGCGAGGAGTGGCAGCAGCGTGCAAAACGTCGCAGCGCCGGATTGATTGGGTTGGGCCCCAGGGTATGCCGTGGCCCACCCGGCTGGCCCACCCGGCATACCCTGTGGGTCCGCCCCTGCGTCCATACATATCACATTTACCATACACCTAAAAAACATCAGCCAAAGTAAGCGTGAGTCCAAAGACTCAGCAAACACACAATAGAACGATAAACACTACCATACGCATAAGTAATAACCTAGCTATATCATTCCTCACATGTTCCAATATAATCATAAACATAACCATATCATCATTCTCATGTCTTATTATTATCTTTCTATCAGTGCAATGCAATACTATTCTACATGCTCATTTGCTCATCATATTGCATATACCAGTATAGCTTGAGTGAACACTCGTTGATGTTATTTTCTCATGCACGCTTCTCGAAGCGACTTACAACCATTAAACTATTAGTGAATCAACATTCGATCTACTTCACATTTTTAGCACATACAAGACTTAAATCACTTAGGCCAATACTGCGGTTTCACACACCGCCACTTTTTCGGTATTGGACAATTTACCAAAATACCCCTCTATCGTTTTTCACAAAGCTTCCTGCTTCCTTTGCCATGAAACATCGTCCATGCTTTGCCATCTTCCACATGGCCCCAATGACTTGTCGCCAAGCCTCTCACGTATCCGAATCCCACCAAACCGTTCTCGCTTGCAAACGACTCAAGTCACTTAGCGCACCACATGCTTCTCCTCGCGCATAACGGCACCGGCTTTCTCGACTCCTCCCTGAGCCTAGTCTCGGTCCACCTTGTTGTTGCTCGTCATGTCCACCACTGGTAGCTTCCACTCCGGTTTCTCGTCATCCCGGCTTGCAATCATCCCGCCAGCCTTGGTCATATTTAGCATCTCTCGACGTTCGGACCTCAAGACAACTCGTGCCTAGTCGATCCTCCTATGCCTCACCACGACCTAACTCTGAAGTCTTGCAACCAACAACAATGAGCAAACCGTCATATAGCACCACACGATACACAAGATCATCATTTGACACAATCATCCATACAATGCACCGTGCAAAAAGTATGCAACCAAAATATTGATCATAAACCTAGGATCAAACAATAAATCCATGTACACACAAGTAACAACACCCATACCATAACCACGTAGTCACCCCAACTCAAAACTCAAAATCTAGTTTTTCTGCGAAAATCGGTAATTCCGCTCTTAACACGTCGGTACTACTGTGTTGCGGTACTACCATGCTCCAAAGCGGTACTTACGCACCATCGCTCCTCACACATGATCTCTCTGGAAAAAACGTACTGCAACTTAGAGCGAACTACCGTGCTCACAATGTCGGTACTACTACTCAATGGTACTACCGTATAAACACCTGCGGTACTTTCGGTTTTCCTGAAACTTCCAGAAAATAGCCCAAACAAAATGCGATCTTTACAAAATCACTTCACCACTCCAGAAATATTGCAATGGTTCATCACAACATAAATTAAGACTTTCTCATATGGTCCTTCGTATAGCCACTTTGAAGTGTCCTCGTTTGGATTAAATAACAGGATGCAACATTCAACGTATATATGCACGACAATGAAGGAGAGAGCAAAGTAGATAAACAAAAAATCAGCAATCTGAAATGTTCTAGATAACTCAAACCTCTAATTCTGAATATACACACTTCAACAATCATTACAGAGTTTTTACTCCTAAATTTCTTGTGCCTTACGGAAATCGACGGGAAAAAATTGTGGCATGCTCTACTAATACCCACAGCAATACCCACACTTAGATATTGTACCACACAGAGATAAGTATGTATTCCATATAAAATCATCATACACACTGCAGATCAACTACTAGCTAGCTAGCTGCTTATGTTGTCTCAATAGATAAATTTCCCTAGAAGTGATTCATCCAGGAAGAGCTCACAGCAGCAGCCATCTCAGGAGACAGGCTTGGCACCTCCTCACTCCCCATGGAGCTCAGGTGGCTCAGCACTGCCTTGAGCACCATCTTGTCACAGTTCAGAGCAGGGTCCAAGTAGCTGCCAAAGTCAGGTAGGCCATTGTCCAGGTAGCTCATGCCATTGCTGCCTGTGACCATGGGGAGGTAGCATGGCTGTGCAACAGTAGCACTGCTGCTGTTATTACTGGCAATATTATTATTGAAGCTGGAGAAGCAGGGCACTTGCTCAAGTGCGGCGGCGGTGGCGGAGGTGGTGGTGGAGGTGTTCATGGTGGCCTGGAGTTGTGCTAGGGTAGTGTCCATAAGAGGTGGCAATGGTGGTGAGGAGGTGGCTGTGGATGTGTCATGGCCAATGGTGGTGAGGTTTCTTGGCTTGGAGGTGGCACCTCCTCCGCCTCCTGATTTCTTCTTGCAGATGACTCTGCACAGGACCCAATCTTCCTGTTGAAAACACATGGAGGATCAAGAAAAAGCATTGATTAGCTCATTGGTAGGTGCAAATTTACTAGCTTTGAATGCAATCTTATTAATTATTATAACTGTCCTGGCTCTTGATTGCATCACTTGGCCTAGCTAGTGATGAAAACCCTCTCTTACAACAATTGTTCATGCCTTCATGCACAACCATGCATTATTGGATCAATTTTACCTTTGTTTTTCTGGTTACTTTGTTAATTCGTTTGGCCAGATTAAGATTATCAATGATGAAATATGTACTTATTTGCAGCTTGACAGGAGTTTAAGGAGTTCATAAGCTTAAATTATAGAAACTTGTTTGCAAAATCACTACATATATGAATTGTATTGGCAGAATATTGAGAAATCTTTGAAGACTTTTGACTTGCTTGTAACAAAATGATAGATGTTGAATCAACTAAAACTATTTAATAAAATAAATTAGGTAGTCTGTTCATGTCATTTTTGTAACATCCACTAATTAACCTTTTTGTAAAAAAAGACAAATTAGTCCTTACAAATGCCTACTACATATTTAGATTATGAGAGGTGATGAGAGAGGTGAAATAGTATTAATATAAATGAAAGTAGCTAAAAATCGAAGGAATATAATAAGAACTTTAAGATCATGAGGGGGCCAGCCCTCTCTCCCTCGGCCCCTGTTAGTGTGAACTGGTGTGTATATATTGTGACGCAAAAGACCGTATGCCAAAGAAAAATAAGTGGCAAGTAGACATTAATAAATGAATGAAAAATTGTCCCTGAAAATAAATAAATAAATAAATGAATGGAAAACGACATGTCGAGAAGTTCATTTCATATGTACAGTACGTCAAAGTCTTGACAATAACAATTCGACAGAATACACACAAACTACACGTCTGTTATACGATTAATTGTGCTCACAATTTGTACCTACATATGCAATGCAATCAATACTTAATTGTGGAAATATCACAGGTTAACTGGCTCCCACAGCACTTGTCATCGCACATTTTGTAAGATATATTAATGGAATATTTCATGTGTGAGCTAGGGTTAGTGGTAGAGATACACTTTACCTTGGAGGCTTGCTGGTGTGCACCCTCCAACCTGTACTCATGCATCACCCACTCCGTCTTCTTCCCCTTGGGGGCCCTGCCCTGGTAGAACACCAGTGTCTTCCTCATCCCCACCAGCGCCCCCGCGCGCCACCACCCTATCCTTCCCGGTCGCCTTCCAGTACCCGGCGCGTCGCCGGTTCGTCGCGCTGCCCGTCGCGTATTTCCGGTCCCTCACGCTGAAGAAGTACCACTCCTTGCCCCCACTGACGCCACCGCTGATCATACCAACAATATACCATTGATCATCTAGTTAGAATATTAGGTAGTGCTTATTTGGTCTTATAAGTTGTTGTTTCTGTTTTTTTTACTGTAACAGCTAAAAATACACTATAGTTGTTGTTCAGTTTTAGCATAATTAAATTTAAAAAATAAAAAAGTCATCAACAACAATGCAAAAGAATAATAGAGAAAAACAAAAAAACCCAAAAAAAAAAGTCCAAACAAGGATAAAAATTAAGAAGCAAGAGCTTTTGTTGGAGTAGGATCTAAGAAGTCTTAACCACTAAACTACCACATAGGTCTCGAAACTCAAAAGCAAGCGAGGACAACATTCCTAGCTAGCTAGAGAGGTTTTTCCTTTCTTGTGTGCAGTTGTTTTTTACAACGATATCCACACGTTTCAATAAAACCGTGCAATTACAGGGCCAAGTTTATGGGTCTGGTCTTTTTGTTTCAGTTTATGGTTTTGGTTATAGCTTATGATTTTTGGTTTATTCGTAAGAAAGGTCAGAGTAAGAGAAACTCGTGTGTGATTTTGATGATATAAATAAAGTCGCTATAGTATATACTACAACAAATTTGTAGATCCTACTTTAAAAATATTTCGTTTAAAAGTTAATTACTATAGAAAAGTTAAAATTTAACTTTTAAAAGTGAAAAGAAGAGCCATCTGTATACCTCCTTTTCTCCCTTTCATTTTTGGTCCTAGCTAACCACTATTGTTGAGCAGTGGTGCTTGATGCATCCCATACATTGCATGTGGTCACAGTAACCGCCCTTTAGGCCCTTTGGCACAGCTCCACCACCACTCTTTGAGTCGTTTGGAGTCTTTTTGTGCCAAACAGGGTAAAGCAAAATAGCTCCACCCAAGGAGCTCCTTAAAATCTCTGAGACAAAAATAGCTCCACCCAAGGAGCTGAAAAAGTAAGCTTCACTTACCCACTCATGCCAAAAAAAACAGCTCCACTTGTGAAGAGGAGCCCTGCCAAACAGGGCCTTAATAGGGAGGGGTTTGTTCTTGGTGCTGAGAGACCTGTGTAACCCTTGATCAACACGTGTGCGGCCCATACTGATCGTGTGCTGAGATCCCCTGCGTACGATGTGATCTGCACTTTGTTGTTTTCCAATGTCCCTTGCATCATGCTTGTCGCCATCTCGTGCGTGCACATCACATGGGAGGATTAGGTGGGCAAGGCAAGCTCAGGATGTCGTCATAACATATTAGGCCACTAATACGACTGCTAATTTAATGCCATTTACACTGCAGGAAATCGAGAGGTGTCGTGGTGTAGTTGGTTATCACGTCAGTCTTAAGGCCTTGATCGGTTCGGCTTGAGCATCTGACTTATTTTTCACTATTTATAAAATTCGTCTTTTCTGAACTTTTGTTTTTTGTTGAGCTTTTTTGCCGGTTTTTTTTTCTATATTCGTTTGTATTATACATAATGGTCTAACATATTTTTTATTTTTTTTAAATTTAATTAGGTTAAATAAGCCTTTGTCAGCTACCGTGTTTTTTTAACCAGCTACAGTAATTTCAGCCAAAAGCCACAAAAAAAAGCTCAACTGATCACCACCTAACACACTGAAGGTCTCCGGTTCTGACTTCTGAGTCCGGCGACGCCAATTTTTATTTACCTTTTACTTTATTGTTTTCCCTCTTGCATTCTAGACTAGTTAATGACGATTAGTTATGTAAAAATAATTAAAAGGATGCAATTAGAGCCATGTTTTACTTTTTGCATTATTTTTCCTTTTGTTCCTCTTGCATTCTGGACTAGTTAATGACGGTTAGGTATGTAAAAATAATTAAAAATATGCAATTAGAAAGATTTTCCTTGGAAAAAATTATCGATTCATGCACGGGTTTGCATGCAAATTAAATTCAGTATCGCATTAGAAGGTCAATACATGATTCAGGATATAGAAGAGTAGTACATATATCTAAATTGTAGATGTTGTACGTGGACTAATGAAACTAATGGAAATCTAATGAATGCACGCAAAGCCTGTGAAATAAGTGTTCCCACCTTACAAAAAGATTGTTTTTCACAAGTGAGATCCTCATCACATCTCTACATTTTTTCTTTACAATGATGTAGAATATTAATTAATCAAATACAGGTATTGTAGTAATCGCAATTGTATAACAAACAAAGCTTTATTTATAGTCATATGCGTTATAGTTGTATAGCGATTCCGCTAGTTCTTACCAGGACACTACATTCACATATGATGCCTGAAAGTACACGGTCTAGCCAAAGATTAAGACTCCTACCAGATTAAAGTAGAGCACTGTGCATTGGTGCTTCACTAGAGACCGTACGTTGATAAGGATATGCGCAATACTAATTACTTCAAATTGGATATGATATGTAATTTATTAAGAACACAAGATATCAATACTGAAGCTACAGATCATTTTGATTTTAACATAATCAAAAACAAAACTATTCAAGTAACAATTTTAATTTGGAACTGTAGCTAAGATGAAAATCCCGGTCACCGCATAATCTAGTTAATTCCACTTTCTTAATAAATGAAATCGCAAAGGCTTAGTCGCACTTTTGATGCTCTTAGAGCAACTCCAAGAGAAGAGCTAAATCATTTTCTAAAGGTAAATTTGGCTATTATTGGAGAAAAAACGTCTCCAATAGACTCTGTAAATGACTCTCCAAATTTAGTAGCTCTCCATCCCTCCTCCTTCGCTCTCTATTTTTGGATAGCCTACCTCGCTCACCATCTAGCCTCTTGGCGCGGTCGGCGTTTCTTTCCCGCACGCTGCGCCCCATTCCCGTGCGTATGCGACCCACCGCACGCCCTCTAGTTTAGATAGCCTGTTGGAGTAGTCTTGTTTTTTTGGGTGAGATTCATTTTAGATAATAGCTAAATCACTAAATTTAGATACTTCATTTAGCTAATCTTTTGGAGTTGCTTTTAGATGGATATATATGTACTTTCATTTTCGGAACGCCCTAGTCTTCTGTCAAGTACGCCTATCTGACAGTGACGTTCATTTCAGACTGCCAGATCAAGATTGTTTAAAAAATACGCTTGTATACTGTTCAAAGGATTATAGAACACAAGGAAAAAAATCTAATCCATCATATCGATTGCATACATACTACAATTATTGGTTTTGTTAAACATCAAAGACTGTCAACTATAAGTAATTTCTCTTAAACTTCAAAGACTGTCAATCGTGAAAGTTGCAGAAAAGAAAAAGATGTGTAGATCAAACTCATGTAGATTTCTTTGTAGGAGAGACCGGATTCATGTAGATCAAATTTGAAGTACAAAAGATGCTATGAAGAGGAGAAGAAATAAAGGAGGGGATCATATGTATGCAGAAGAAAGCCTAGATATTTTCTTAATGTAAGGGCATAGTTGTCCTTGATACGAATGAGAAAATAAAAGGTGCAGTTTAGTGTATGCTGTGTGCACAACAGATTGGGGATTTGAGCTGTTTCTTCACACTGAAGCAAAACAAGGGTTCCCAAGTAGACATGAAAAATCAAAAGATTGGGAAAAAGTGAACAAAATAGATTAAGAGGGAAAGCAAATTGAGGGGAAAGTGCACGATTAGCTAGCTACGATGGCAAGAAAAGATCATATTGTTGCGTGTAGAACACATTCTCTCTCTCTCCCCTTTGCTATTAATCAATCAAGAAGAGACAAAGGATCAGCAGTTAAAAACAAGACATGTGAATACATATATGTGCGATCATGCATGGATATATACAGAGATGGTGCTCACCGGGGAGGTCCCATGGCTCAACCTTGTTGAGGTCGACGTCGACCATGGGCTGCCGGCGGCCGGAGAAGCCGACCTTGCCGCTGACCTTGGGCACGAGGTAGTCGCAGATGAGCTCGTCGTCCCTCGGGTGGAACCGGAAGCCCGGAGGCAGCTCCGCCTCAACCATGCTCAAGAAGCTCATGGACACCTCTCTAGAGCTGCTGTGATGAGAGAGAAAATTGAAGAATAGGAGAGAGAGAGAGATGGAAGGGGAGCAGAGAGAAACCAAGAGCTAGTATGTATACTGGAGCTTGTGTCGTGTGTTACAACTTGCGAAGATGGGTTTATAAGGTGGTTTAGGTAGTGGGTCTACTTCAACCTTTTTTTCTCCTCTTTTTTCTCTTCCTTTTTTCCTTTATATCCCCATTTTGCCTTTTCTTTCCACAAATAAGAGGAGCATTTTCACGCCAGTACAAGAGAACAAAAGAGACTTGTAGAGGCAACAGGCACAAGCTCCACATATGCATGCCAGTAAAAAATTTTAAAAAAGAGAAATTTTTTCTCAAAAAGAAGAAAACAAAAATAAGGAGAAAAAAAAAAGAGAAGGCCATGTTGTAATGGAACTGAAAAGCTGGATTGCTATCTACCACCATGTTATAACCTAGTGCTCCACTTGTCAGCTAAGGTGTAGCTGGCCTACTCCTTCAAGTCATCTGCCCCAAAGTTCCTGGGCGATTGATAAAATGTCACTGAGCATATTGACACGGAACATATTGACAAAGATAAAGTGTTCCAAAGTTCATATGTCAATTAACAATCTACCTTTTTGCATTTTAAATCAACTAGCTGCATGTGCGCAGCGTCACGCCGCGCAAGCCGCGGCCCATTAACCGGTGAGGTAACGCGCACACACGTGGCAGCGAAGGAAAAGCAAAGCGCGACAAGAGGCAAACAGTAAAAGAGAGCGCATACACGTGGCAGGCGGAGCGGAAGCAAGAGCGCGCGCACGCGTCGGCCGCAGGGAAAGCGAAGGCGACGTGGATGCGGTCGCTGGCCGGGAACTCCCCCGGCTTTGTATAATGGATGATTTATAAACTATTTTATCTATAAATGACTAGAACGCCCTTGGCTCTTTCATCTGATTCCTTCTTTTCTTTCTTTCCCTCTTCGACTGGTCTCTCTTTGCTTGCATCGTTGACTCCCACTCTCTCTCTCTCTCTCTTGCCGGCGTTCATCTCGATCTTCTGCGTGGCAACGGTAGGGCCACATAAAGGAAGCTAGGGAGCAGCACTTTGCGCGAACTCTCGAAGATGACCATGGTTGTGGTGGTGGGTTGGGTCTCGCCTCGCCTTGGGGAGAGGTGGGTGTGCTTTGTGTGTAGCGGCGAGTGCGAGATGCATCCCTGGGCAACAATGGGCGGAGATGGTGAGGGTAGTGGACCCAAGGACATGCCATTTGGTGCTACTTTGGCCATCTTCCCTGAGTCCAGCGTCGTTCTTCGCTATCACAACTCTTCAAGACGAGCCCTTCCACTCGCAGCTTTGCCTTGTCATTTTTCGCCGAATGTGCCCATCGACGGGAGCTCCTAAGCACCACATCACCACCACCAATCCCATCTTCTTCTTCGAATCTAGCCACACTCCGCCACTGCTGTAGTCCTGCCTCTGTGCTTCCATTGCCTCGATGAGCTTATTGAAAGTTGGTGCATGTCATGTCGTGTTCCACATTCTGATCTACAATCCCCCTCTATTGGCTTTGGGTTTGCTTCACCGTGCGTAGAGATCAACCCCTTCTTCTCTAAGTCCAAACCGCCATTCAATTCCGCCGCTGTCGGTGAGTTGCTGCCTCCGTTGACCTCACCATTGCCTTCCTCTCCTCCTCGTGATCCAGTGCTCACCTTCATCTTGTCAAAGCTCCATCCCCCTTGACACCACTGTTGAAGATGGGTCGCCTCCTTGGTCACCGGGGTTGGGAGAGGATGAGGAGAGAGAGAGAGAGAGCTAGCTGGGGTTAGAGAGGATGGGGAGATAGAGAGCGAGTGGCGAGAGAAGCGTCATGTACGAGTTGGACGGCTAGGGAGAGATGCACCATGGAGCAAGGATGGGACAAGATGGTCATTTCTCCTCAGGTTCAATTGGCTGGAGAATAAAAAACAATTAAAAATTGAAAAAAAGGCAAATTATTAATTGGCTCATGAACTTTGGAGTATTTTATCTGTATCAATATGCTTGGTAGTATTTTATCAATGGCGCATGAACTTTTAGGACAAATCATCAATTATCCCTTTTTTTAAGGAAAACAAAAACTCAAGGTCAATCTTGTGGCTATAAAGAGTAGCCTAGGTATAGCTAGTTTGTTGTTCTAGGAGGAGGTACAAACTAATAAAAAGAAAAAAAACACTTACAATTTTGCATTTTTAAACTCTAATGATATAAAGAATAAAACTTGTATAACAAGTACCAGGTATAACGCTATAAATAGTTTAATTTTGCACTTTCGTCTAAAATTATAATATATGTGACTTATCTATCAAAGTTAGAAATTGCTAACCACGCCTGCCCGTGGTATACTGGGGACACATTTATCTAGTGCAAACTTAATTATGCTTAGATGTTGTCATGCAAACTACCTAATCTGATATTGATATCGATTTTTAGTAAAATAAAACTTCTAGTCATTGCATTTTGTTTGGTTTACAACACGTCGGCTTCTAATTTTGACTTTTCGGGTTTTTTTTCTTTTGCTTTTTTCCTTTATATTATCCGTGGAGATATAATTGTGTTTCAATTTTTTTTGCTTTATTTTCCTTTAATTAAATGATTCAAAAAAACTAATAGCCACTATAGTACAATTTTAGTCAAAACCCAACAACCACATCCAAAACCCTTAAACTTAACCTCTTTCGAGTGACCCTTAGTATGACTTGAGCTAAGGGCACTCCCAATGAAAGATATTGCAAAGCAATATCTATACCTTCCACATCAACTAAAAATAATTATAGACATCATTTCACCAATGCATAATGTCTACTAGTGGAACTAATCAATAAATAACACCTCTCATGTTTCTCTCTCCCTTCTTCCTCCCACCGACAGACTCTGTTCTCTCCCATCAATTGCCTCCCTCCCCTCCCTCTCACTCACAAAAACATCACCAGTCGACCGCCCCATCCACCCTCACCAATGACGGCTGCCTTCCTTCTACCAGATCTGGTTGAATCTGAGCCAGCAACGCCCAGATTTGAACGGATCTAAGAAAACCCCATGGATGGAGATGCGGCGAGGCGTGGAGTGACACGATCGCGTGTGTGGAGCAACAAGGCGGTCCGGTGTAGAGCGGTGTGATGCGTGGGGCTCGGCGAGCCAACGTGGAGCGGCGGTGGCACGGCGTGGAGCGGTGCGGCGTCCATGCGTGGAGCGATGCGGCGGCCTAATGTGGAGTGGCGCGGCGGCGCAGTGGTGGTGACGGAGAGTGGCACGATAGCCCGACGGGTGTGTTAGCGGGCTAGCATGGAGCAGCACGACAGGGCGCATCGAGTGGCGCGACGGCCTACATGGAGCAGCGACGGCGCTCAGCAGGCCAATGGAGAGCGACGCGGCAACCTAGTGGGCATCTTGGTTGGGGGCGTGGAGTAGTAAAGTTGCTCTACATGGAGCGGCGGCACTTCTCGGCGGCGGTGCAACAACCAGCGGGCATCTTAGCGGGCCGGTGTGGAGCAGCGCTCGACGGGCCAATAGAGAGCGGCGCAGCAGGCCGGTGTGGAGCGGCAGCGGCGCTCGGCGGGTCGACGTTGAACAGCACGACATTGTCTTGCTGGAGTGTAAGTTCCATAGTAAACTATGCGTTGAATTTTGTATCTAAGCAGTGTCTTACATAAGACACGATTTTTCTCTCTCATTTTTACTTCTCTCTCCACCAAAATATAAATCATAGTTAACATTCTAATTAATTATATGAATACTGCTGACTAGAACTTATTGGAAGTGCCCAAAGCAAGACCTACGTTTGCCTTTCCTTTCAACGCTCCACTTGTGCTAAAGTTGCCTAGGAGTTTGGTCCACATAGTCGGCTCACTACAAAACTAATTAAGTTGCAGAAGATCGGCTAAGAGTAAGTACAATAGAAGAGGTGGCTGCCACCTCTAGGACTAGTCACATAAGTAAAAAGAGTACATGTGGCTCATATGAAGGTAGCTAATACAATAAGTTGAGTAGAGATTACCTCTACTAAAGCACTCAAACATTTAATATTTCGCTAGAAGCGACCCTAACCCTTATTGTACTTGCTCTAAGAACTAGCATCGTCTCCAAGTTCTCGTATGATGTGTTAGAGGTCACCTCTTGCATGAGGGGCAGCTTGCCTCTCTCTCTTCCACATAGAATTGTGTTGACGTGAATTTTGCTAGAGGCGATCTAGTCAGTATCATTGTACTTGCTCTAAGCTGCTTAGATTCTAAGCCTAACTATATGATGGGCTAGGATCGAGACTCAATGGCGATCTATCCGTGTGGCTAGGTAAGGAAGGACGTACCTTGGAAGCGTATAGCATAGGTACGGAATAGCCAAGAAGAACCTTAGCGCCTCGAGATTAGCGTATTTGTTTAGCTATCGATGGATCACGCCAGAGTGACCACGAGATCAGAACCAGATCGAGATGAGATGCATATCCAGTCCACGTTAGTTGGAGTGGCTACTACCGGCTAGGAAGAGGAGTTGACAAGTTGAAAGTAAGAGCATTTTTAGACTAGACCCTAATGGAGATAATGAGCGAGCCTTTGCTCATGGACGACCACTCTTCCATCTTTTTCTAGAGAGAGAATGCCTGCATCCTCTCCAACGTGAACAGATAGACCCGGTGCGTAGGTATGGAAATAGATTGAATATGGTTGAATAGTCTTAAATACGAATACAGATCTATATTTTAAAATAAATATAAATTTGAATATTTTCAAATAAATTGAATGTCGTAACGGATAAAAATTCGAATCGAATATGTACTTAATTCGGTTGAATACGAATATCCTTCTATAACTTCTGTAACAAATCTTGGTAGAATAAATTCTTAGTGGTTTTACCCCTTTTTTACCTATTTTTTGACTGGTTACCGTGATAAGCATAGAAAACAGATCAAATATGATTTGAATAGTCTCGAATACAAATACGAATACGAATATTCTCAAATACAGATACAAATATTCTTGAATACGAATATGAATATTTTCTAATACAGGTTTTGCTTACTACATTCACGTTTTTTCAGATACAAATATCAGATAAAACGAATTATCTGTTATCGTTTCTTGCCCCTATCGGTGCGCATGATAGAGAGGTGCTCCCATAAGAAGCAAATTCCAAGGTTATGTTCTTTTTGAGTTTTCGGTTTTTAAAAAAAAAATAAAATAGACGAACGATTTTTAAAGCGGATTCTTCAAACAGTTTAATTACTAGGGCTTATTTGAGACACAAAAATTTCACGGTAATTTCATAAAATTTTCACATAAAACAGTTGAATTCCTACAAAATTTAGAGGAAAAAATCTCGTATTCTAAGCTGAACCTTAAATCAAACCGGGAGCTTGATACGCAACAACCCACCCTAACCAAACTTCTTAGATTTGTGCAATTTAGGTCCGTTCATTTTGGCTTGAGTTTTCGCTTATTTTTACTATTCATAAATTTTATCTTTTCTGATTTTTGACTTTTTGAGCGGTTCTTTTTCATATTTATTTGCATTATCTGCGATGAGCTAACCTTTTTCATTTTTAAATTTAGTTACATCAAATAAACCATCATTAACTTTAGTGTAATTTTAATTAATTACAATATAATTTTAACTATAAATCAACTTATTTTGGTCTAATGGATCAGCTCTTAGTTGACATCAAAGCCGCTTACGCGGGTCGTCTCCCGAAGCGCGGGCTGTCGCATATTCAGATTTAGCAGAACGTCTAACTCATGACGTGCAGTACGAAACCGAAGCTGACATCCTCGCGGGTTGCGAGACACGCGCGTAGGGTAAAAGTGGATAACATTATCCGTTATGATAGGATTTAAATATGATATATTTTTTATTTAATTAATAATTTTTATTATATTTGTATTTAAATTCGTATAAAAAATATGGATATGAATATAGTATAGAATTTTACTATCTAAAATATTATTTTATCTGAACTATCCATATCTGTATTTATATTTGATAAAACAATATGCATATTTTATTACAATACAATTAATTAGTTAGACACGTTTTTTAACTGAACATGAATTCATGTGAATTCGTGTTTCTTTAGATGAAGTAAATGAATTAGAATAATTAAGTGTAATTGTTTGAGGATAAAATATCATTAATGTTTTCATACTATATAAGTTATGAGGATAGCTGGATCCGATTGAATTGAGTAGATATTCGATTCGAATTCATATTCATTACATATTCGATTCATATTTGAGAATATTCAGATTTATATTCATATTCGTTTATAAAATACGAATACAAATATGACAAAGGCACTACTCGATTTATATTTGATTCATTTTCACCCCTATACGTGCACACATGAGCAGAGGAGACTATGCCCGATTCCTGTCGACGAAACTGGACAGGCAGGGGGCGCTGGCAGGGCCTCGCAACTGGACAGGCATAAAAGTGTGATTTGATGGTTGGTCCATTCTCTCTACTCTCTTCTTAGCCATCCGATTTGATTTGGACTATTCGTCTCTCTCCTCTCTCTCTCAGGATACAACCGCCCACCCCCTCCACTTTCTCCATCTCCTCGCGCATTCTGGCCACCCTTCTATCTCTGTCGCTTGTTCTCTAATATTTGATATGTGAAGTTGGTCATGCAGTAAGTTTCATCTCTCTATTTTTATGACTTCGTTGCAACGCACGGATCTCTAACAAGTATTAAATCAAATTACACTACATAGTATAGTTAGTCCTTCCTGGCGCGCTGCACGCAAACCACGCTTGCTCCGTGCGTATCTCGTGGACTCTCCCTTCTATTCATTCCGTCCCTCAGCTGCGCCGCGCAGCGACAAAGCAATCAGATCCATCGGGGGTGGGCATAGATACGTGCTAAATGCACGGGACCCTGAAAAAAAGGAAAATATATGCAGTGGCGCACTGAGCTCAAAAGTCCATAGACAGCAGCTCGGGCTTTCTGCAGGACTGCTGAAATATCCTTTCCATGGCCAGGTCGTCCAAATTGACAGTCATCCAAACCCCATGCTCAAGTGCTACGGACCAACTAATTGATTTGATCTCAAGGAAAAAGTCTTCCAGTAGTAGCACGTTCCTCCATATCACCATATGTTGTGTGGTGGTTCTTGTGAAAGTTACTTCTTTGTTGGCCTTGGAAAAGTCAAGCCTAAAAAGGCAGTGACAAGACTGCAGCACAGGAACGCAGAACTGCTAATCCATGGATCCATCCAATCCAACAAGGAAATTACTGACAGCTCTCGCAAGACCTGAATGAGAGGAGCTATGCAGAGCAGCTCTCATAATAATGGGGAATTTGTGCTCTGCTCTACCAAGTGAAAGAGAGGGTAATGTGCTTGACAGCAACAACAGAAAGCTCATCCACATACCTCCCCCCCTCCTCCGCACGGCCTAACATCGCACGCCGCTGCCCACAATTCCAATCACTTTTAACCTAAATCAATCAACCAGCTTGTGCCAGGCACGCAACCGGAGAAGAGCCTTTCACCGAATATTCCAGGTTACAACGATCCTGAAAGATCTCGCTATGGCTTACTGGCTGGCTAGAATTAGACCACCACAGACAGCACAAAGAGAGGTGAGCTTCAAGGTCAAGCGCTGTGTGTATTACCTTTCAGATGCTGGCTGCATCAGTGAAAAGTAGAGGGAATTGACCAGTGGCCTTGCTGGGCACCTCCGGGTGTACAAATCTGGATAAGGATTTGGAGACGGAGGAGTGCCGACGGCTCTGAGTGGTCCACCTGACGCCGATCCATAATTGGAATTCGGAAGTACAGGCACTGTTGTTCTCACGCCCATGGGTGGACAAATTCTGCAATAAAAGACGAAACAAGTGGGAACACCGCATAGCTCTCTCCTTCAAGATCACATACTAACCTGGTAAGGAAAGTTTCAATTGCCACATGGAAGTAAAATCAGCCAATTGTTGCAACTGTAACACAGCCAAATGAATGAACTCTAACTTCGTTCTGACTGCAGGCAAATGCAAGGATATAACTTGGGTGAGTTGAATTCCATTGTAAATTCTCATCCACCAAATGACAGCTTGCTGCTATTGAGCTGCCATGACACGATCGGTTAGGATCTTATCCATCTACCAGTGGCCCAAGGATTATTTTGAATCCTCTCTTTACAGATAATACCTTTGCTTGCATCACTTCCTCTGAGCTATCAAACTATGATTGGTGGTCAAATAAGAATGATAAAAGGACTGGTCAGCATGGACATGGAGAATTGTATAAGCAGGATTTTTGGGGAGTAATTAACCAAAGCCAATTTTTAAAGTTGCTAAGCCTGCAGCAGAAGAGTTAAAAAAATCTTATACTGCACTGCAGGGTGAAGTAAAAAAAAAGAAATCAATTAAAGAATGCTCATAAGTCATAACTACAAGAGTAAAGTCAAAGCACCGAAATGGCTAAAAAATGCACACATGCCGGACACGCACACACAGACACGTATGGATATAAGCTACGAGCCTACGACAAACCTGAAACCACAAACATACCAATGGAATCATATAGTAGCACATGCTTAATAAACTTACGCGAGTCAACCTCTTTCACTAGTCTTCTTCCAGCCTCCCCATGTTGGTAGCATCACATCAAAGATCCAACAGGATTTGATATTTTATGAGACAACACGTAGCTTTGTAGATAAATGGTCCATGTGGTTAGGCAACTTACAGCACATAATTGCAAATGTCTCTCTCAGACAACCCTGCTCAGCTGACTTCTCCAAAAGTTTAGTCTCCGAGATCAAGCACAAGTTTACCAATTGTATCAGGAATCAGGATAATCAAAGCAGGCAAAATCTTATTTGATGAACAATTCACTCTTGTTACTATCGTTATTTGTTAGATATATTTTTCAGGCAGGCATGGCAGTACAAAGATCAAATCTACTCTATAATAGTATTGATAATACCACTGAGCGACAATCTATTGATAAAGAGTGCATCAGCAACTTTTTTTCCTGACAACTTGTCAGCCCTGCATAAAATACATATACACATATTGCAGGAAATATAAAGTTTGATAGCTACTTGCTTGATGATCACTTCAGAGAAACGAGCAGGCGTGCACTGGGAGGCCATGGAATCGATCTAGAAGTTGACCTAGCATTTATTGGATAAAGGCACACTGTTCGAGGGCAATCTCTTCATCTCTTGCACATTCCCATATCTGGATTTGCAATATTTCCTTATTGTGAGAATTCATTCCTACCTGTGCAAAATACTAAAATTCTCAAGCAACTAGAGAACAAGTTTGCCACATTTTGCAAAATCTAAGAACCAGGCAACATATGCCAGGCAGACACAAGCACCGTTGAAAAGAAATGGTGTTGCTCTCATTGTTTTAAAGATAAAACCATCCTCAGAGTTTAGAGTCACAGTCATTTCAAGATCAAGACGAATCTGCATGTTGCTGCAGGCCACATGCCAGCAGGTGGACACAAAGACAGCTACTGAGCAACATGTCCACCCAGAACCCACTCAAAGTTCAAAACCTGGAACCGGAGGATCCCGGCTGGCGGGTGGTACCAATAACCAGCCGGTTACCAGAAAACCCGGAAAAAAACCGTTATCAAAGTTTGAATTTGGGTGATTTGAAAACTGGTAATAGTTCCGGTAATCAGAAAAACCGCTTAAAAACCATAAAAACCGCTAACAAACCGGGAAACCCGCTAAAAATGAAAAAACCAAGTTGGCACTACAATAAATGAAGCATATTTAGCTCATATAATAGGTAATTTAGCACCAAAAAAGCCTAAAAGGCTCTAAACCAATCTAGAAAATGCATTAGACCTAAACACTAACATGGCTGGTTTTTAGTTTACCGGTTCCCACCGGTAAATCCGGTTACCGGCCGGTCACCAGTTTTTTGAACCCTGAACCCGCTACACATAAGCGGTGCTTTCTTTTCTATACCCAACAAGCAAGGACAACATTTGTCTCTATAATCTATATCTAATGAAAGAACTAGCTCTGCCACAGGACAAGAGTCACACTTCTGCACCAACACAGTACACACCATCCCATCAACCTACATATTCAGGCATGAGAAGAGTTACCATGTCACTCTTTTGAAGGATTTGCAGACAACTTCAAGCAATTACAGCCATGTACCATGGAGACATAGTAGGATCAAATAGAGGAAACAACAATGCTTCAACTGCACTGCCTTGCTCTTGAAGAAACAGTAATCGATCAAGTAAAATATATGTTTCCACCAGTGGACCTAAAGCAGCCCGAAGGCACCAAAACGGACCTATGAATTTCTGCAAGAATAAAACATGGTTGCACTAGTAATAAGCTATGATAAAGGTGCATCTCTTGGTATTAAATAACCAGGGAGAAAAAAAAACACTGTCATATCCCAAGTCCCAACTACTGCTACATGCTTATGAATATAAAACAGTTAGAAAGGCGTATGGACAAGCATGTTTTTCATATTAGTTGTTGAGCACATTTATATTATATATGAATGTACTATAAATATCTGATATCTCCACTGCTGCATGGCATAACATAGTATATTAGTTTAGTCCTAGATTATTTTGCAACATAAACAAGATGCACTCTTAATTTCCATTACATTCATCTTGTCCCAGTATTAAAATATACCAATAAATTGTGTTTTGAGTAACTGCATTGATACCTGTCCCGTCCACATACCAGAAACACAGTTCTGTATTTTCAATTTGAGTATTGTTGAGAAATTAATAACCATGATGGACCTTTACTAGGGCTTCCAGTGCACTATGCCATATGTTACAACTGAAATAAAGCTCAACGGACATACTTATCAGTGCTTTACCTAAAGCATCACATAAGACAGGATAACATTATTTTCACTCTGATTAAGAACTACATATAATTGATAAATAGGTACTGCATTTAACTTCTTGGAACTATCCTACGGCAAGGCATAATAGAAAAGGGTATTCAATAAAACATACAGCAAAGGGTTGCACGTCCTTCCATATTTCAAGTAGACTGACATCTTCCACAAAACCACAGCCAAGGCGACCTAATCCGGATATTATGAAATCTTTGAAACTCCAGATATGGCTGAATCAACAACTCCTGAAGTTGAATAAGTCTCACCTGCCAGTATTACTCATTACCCGCTTATAAACTAAGAAAGTCACCCATAATTTGTTAAGTGTAAACGACCGAAAATGGTTGAAGACTTGAAGGTCACCTGTTGAAAGGTCATGGCTGCAATATGCAAAAGCCCCTTTAAGATCAGTAGGTCCTGTGGAGCGAAACATCTGTGGCAATGTTTTGTTCCTTTAAAGTAGAAGAGGGTAAATCATCATTTTTCCCCAAAGCACCATGGGATTCCATAACTTTCCAAGCCTCTGACGACGCAGAGTTTTCCTTGCCTTCCAATTGATGGACTCAATCTTGACACCACCGGAAAATATTTCTCAAGTACCTGCAGATAAAAACACACAGTTAGGTGAGTTTAAAGTGTTGAATGAGACCAAAAGGCTAGCTACTTTATAAAAACTGAAACCCAAAAGGCCGAGCTGAGATCAATTCTAGAATTTTAGTGGGTAGAACCTAATGGTCAATCTCTTCTTTCAACAACAAGAATCAATTCCAAGAAGATATTAACATTAAAATCAAAAACAAAATATTCATCAGACCATAAATCCACTTCCATATTCATATGGTCCATGACATGCATGTCAAATGAACAGGAAATACAAGCTAATGTAGTTAATTGGTTAGCACTGACATGATATAAGGAAGAAGATTTGGCATGCATAGCTCATATATCAGCTTGTGTGGCCCACAAAGAGGGATGTATCATGTAGTTTACTTAGGCTTCTATGATAACTTCATAATTCACTGGGTCAGCTTTCTAGCCTAAACTCCCAGAATACTTGCAAATGTCCCAAAAGCTGCTGGTGGCAATCAGCCTATAAGCCAGAACACAACAGCCTGTCTGTCAAGCCAGCTGAAGTTGTTGTTTAAGCATAGCAAAAGCTCATTTTATATGACAAAAGAACCATTTTACCTTGGTTGCGACTTATCTGAGTGAATTTGCTGATGCGAGTATTAAACAGGGCCACACACTCATCTGCAAGTTAAGGTTGGACAACGGTGGTAGGAAGCTTGTATGCAGGTGAGCAAACAAAATTCTATCATTCAGCACACACAACCTCTCGAGTAGCAATGTCTTGAGCTCCAGTGCGAAATACGGTGCTTCGCGCATCTGCTGCGAGGAGCATCAGAGCTGGAACGATCCTAGTGGAATGTATGTAGTCCCTCATAAGCAGCAAGTACCCCTCGGCCGTGCCTACGATGCGCCAGTCATCTTCAGGCAAGGGGATTATCTGGTCGTGCTGCCACTCTTGTGTGCCTTCACCATTGTTTCGC
Organism: Dendrocalamus sinicus; assembly: GCA_036346575.1. Classification (NCBI taxonomy): domain Eukaryota; kingdom Viridiplantae; phylum Streptophyta; class Magnoliopsida; order Poales; family Poaceae; genus Dendrocalamus; species Dendrocalamus sinicus. Next base: position 22,599,870 of record CM070675.1, on the reverse strand, counting down.
CTAATCTTACAGTAGAGGTCTATCTTGCGATCACCAAGAGTAAACAACGCAGCCCTGCCTCCACAATGGCGTGCTGTCCCCCATGTCTGTCGGTCGGGAGGTCAAAAATGGAGGACTGCATCCCAGGCGTGTCGAGCATGAGCAATTTGTCAATGTAAAACGATTTCCAATAGAAGCAGCCGTTCGCGTAGTGGCGCCGGAATAATCTCGCCATTTTCCAAGAAGCAAGAAGAGGCCCGTAAGGCCATCTCGCCATTTTACGGTGCCTGAAGAGAAGGCGAAGGTGGCAAGTTTAGCATGGCAGTGCGCCTTGCAGACCACTGTGAATGACGATTCTTCTTCCTCCTCCTCCTCCTCATTGCCGGAGCGAGGAACGGCTCGAAATCCAGCATGCGACAGCGCCGCTCGGAGGGCTTTAATTCAGCGGCGGAGCGCTCGATAGGGCAAGCCCTGGCTTGCGCCAGGGCTTGATTTTTCCGCCGCCCTCGAGTCCAACCAAATCCTTGGGAATCTCGCACCGTCGAGCTGCCTCGGATGCTCCCGCCTCGCACGCGCTGCTCTCGCTGCGCCTTCGCGACAACGCCCTCGTCGCCGAAGCTCGCCACGCGCGCGCGACGCCGGCGGCGCGACCTCCGGCGCTCGCCGCTGCCTGGTCGCCGGCGCGCCGCGCCGATGCGTCACCCGCTCCGCGGCGGGCGGCGCGCGCGCTGCTACTCGCGCGCCGCCGCGCTCGCGGCGCCGGGTCTAGCGCGCCGCAGCTCCAGCGTCCCACTGCTGCTCTTCCTCCGCCGCTGCGATGCCTCCCGAGCCCGGGATGTGCGGCGAGATGCCGCGGTGGCGCTCCGCCCGCCTTCCCGACGAGCGCGCGCGCGCGCGGCGAGTCGCGCGCCGCCGAGGCCGGCGGAGAATCAGCGCGGTGGGAGGTGAGCTCGCGCGAGGACGCCAGCGGAGCGCGCTGCGGCAGCGCCGGTGGGCGTGGGCGCCAGCTCTGCTGGTCATCCTCGCGGATCTCGTGCTCCTCGGCGTGCTCTTCGCCGCTGGCTCGCTGTGTACAGGGATTCAGCTGCATTGGCGGTAAATATGTAAAAAAGGTAAACGCAACTTCTCTAATTCATAGCCTTCTACTTCGGCACCGCTCTCCCGGCGCCGCGCTCCACCTGTTCGACGCAATGCCCGACCGGACCTCTCCCTCCTGGTACACCGCTCTCCCACCTTGATCTGGAAACTGGCTTGCTTTCAATCCGCCCCACCTCATTTTTTTTCCGTCCTCCGCCACTGCTTTAATTCATCCGGGATCATTACCTGCGGTGCAAGGGGTCGCAGACCGCGAGGTCCTTGAAGAAAGTGGTGGCGGCATCAACAACGTGGCCGCGGTCCTCGGGAATAGAGACGAAGGAGAGGAGGGCGTGGCCGTCGCGGAGGCGCCAGCGGCGGGGCAGGGGAGGAAGGAGAAGGTGAAGTCGGCGGCCTGCGCGAGGGCTCGGGCGGCCGGGGCGGAGCGATGGGGCGAAACCCCCGTCCCCGGCGGAGTCGAGGAGGGGCGGAGGGACCGGAAGCGGCGGAGGAAGGGCAGCCGGAGATGACACGGCGGAATGAGGCGCAGGCGGCCGAGGCGCGGGCGATGTCGGCCGCCTCCCGGAGGCGGAGCAAGATCTCATCCAGGAGCTCGTCGGGAGGGTCCGCCGCGGGCGCGCCGGCGAGGCCATCCTGTCGTCCGGGCGGCGCGGCTCGGTCGGACGGTGAGTGGAGTGCAACGCTACAAGTTGGGAGAAGCAAGCACGAGCCGGGCCGGTCGCTCTCGTACATAAGCCCAATCTGTTACGCTTAACCAGCCCACTGTCCGGTGGCCCTTCCGTTAAACGGGCCGGGCCGGCCGGGCCCGGGCGTGAGGGGACGAGGCAGTTGCATTCACTCATCCATTCTGTTTAGAACTCTCGGATTTACGTCCCGCTCGTTTCAACTTGAATTTTTGGCTTTTAATTTATTTTACCTTATTAATGAATTTCGTCTTTTTTATACTTTTGGTTTGAGTTTTTGCTGGTTCTTTCTCGTATTTGTTTGCATTATACGTGATGGGCTAATATGTTTTTCTATTTTTAATTTTTTTAAATTTAATTCGCTAAATAAGTCTTCGTCAGCTATAATATTTTTTCAACTAGTTACAGTATTTTTCAATTATAAGTCACTAAAAATAAGCTCTTTTGAGCAGAGCCTTAGGGCCAGTTTGCACCACGTTGTTGTGTGGTGCTTGTTTGTAAAGTTGGAAAACGATCATAAGAAATCTAACCACCGGTTTGGCATGTCCGGACTAAAGGTGGACAAAACACACTTATCCAATGGTTGCCTCTCACGTTTCCACTCTTAGTTGTTCTGTTATTCACAACGCAATAGTCATCCCCGTTTGCGAGGCCTGGCTCAAGACCCACTCAAGGGAACACAAAAGTTCCGGAATACATCACCGTAACAGCTAAATGGAACAAAACTTTTAGTTAGTTACTAGTAATCAACTTAAGGAGGAGTATTTAATATACACCAAAGAACAAGACTAAGGTCCCACTCATTTCGGCTTGAGCTTATGACTTCTGGTTTGTTTTGTGCTATTTATAGATTTCATCTTTTTCTATACTTTTGGCTTTTTTTAAAGTTTTTTCGCCGGTTCTTTTTTCTCATATTTGTTTGCATTATACGTGATGGGCTAACATATTTTTTCTATTTTAAATTTTTTAAATTTAATTATACTAAATAAGCCTCCATCAGCTAAGTATTTTTCCAATCAGCTATAGTGTTTTTCAGACATAAGCCACAAAAAAACTCTATTAAATAGGACCTAAGCCACTCCTCACCAATACCATATCGGTCGCGGCACCGACACCACGTCAGCGCATCAGGCCGTGGGCCCGTGGCACCTTCCTGCGCTCCGTCCCGGTCCACTGCACCTGGTCCACGTGCCGTAGACCCTGCGACCCAGTCCGCCGCAGATGGTGTCCACCTCGAACACATTTCAAAATTACAGCCGTCCGGTGCGTGCCGGATCGGGTCACCAACGGCCAGGATGCGCGTCACGTGCCCGCGAGGATGGGGACTCGTGGTCCGGTCAACGTCAGAAGACCGGTGGTGCTCTATACGGAGACTGGTAGGTGGGGCCCCTGATGTGAAACAAAGGAAAGCTGCTCGTGTGTGTACCGTTATCAGTAGGAGAAAAAGAAGAGAGCACTGAAACAAAACATCGCATCACATGATAATGCTCCGTTCTCTTTTTTTCCTTTGCCCGATTCCAAACAGCTCGCGATTCCCGAAACACGCCTTTTTCTCTTTTATTTTTTATTTGTATTATTTATGTGGTATAATGATGTTTTTAGTTTTTATTTATTTTTCTTTAATTGAATATTTCAGAAAAAACTAACTGCCGTTACAGGCTTACAGCATCGTTACAACTAAAAGTCACAGCCAAAACACATAACACTTTTGAATAGAAACTATCTTATAACTTATGATTTTTCTCAAATAAATAAACGTAATGGCTTCTCTGTCGTTTTATTGAAGTCGTTTATCGTGACAGTATTTTCAAAGTCGCTTATCAGCATTCGATTTATTCGCATAAACGCTTACATTAGAACCAAAAGACCCAGCTATAGCTAAAAAAATGCACCCAACATCACCTCTCATCAACGAATTTCTTCAAAAAAAAAAAAACAAAAGAGAGACCATTAGTCATAACTACCTCTTTTGGTCTCTTTTGAGCTTGAACTTTTTCCTCTTTTTTTTTGGGCTTTTTAGCTGTTCTTTTGAGCTAGCTGGACATTTCTGTTTGGCCTTTGGATTTGGATTATGTTCGATTTGTTTAGGTGATTTTGTATCTGATTTGTTATGGTGGTTCGTATGTGGATTTGGTGTTATTCTAATGTGCTTGCATTTTGCATGCTAGATGATGACAGAAAAAAGGGCTAAGGTTGGGAGCAAAAGGAAGTGCAACAACTGTCAAGTATCAACCAGAAGATGTTGTGTCATCCAAATACAAAGCAAAAAGGTATTAGAAAAGGCTTGTTGTTTTGGAAGAGTATCCCTTAAGGTGAGATTAGAAGACTACGGAAAGCGAAGCATTTGTATTCTGTAGTGATGAAGGAAACCACGAACAGCTTGGTCATGCCAAAAAGGAAATCACAAAAGTAGATTTATAGTTGTCATTTGAAACCTAGCTGTGTACACCTCTTCGGAGTGTAGAGGCTGGAACTCTGTTCTATTATCATAAAAAAGTTGTCATTTGAAACAACTTGCCAATTATGTCCTGAGTTTTAGTTGTACAAACTTTTTTTTTTTGCAAGTTGACACAGGTTGCACATCTGAAGTAGCAACGATGTAATATTACATAAAAAAGTCTATTTAAAATGATCACACCATCAGATAAAAAAGTGTATACCTGTCTTTTTACTATTCATTTTTCTTAGACTAGTTAGAGACCCGTGCGTTACAACAGAGTCATAAAAATGGTGAGATGGAACTTACTACCTGACCAACTTCACATAGAGATAGGGAAAGTGAAGGGGTAGGCGGTTAGATCATGAGAGAGAGAGAGGGGAGGAGAGAGCCGAATAGTCCAGATCAAATCGGATGACTGTAGAGAAAGGAGAGAAGAGTGCAACGATAACCAACAACTCCTCTTTATATAATGATAGAGATAAGATAAAATAACACATCAATTTTGCTAATTTATCCTTCCCTTACCCGTCATGCATCCAAGATATGCTTCTGCCCTTATTCTATGGCGAAACTTACGGTACTAAAAAATCATCAATTTTCAAACTCGCCGAACAGGTCGTAAAAGAAATCTCGGTACATTTCACGTTTCTACTCAATCTACCACATTTAAAACCGAAAATAACTCGTATCATTACAGTGGTACAAAATCATTCTGAAAAGATCAACGCACCGTATAAAAGAGACGTAAACCATCTCCAAGCAAGTCGAATAATATTGTGCATTTCTTAGCACCACCACCACATAAATTTGGAGGAGTATAAAGCTAGTACATCATCGTCCCAAAACACAAGTCAAAAACAATAGGGTAGTGGCATAATTTGTTAGTAATACTCCCGTTAATGTTGATGTTGTTCTCATGCTTGAGTTTTTCTCTGCATGATATGTGCGGTTGCATGTGCATGGTTATTTTCATTAACAACTTAGTTCGAGTCTACAGGAAAGAGTAGATAGAGGTATGGTGCGAGTTGCATCCGTTCTCTGTTAGTGGGCAGTTAGACTCACGAATTAGCATGTAATCTTTCTAAGGCTCTGTTCGGCTGGGTACAAACCGGGCGGCTTTTAGCAGCTGCTACAGTACTTAACTTTTAAACGGAGTATTTTCTCAAGACGGGGTCTACAAGTTAAACGTAGTACACGTTAAAAGTCTAACATCTGTACCAACCAAAATCGTAAGTGTGTATCGATCTCTCTGTAATCTGTACCATAAACAACTAAAATTCAAAATTTTCAGTCAAAAACTATAAACCGCAGCTAAAAAGAATAGGGCCATAAGAGAATGAAAAATACAACGCATACATTCCTGCGAAACCTGTATCCTCTGTACCTTCTCCTTTCTCCACAATTCAAAGAAAAAAAAAACCAAACGATTCCACCGCAGTTAATTCAGCTCTTTCTGTGATTTTGGGCAGCGCTGAACACTGTTCTCAGGGAATTCAAGAGATTTTCTTTCATACTCCATTTGTTATTTTTTTACTTAATATTTTTGATTTTTTAAGGTTTCTAATATACGGCTTTGACAGCTACTTTTTATAATTTATACTAAGATATACTAACAAAATTATAACATTACGATAGTATTTTTCCCGACAAATATAATAATATATCTTTTGTATGGTTAATCTAGATAGTTTTGAATTTATTTATGGTTAAAATTTTAAAAGTTTGATAGCATAGTTTCTTAAATAGTCACGTAAAAAAAGAATTAAGGGAGTAATTAACAACAATAATCACACATCCGATTCAACGATCAACATCCAACCCAAGGCCACCACACGACCTGACCAACACAAACAAATCAAGAGGGCACCTCCCCCAAGACACATTTCACGCACGCACACAGCTACCCATAGCGTTGCCACATATAGCCCGTACATCTCTCAAGAAGCCAACTCCTCTCAACCCCCGGCTCCCCCATTGCCAAGAAGAAGCGAAGCCCAGCTCGGAGCACTGCTATATCCGATGGCTTCCGCTGCGGCGTCGCGCCCCGCCCGCCGCCGCCCGGTGGCGATCGATGGCTCGGCCGCGGGTGTCGTTGACCTCGGCGACGCCGGCGGCTAGAGAGGAGGCGGGGTCGGCGGAAGCCTGGCGCCGACTTCGAGTTCTGCTTGGCGGGTGCTCCGCGGTGTGCATGCTCCGGCCGACGAGCTCTTCTCGGGGAAGCTTGTCTCGCTCGCATCCGCGCCGCCGAGAGCGCGTCGGCGACGGAGAGGGTGGGGTCGCGGCGCCGCCCGCTGCACCGGTGCCGCAGCCGGAGACTCCACGGGCGGAGAGTGCCGGCGAGGTTGTGGCACGAGGAGGTTCTTTGCCGAGGAGCCTAAGATTCCGCGCGAGGTGGCGGCATCTCCTCGGGTGCGGGGGCGTGAGCGTCGTCGGCGTCGGCGGCGTCGAGCCCAAGCCGCTCCGCCGCTCCTCCGCCGGGGTCCAAGCCACCGGAGACAGAGCCGTCCCTCGGCCTCCCCCTCCTCCGCGAGTCCGGCTCCGACGAGCCGGACAAGCCAGAGAAGCCATCACCGGCGCCGCTCCCACTCCGACCCCAACGCGCCACCTCCATCACGGGATTCACGGTGCCTCCCAAGATCCTCCTCTCGCCGCGCAGCGACGGCGCCCCGCCCTCGCCGCTGCCGCGGCGGCGACCATTCGCCGACGCGCGGCAGGTGGTGTTCAACGGGCTCGGCGCGCAGCTCCGGCGGCGAGCGGCCTCGCGAGGCGGCGACATCAGCGGTCCTACTCGGCGCCGCGTCGCGCGTGGCCCCGTGCTCAACGTGCCCATCTGCTCCCTCCGCGGGTCCCGCAAGTCCGTCTGCGTCTTCGGCATCGACCGCCTCTTCTCCCCATCATCCTCGCCACCGCCGCCTCCGCGGCGGCTGGCAAGAAAGAACAAGGTGGCGAAGAAGGAAGATCTGCAGCCTCGATAACCTCTTCTTGGCATCATATATATCACCACCATTGATGAGTTCTCTCTCTCTCTTTTTAATCTTACGTTCGGGTGATGCTTAATTAGGTCAAGAATTAAGCTCCTCTCAAGTACCCCTAGTAATTAGCAATTACCTTATGCTATTAATATTTCTTGCCGACAAGTTAATTTTCCATGTAAATACAGGTGAGCGAGTGATTCAGCCTCAGCGAGTAATTATTTCCGTAATATTTGTTGTAATATTTGCGGTATAAGCAAAGATATAAATATAATTCCAATATAATCATATAAGCACATCAAAGACATCAATTCATATATAAATGACATAGCATATATGAAACTATATGAATTGAGCATATTATCCATGGTAAACCACATATTCAATAATAGGAATGACAACATTCTAAACATGAATATGTATGTCAAGAATAAAGCATGTATCAATTAAGACTAGCAATAAGCTCAAGTTTAATTGATTATTTGTGCTCTCAAATGTAGGGTTGCACAAGACTAATCTCGGCCGTCCGCTACTAAATCATAAACTTTTCATCGATTGGTTATATCAATCAACATTCAATCTTTGAGCTCTTAATTTGTTAACTATCAATTCACAAAATATATTCTTCACATGTGTGTTCGGTCTGACCAAAGATCAGCTAAAGCAAAGTCAAATACACATAAAATGACTTCTTGCGAATGAATCAACCTCAATTATCAGGTTCTAATCTCTAACAGATCTGGAGCAGATAGGTAGAGATTCCTCTGACTAAGGACAGCTCTAATCAAATCACACACATACAATATATTTGCCTAAAGCTCACAATTAGCAATAATCACAGAATATGAGTATGATGACAAGTAACAACAACTAGAGCCCAAAGATTAAATCTACCAATCTCGATTATGATTTCATATATCATTGAGCAACAAGATATATCCCACGACAATCTATATCTCTCAGCTGATTAATGTAAAGAAGATCAATTAACTAGAACGCCACACAGATTGCAACAAAGGAAAATCACAGAATCACTCACAGCCACAGGTGATATTGAAACCACCGGAAGAACAGGGGCTAGGCACGCGCACACTGTCCCGAAAACCTATTGCCTCCCACACCACCGTGAGAGAGGTCGGTGAGGCACGGAGATACAAAGCCCTCTCGGCTGAAGTGAAGCACACGCCGTAGGAGTCGAGGTAGAGGTACGCCGCACAAGCACGGGGAGGAGCAGGCCAAGCACCTCACGGAGAGCACCAAGGAACCACTGTCGTCAAACACCACGGGCAAAGAATCAAAGAAAGAGAGGAGAAGCTCACTGTTCCGCCTATCCCCAAACAAAGAGCAGCCGCCATTTATAGCCAAGAGAGGAGAGGGGATGAGCACTCGCGGCGCCACCAACCGATCGGGACCGGGTCTCACGCACCACCACCTCACCCCATACTCACCTCTCATCCGGATCGAGGACCGATTCTTGCGGGAAGAAGAGGAGCCGGCGCAACTCACGGGAGAGATGGGGAGGCGCGAGTCGCAAGGGAGGAGAGGTCGCGGGGGACCAAGCCGACCCGCCGAGCTCTTTGCCTCCACCGCGCAGCCCCTCCGCGAATCGCCGCCGCCATCGCCTCCCTCCAGCGCGCTTGGTCTCGACAGCCGGGAGGCAGCGGCCTCCCTTTTGACTCCTCCCGCCCACCGACAGTGGGCCTCTTTCTTTCCTTTTTCTTTTTCTTTTATCAAATGGGAAATTCCCTTTGCCCTTGGTATATACATGATCCCCACCAATTTCTCAATTGATAATTGATGCTCAAAGTCTTGTTTAATATACAGCTGTTCGACTATGGGTACCTTTCGGGTTTGAACCCAAAGTCTAGCGACAAGGACTACGACTCTGCACAGACAAAGGAGGACTGCGCCTTGATCCAATGCCTTGGTGTGAGAATTTTCGCCCAAGTCACATTCATCTTGGGCGGCTTGCCTTCCCTCTCGGGTTGGGACGTTCAGGTCATGTCCCGTATCTTACTCATGAGCGATCAAGAAAGTATACCCTCAACTTTCTTTGATTGCGACCTCACAATCACACTCACGTAGGTGAACTCTTCTAGGAATCCTGTAGGACGATTCCATAAGTCATATAGACCTAGAGTTCATTAGAGCCAAAGCTCAACCTTCCATACAAATAAAGCACTGCAGGCTAATGGGACCCGTTAGATGTGCTCTCTAATCCCACACAGTTTGTTGTCCTAGAGCCTAGTTCACGGGATCTCCGATCTCCTAGGATAGGTTACTACCAATGTGAGCCTTTATACGGGTATAAGCCCCATCCCCTGTGATGCTGCTTGGATGACCTTTCGCCAATCCTTTGGTGAAAGGATCTGCCAAGTTCCTTCGATCGGATGTATTCTCACAGAATAACACCCGTCTCTCTGGCATGCCTTACCGACTTAAGTCGGCGCTTTATATGTTTTGAGGATTTCATATTGTCCTTCCTACTCTTCGCCTTAACGAGCGGTTTGGTTATCGCGATGGTCAAAATAGGCCGGAATAGGTTTTCCGGACGTGTAGGTCGAAAGGAGTTCTCGAATCCATTCTCGCCTCTACATTGCTTTGAATCAAGCGCTACCAATTCAGCCTCCATAGTGGGTGTGTAATAATAGTCTGTTTAGAAGACTTCACGACACGGCCCCACCGCTAGAGTGAATACATAACCACTCGTAGCCTTCATGTCATCAGAGTCAACGATCGATTAGAATCATTGAATCCTTCCAAGGCTGGGATGACCGAATAGTGTATTCCCAAATTAGGATTTCCCTTCAAGTATCTTAGTACTCTTTCTAGTGCTATCCAATGATCATCTCTGGATTGGACGTATAACGACTCAATCGCATCTGACATATGAGATGTCCGCCTCGTTGCACTAGTTAAGTACATCGAGGATCCTATGATCCGAGAATATTTAAGTTGATCCTTCCCATGCCCGGTGTTCTTATGTAGCTTTGCATTTGGATCATAGGGTGTAGCTGGCAGCTTACTGATCAGTAAATCCAAATCTGGTTAGGACTTTATCCACATAATGGGATTGTGAAAGAGTAATCCCATTCTCACCCTTTATGAGCTTAATGTTTAAGATAACATCAGTTTCACCTGATCTTTCATATCAAAATTACGGGAAAGGAAAGACTTAGTGTCATTGATCACATCCATGTTGGTCCCAAAAGCGGTATGTCATCTACGTAAAGACATAGAATGACACCTTCGCCCCATTAAACCGATAGTAGACACATTTATCAAACCGTTTACACAAAAGCCGACCGACGTCATTGTACTATCAAATTTCTCATGCCATTGCTTAGGAGCTTGCTTTAGACCATACAAAGATTTAATCAATCGACATACTTTCCTTTCTTGCCCCTCAACCACAAATCCTTGGTTGTTGCATATAAATCTCCTCATCCAACTCTCCGTTTAGGAAAGCGGTCTTTACATCCATTTGATGTACTAGGAGTTTGTATGCAGCGACTAGTGCTAAAAGCACTCGAATTGTGGGTAAGCGAGCCACGAGAGTATGTATCAAAATAGTCTTCACCTTCTTTTGCGTGAAACCTTTTGCCACTAACCGGCCTTGTACTTTTCAATAGTACCATCAGTCACGCTTCCTTTTAAAGATCCATTTGCAGCCCTCTTGGCTTACAACCGGCGGGAGATCTGCAATTTCCCAAGTTCCGTTAGCTATGATGGAATCCATCTCGCTCTGGTGCCTCCTTCGATAATCCACATCCGGAGATGCGTATGCCTCTGAAAGGGTTCGTGGTTCATCATCCACGACATAGGTGACAAAGTCATCCCCAAGTGACTTCTCGGTCCTCTGTCTCTTACTCCTCCTCAACTCCAAATGCGGAGCGGTGTCATCCACACTAGGAGAAATAGAGATCATCTAGGCCGACATGTCCATTGTCTTCATTCGGTCTCATAGGAAACACATGCTCAAAGAATGTCGCATCACGAGATTCCATCACTATATTAGTAGCGATGTCACTCACCTCGGATTTGACCACTAGGAATCTATAAGTGTGCTATTAATAGCATATCCTAGAAAGACACAATCAACGGTCTTAGGACCAAGCTTCCTTTTCTTCGACAGCGGCACATGCACTTTGCAAGGCATCCCCACGTTCGAAAATAGGATAAGTTGGGTTTCTCCCCTTCCATCCTTCATAGGGTGTTTCCTCCGATTGCGAGGTGGAACCCTATTCGAGGACATAGTTAGTTTGAGAAGCTGTCTCACCCCACCAATAGTCCGACATACACGAACTCGAAGCATGGCGTTAACCAAGTCACAAAGAGTTCGGTTCTTTCTTTCGGCTATTCCATTAGATTGGGGTGAGTAAGGTGGAGTAACCGTGAATTATTCCACTTTCTTCACGAATTGGGAGAACTCATGTGAGGCGTACTCAACGCCTCGGTCCGATCTTAACCGTTTGATTTTCTTTTCTAGTTGATTTTCAACTTGACTTTGTATATTTTAAAGTATTCAAGTGCTTCATCTTTCGACTTAAGTAGATAAATATAGCAATACTTAGTCGCATCATCTATGAGAGTTAAGAAATATCGTTTGCCAACTTTCGTTAATATTCCATTCATCTCACAAAGATCGAGTGGATTAGTTCAAGTGGAGAAGTGCTTCGCCCTTCAACGCTATGAAAAGGTTTTGGAGTGCTGGCTTGCACGCACACTTTGCACTTTGAACCCTTCTCATAATTATAGCTTGGAATTAAACTCATCTTACTTAACAGCGTAATGGCTTCAAAATTAACATGACACAACCGTGAATGCCAAATATCATGAACTTTATTGCAATGGGAAACATTGTAAATGTTTACATTATTCAAATCTAGAATGGATAAGCGGAACATGCCTCGCTATCATAGCCTTTGCCCACAAAATTACCAAACTTAGTCAAAATGACTTTATTTGATTCAAACATAAGCTTTATTCCTTGCCTACATAACATTGACCCGCTAAGGAGATTGCGGCGTCATCGCAGACACGTCAAAGACGTCTCTAAGGATGAGTGTTTTGCCCGGTGAGCTTGAAGCAAACTGTCCAATCCCACGTCTTTGTTGCCGGCTCCGTTGCCCATTAGGACGGATCCACCACCTTCACCACGAAATGAAGAAAAACAAGATCGATCGGCACATATATGTCTAGTAGCACTGTATCAATCCACCAATCAATAGATGGACTTGCCATAAAGGCCATAGGTGCGTGCTCGTCCCGAGTGGTGCTAGCGGTAGCGACATGAACCTCGACCTTTCGGCTCTTGTGCTTGACCGGGATGGACCCCGCCCTTCCGGTGCGGCAATGATTGGCCTTATGGCGGCCTCACATAAGCAAGCGAGCGATGTCCTCCTCCTTCTTCTTCATTTTCTTAGGTGTAGCTTGACTTGGGGTGATTCTTAAACTTGGGTTTCCCGGGTCCTCCACCATTCTTAAGTTGAACTTGATGAGCACGAACTTGAGCCTTCCCGAGCCGTAATGAAGCTCTAGCACGCTCTTCGACATTAATAGCGGTGACGACTCATTGGCGTCAAGCGCTCCTTTATATGCCTCCGGCGGTCACAAAGTCACGCCACGAGGCGTAACTTAGCCAAAATGACATTGACTTGAAACTTCTGCGGCGGAGCGCGATCGTCGACATAAGTCACGTACATGGAGTTGAAGCTCATGGAGCCGCTCCATCACCGACCGCCCTCAACCATCTTGTAGTTCAAGTAATTGGTCTGTAATGAAGGACTCATTTCCATTATCTCCCTCGAGTATTTCTCCTCGAGCTCATCCCACGCTTGTTTGGCATTAGTGAAGTTGACATAGGCGTCAAACAAGCGATTAGACAGATGGCGACAAGCGGGCTAAGGCGCATTATTAGCATCTTCCCATTTCATTGTCTCAGGGATCTCCAGCGGAAACGCCGGTGGATTTGAGATGATCCAGAAGAGCTTAAGATTAGTCAGCCAAAGTTTTGCCTTTGCCTGCCAGCGCTTGAAATTGGCTCCGTCAAACACTTCAGGTTTCACGACATCAGATGAGGAAGCCATTTCTTTCAAAAATAGGTTTTCTGGATTGTTGTAATATTTGCGGTATAAGCAAAGATATAAATATAATTCCAATATAATCATATAAGCACATCAAAGACATCAATTCATATATAAATGACATAGCATATATGAAACTATATGAATTGAGCATATTATCCATGGTAAACCACATATTCAATAATAGGAATGACAACATTCTAAACATGAATATGTATGTCAAAGAATAAAGCATGTATCAATTAAGACTAGCAATAAGCTCAAGTTTAATTGATTATTTGTGCTCTCAAATGTAGGGTTGCACAAGACTAATCTCGGCGATCCGCTACTAAATCATAAACTTTTCATCGATTGGTTATATCAATCAACATTCAATCTTTGAGCTCTTAATTTGTTAACTATCAATTCACAAAATATATTCTTCACATGTGTGTTCGGTCTCTGACCAAAGATCGGCTAAAGCAAAGTCAAATACACATAAAATGACTTCTTGCGATGGCTGAATCAACCTCAATTATCGAGTTCTAATCTCTAACAGATCTGGAGCAGATAGGTAGAGATTCCTACTGACTAAGGACAACTCTAATCAAATCACACACATACAATATATTTGCCTAAAGCTCACAATTAGCATAATCACAGAATATGAGTATGATGACAAGTAACAACAACTAGAGCCCAAAGATTAAATCTACCAATCTCAGATTATGATTTCATATATCATTGAGCAACAGTATATCCCACGACAATCTATATCTCTCAAAGACCGATTAATGTAAAGAAGATCAATTAACTAGAAGCGCCACACTGATTGCAACAAAGGAAAATCACGAGAATCACTCACGGCACAGGTGATATTCGAAACCACCAGAAGAACAGGGGCTAGGCACGCTTGCGCGCTGTCCCAGAAAACCTATTGCCTCCCACACCACCGTGAGAGAGGTCAGTAGGCACGGAGATACAAAGCCCTCTCGCCGAAGTGAAGCACACGCCGGCCGAGTCGAGGTAGAGGTACGCCGCACAAGCACAGGGGAGGAGCCGGCCAAGCACCTCACCGGAGAGCACCAGGGAACCACCGTCGTCAAACACCACAGGCAAAGAATCAAAGAAAGAGAGGAGAAGCTCACTGCTCGCTATCCCCAAACAAAGAGCCGCGCCATTTATAGCCAAGAGAGAGGAGAGGGATGAGCACTCGCGGCGCCACCAACCGATCGGGACGGGTCTCACGCACCACCACCTCACCCCATACTCACCCCTCATCCGGATCGAGGACCGATTCTTGCGGGAAGAAGAGGCGGCGCAACTCACGGGAGAGATGGGAGGCGCGAGTCGCAAGGGAGGAGAGGTCGCAGGGGGACCAAGCCGACCGCCGAGCTCGCCGCCTCCACCGCGCAGCCCTCCGCGAATCGCGCCGCCATCGCCTCCTCCAGCGCCGCTTGGTCTCGACAGCGGGAGGCAGCACCTCCCTTTGACTCCTTCATTGCCCACCACGGTGTGGCCTCTTTCTTTCCCTTTTTTCTTTTATCAAATGGGAAATTCCTTTTTGCCCTTGGTATATACAACAATATTTTCCTCTTTTTGGCTAGTGAGTGAGTAGTGCATGCATCGATGATGAACTCATGGGGTTGCATTGTCCTCTGCTCGTCTTGAGAAAAGTTGGAAGCTTCGCCAAGTCCAAATGCGCGCTACTAGGTAGCACAAGTAGGGGTGGAAAAATAGCTTGAGGCTCGCGGCTCGGCTCGAGCTCGTTCTGAGCCGAGCGGCTCGGCTCGAGCTCGTTAAATTCGAGCGAGCCGAGCCTCCTTTCAGCTTCGTTAAAAACGAGCTAAGCTCGAGCCGCTCATGGCCGGCTCACGAGCTTTTGGCTCGTTCGTGTGTACATCTAGCCTGCGCGCAGAGGCCCCACCGCCACCCATTAAGTCTCCCGACTCCGAGCTTGCGCGATCTTCCGCGCGCGCTCCCACCCACCCCATCCACGCATCGCTCCCAAGTCCCACCCCATCCATGCGTCGCTCCGTTTGCGGTGCTTCGCCCCGGCGCCGCCGCCGGCCGAGATCTCCCGCCGGCGCCGCCTCGCAGAATCTCCCGCCCGTGCTGGCGCCGTCGCCAGCAGATCTCCCGCCGGCGCCGCGCGCAGCAGATCTACCCGCCGGTGCCGGCGCCGTCGCCAGCAGATCTCCCGCCACGCAGCAGATCTACCCGCCGGCGCCCACCCACCGCGCGCCTTGTGCTTCCCCTTTCCCTCGCTGCTCACCTGCAAGCACAACAGGCAGGGCCGCGGCATAGCAACGGAGGCGAGGACCGCGAGGTCCTCTCGATTGGATTGGACTAGTCGGTCTCGTCCCCATGGCGTCGAAGCAGATCCTCAAGGAGCTCAAGGATGCAGAAGGATCCCCAACCTCATGCAGCGCCAGTAATTGCATCAAGATTTCCTTACCAGTTCCTCTCTTCTTGTTACTTCTTGCCCCAACTTTTCTTGATGATTCCACGGTGAAAGATTCGCGCTTGGTCCCTCCTTTATGTTATGTATGTATATGTGTGATGTGTGATTTTCTTGGGATGACGCTAGATCTATTGATTGATTGGGAAGAATCCTTGTATATGCATGATCTCCGTGAGACTCTCTGTGAATATGTGAGACTCTGTGTGAATCCGCTGCTCTGTTATACACGAGCTATTTTGGCTCGTTCGGGCTCGCGAGCCGGCTCGAGCCTCATTTCGAGCCGAGCCGAGCCCCTTGTGTAGCTCGTTTCCGAAACGAGCCGAGCCGAGCCGAGCCTACTGTTCACCCGAGCCAGACCGAGCTTGGCTCGAGCCGGCTCGGCTCGGCTCGTTTCCACCCCTGAGCACAAGTGTCAGACAGCTCGTGCTACCTCCAACATATCCAACTGTCGGATTCGTATCCTCCGCCTTGCAAAGCGAGAAAAAACCGAACGCTCGTAAAGCTGCTCGTTGCCGCCTTAATAATTTACCGCTGTGCATCACCTCACACAGCAACGGGCAAGAGGAAAGAAGAAGAAATCCTTTGGCTGTTGCCGGGGCACGAAGGTGGATGAAAAAAACTGGCGAAAGGAGCGAGAGCAACTTCGTTGGTGACAGAGACGGCGAAAGAAGTGCAACTTCATCTTCAGACCCCTGTTCGACTGTTGGTTCATCTATCTACCATTGGTTGAAGCATCATAACGCAGCAATTGTCATCAACCTGACAACTCACCAGGTAAAAAAAAAAATAGGGATAGACTATTGCACAAGCGACTAAATTTTTTTTATCTTTCAGTCACCTAAAGTTGCACTTTGAATCACCTGAAGTTGCACATATTTTTTTTGGAAGGGGGCTGCAATTTTAGTTGATTGAGAGTGTAATTTTAGGTCACCTGAAGTTGCACTCTGGATCACCTAAAGTTGCAGCTGTTTTTTTTTAGGGGGCTGCAAGTTTAGTTCATTGATAGTGCAATTTTAGGTGACTGAAATATAAAAAAATTGCAGTCACACAATAGCAAAACTGAAAAAAATAATATGAAAGGAGCACTCAAACTTGAGTTCAGAGCGTTGGTTTTCTCACCAGATGTACAACAAACTGACTAGAACAACACGCGCCGTGTCTGTCCGGTTGATGAACTGCACAGTAGCAGATGATCAATACGACGACACTGTGCAAAGGAATCAAGACCATGTACTGCATGGCTTGGGGTCTTTATTTTCCCCTGCTGTACTTGTGCGTACTGTAGCATTTTTATCAAGCTGATAAAACACATCGATCTCTTCATTAGTTAGGTCCCTCTTTCAGCTCCAACTATCGATTCTCTGCTCTTGTATCTGTAGCTCATCTTGTCAGGTAACTGACGGTGCTGTGAAGGCTATCGCCATTGCTGCATTCAGCCTCTTCCTTGAGGTTCAGTTCTTCAGGGTGACTGCATGGGCGACCGAAATTTCAACTGAATCATTGAGGCGTCCGTCCATGGCTGGCAACAGTAAGGGCTCACTGTTTTTTACTGACAGGTGAATATGGCTATAATGTGGTAGGCCGGGCCCACCTGTCAGGGGCTCTCGGTGTTATTGTCCAGGTACCTTGGCACGGCCGGTCAGTGGCACGCACTGTATATATATAGCTCATAAACAGGAGCCCCCACTTGCATATGCATGTATACCGGTCAGTGGTCGTCTTGGCCATTATTGTTAGGCTTCAATCATTAGAGAGATACAGTGCCGGTTGATCTCTCTTAGTAGTACAGGTTTTGGTCTTAGAAGTAGTACAGGTTTTGGATAAGCTGGATGATTACACAATCAACTTTTCCAGATATGCAGGGTTTCTTTTTCCCCCCTTGAAACGAAAGTTGGTAGCACATGAATCGCCAGTTGTTTTCAGTCAATTGGAGCATGAGTAGGGAGAGATTCTAGGCTAAGTTAGGATACGATTATGCCTTTGGGTCTAATAGATAGGCATATACTGTACAATCTTTGCGTTTGGCATTTATATATATTTCCTTTCATTGTTGCATTTTCAGTATCTTCTTTCCAATTAGAAGGTAAGGTCTGTTTGGAACACATGAAATTCAAATGAAGTTCGCAGGAATGTTACGGATTACCAACCCGACAATGCAACTCCCGCGAAATTCTTGTGAAATTCCCACGTACTTGGAGCTCACGGGTCGTAGAAAAGCTTGAGCCAGAGCTATAGCTACTGCTTCCTAGATCGTTATGTGCAATATGCGCTGCTCGATTGCTCATGCTCGCCTCAACTCCACAAGGCCATGGAAGCAGCAGCATGGAACGCACAGCAGCAGACACGAGATGATGGTGAGATCTCAAGGCCCATTATTACCCACACCAGAAGGGGACAGCATGACTGTGAATTTCTACCTTCTTTTTCTTTGAGGAAAGTAGGGACTTTTATTGATTCTGAATGTTCAGAGGTACATATACAAAGCCAGGGGGCTAACAAGCCAAACATGGCGTCCCTCTACCCTTTTCAGGAGTAGTTGTTGGACTAATGATTCTGAATTTCTGATTCAGCAGCCGGGGTCTCGTCGCAGTTCATCATCCAGTACCAATTCGAAACAAGGCCCGTGTCCATGGGCTTTCAATGGGCCAACCTCTCATGCCGCGAGGCCCATCACGAGCCTGCAATGCAAGCCCATTTACTACCCAGTAGTAGTAACAGGCCCATGGAGAACGAACAACACAGGCCCCATTCAGTGCAGCCGGCACAGTACTGACAGAGTTCTGGGCTGTCCTTTTAAGTCAAAAAGTTAGCGGCTTTTAGTTTTTGCTACAGTACATAACTTTCAAACAGAATATTTTCTCAAGATGGAGTCTACAAATTAAACGATCTACACGTTAAAAGCCCAACATCTGTACCAGCCAAAATCGCAAATGAGTATCTGTCTCTCCGTAATCTGTACCATAAATAGTTAAAATTCAAAAATTTCAGCCAAAAATCATATGCCGCAACCGAAAAGAAACCAGGTGTTTTGTTCTTTGCACTCCTTGTGTCTACGTGGTGGCTGGCGTCCTGTTTGGATGTGACAATCTGATGGTACAGTGAACCTGGAGGCTCTTCTCTCCTTTTCTCCATAAACCATAATATATCTAGTCTTGAGTCTTGACATGGATTCTGGTCCGAAATAGCTAGCCTCATAATACGCTTTCAGTCATATATCTCACTCTTGTTGTTGTTAGTGGTTGCAGACCAGTTGCTGTCACTGTGGTATCTCTTTCTGCTGACCCAGTCCTTATCATATCAACACAGATATTCCTCGCAAAAAAAAAAAAAAACCCACAGATATCGTGCATCCTTACTTACACAAAATGTCTTCTTTACTGTTCCAAAGTCTCAATGAGTTCTGAATCAGAGCTAGACATCCAAGGCCAGTTCTTGAGTCGTTCACCGTACATGTATGTAAAAATGTACTCCAAATGCGTAAGTTGTTACGACATACGCAGGTGAAATTTTACACCCCCATTTAATCATGCTGCATGTACATGACAAGCAAGAAATGCAGAGATGATCAGTGAGACAGAAGAAGCCAATGATGATGTATAACAGTTCAGTATCGAAGATGGTGCGGTCCTTGCCCACACCAAATGCCAGGAAGATGCGAGGATTGCACTTTGGGAGATGCATGCATCCTTTCCTTCCCTCCCTGCTTTTCTTGATGGATGGATTGTTCAGTACGATCCAAGATCAAATTCCCCTGTCCCCAAGATGCTGACTGCTACATAGGAGCTAGGCCTAGGACGACGAGGACTTTCGCAGCCATTACTACGCGTTGAACGCGCATCAAGGTGCAGTATGTGTACACTGTTCAGCAAGAGAGAGTGTTAGAGCGTACTGTTTGTTCATCAGGGAGGTTAGTTACTGGATTGATCAGTGTCGAATTGGGCCGTGTTCTCGTCAAATCATCAATCTTTACTGATTAAGCTGGCACAGGGAACACTGGTTGGTTGGTCAGACAATGATTTGCCATGAGTCCTGATCAATGATTTTTCGGGTGCTGTGTAAGTAGTCGTCGAAGAAAAAAAGAATGAGAAAACTGTACCGTAGCTATCTAAAGTTTTGATGTCGTGTTATTTAACACTTTAAACTTGTATTTTACTTTTCATGTCGTGTTATTTAACACTTCAAACTTGTATTTTACTTTCTCACCTTGAAACTTGCATCTATTTGTACAATAAGTCCTTTTTGTTATTAACTAATGGAAGTTGTTGACGTGGACGATAACGTGACCAAACAATCTAGATATGTAATACATAATTAACATGGCTCCACCTCTCTGTCGGTGGGAACCCTCTTTCTTCTTTTTTCTCTTTTCTTTTCTTTTCTTTCCCTTCTCCTACCTCTCCTCTCTGTTCCCGAGTTGGGCATGGATGCCCGCGCATGGCAACCACCGTCCGCCGCTAGCAGAACCAAAATAGAAAGATCGCATGCAAGCGATTTACAACTGAATACAACGAGACTCTATCTACAAGCTTAGAGATAAGTACAGAGATAAGATCTTGTTACTTTAACAAGCCGCCTCTTGCCTCGCCGTGCTTCACCGTTGCCTCGTATGCCACCATCATTGCTCACCACCTCCTTTACAGAGGCGCCACCTTGGCAACCATTCTCTCCCCCTTCCGTCACTACGAACTCTGCTACAACCCACCATTAATGCATGTTGTTGAGTAATCTTGTCGCTTCAGTTTCTTTTGCAGTCTGTAAGTACGATCGTCGGGTATTTAGATCGCATTATTTTCAGTCTTAATTGTTTGCAAACGATCGACGAGATGTGCATGCTTATGTTCGACTAGTTTAGTGCCTTAATTAATAGCATTAGTGTGTACTAGAGTCAATTATATTGTAAGTAATTTACAGAAAAAGTAGCTCATGCCAGATCAGGCCAAGGTTGTGCCGCAAAAGTATGCAATGGTAGATGAACAGTCCCAGATCTCGGTGAACAGAATCAAATTAAGACCAAATCCGCAAAAGCTATGCGTCAGATCAGAAAGATTGGGGAGGGGGAACTGTAGGCGATAATGATCACAAGCACACTTCCAAAGTTTCATTCTTAAAGAAAAGGAAGGAAGAGGGCTTGTCTGTGTGTCTTTCCTATATGTGAGGATTGAGGATAGATAGATAAGGCTATGCATGTATTAAAGCATGGCACAACAACTCACGAAGTTGGAACTTTTCATGTATTTGATATTATAGTTATATTTTTTAATTTTAATCTCAAACAACCGTTTTTGTAAAAATCGCCCCTATCCCTAAGCTTAAAAGATGTGGCAGGCGACACATATCACTTATCATGTTTGGGAAGCTCGAGGGGCACATGATAGGCAGAGTGGGCACGGTAGGCGAGCGGGCCCACACTTGCTACTGAGCTGTAGCTGCTCGACAGTACTTGCCGAGCCGCCCCTGCTCGATAAGGGGTTGTATCCTTAGGGATCAACAACAATGAGCTCTGCAGGTAGAGGATCAGGGAGACGAACAACGAGGAGGTGGTCCACCTTGGCAGCGACTACCACCCATACTGCTGCTGCACTAACCTGAGCTACAATTACGCCTGCCACTACCGAGATAACTAGCCACGTCCACACCACCAAAGTGATTGCCACTCCATGTGGGTGCCCTACGGAGTTCTATTTTCCCCTTATGGGTATTCTCCCACAAGACATATTAGATCTATAACCACCATGTCATTTACATTCACAAGGCGCATATGTATCTTACATGTAGTTTAGATTGACAGTTCATGCATGTTACTATTTATATCGTAGAAGTAGTGAGGCAAATATATGCACCTTACCAAACTCTACACGCCATGTAATTTACACCTTTATTATGAAGTGTTATGCCATGCTTGAAATGATGTTTGTTTAAACAAAAATCAACAATGCAACATGAGGCACACTACTCAAATTCTCTCTTTAATTATTAGTTATTATTTCAAAATTACTAAAGCAAATAAAGAAGATTTATTCATAAATAATACATTTTAATTAGGACAAATTTTATTATTTAAAAATACAAAAATCACTTTGTCACCATTTCAATGGTGGTAGAACCTTTATCGCTAGTTGAATTAACAATGAGATTTTGTTGCCAAATGAACTTGCGATAGAGACTCATCACTAGTTCATATGATGACAAGGCCTTTGTCCTCAAATCAATTGGCGATAGAGACCCACATACTACCACGCTGGGTTCCACATAGGATTGTCGCCATTCCAAATAGCGAAAAAGTGTTGTCGCCGTTTGGAATGGAAATTAGATTATTAATGTAACTTTTAAAACAATGATATATTTACATAATATTAATAAAAAATTATATTATTTTAAAAAAATACTATATTGTGTGTACTATATAGGTAGTACCCACAGATATAGCAGCATTCATGAATGATGAAATCACAGGAATGATTGGCAAGACTCCTCTCTTCTTGGAAATTGGAAATAGCATGATATGACATCAATTACCAACCCCTCTTGCAGTAGCTCAAGTAGGAGTTCTTAAGCTAATTCATTAGGCTTATATAGCTTATAGGACAGATGAATTATGTTCCTAGAAAAAAAACATAGAAATAGTTCCTAAGCTAATTAATTAGGCTTATCAAGCTATAGAAGCCTAATTAATCACAATGGAAGAGGATGAGATGATCGTGGAAGAGGAGCTTACATGCTTCAATTTATCGATGGAAGAGGAGCTTGCATGCTGAATATTGATAAAACAAGCACATTTTTAAATTGTATGGATGGCCTGATTTGCAACCACACACTACTCCACAACTAACAAATGCAGCTTTAAGAATTAAGATTTTTGCTATTTAGTTTTTGGGAGAGTTTAGAAGTGCTTTGCTAAATTGAGATGATTCATTCCTCATCACTAATCATTTCCAAAAGGGAAAAGAACTTGTCAGTTGCAAAGTGAATATGAGAGGCCATGTATAAGGTCTAATATATGTTTATGATGAATAATTGGTACTTTGGTTAAGTTAAATTTATATTTTGTAATAGTTTCAGAAAATTCAGATTTGCTATAAGTGTTCCCAGTCAGACCGCTAGGAAAAGGCTATGTGGCTCAAGCGGGAAGCACAGAGAAGACAAAGAGCATGTGGTACACCAAGTGACAAGACCGATGCATGTAGAGATGGTTTGGGGGAGTCCGATTGCGTAAAGATGTGATGACTAGTCATTGGGGGCTACGAGATATGTGTCAAAGCATAAGGAGATATTGTAAAGTGAAGATGAAGACAAAGTCAAGAGAAGGTGCCTGAAGTATTTTGGTAGTTGGTCAAGTACCAGATTGGTACCTTGATCAAAACCGTACTGCGGAGAGGCACAAAGGAGGAGTGGTTTATGTCAAAAAGAGTTGGAATTGACAAATGGATCAATCACTAAAGAGTTAGCGGGTTGAGCTTTGTAAACGCTTTGATAAGCATGCGTGAGTGTGTAAAACCCATATTAGTGGGGTTAATGGGTTTACCTGGTAAGCTTAATGGGTTAGACCTATTAGGATTGCACTGATTATTTAGAAGGGAGGAGATGAGGTGTTAGATCTAAGGATTCAAGGGTTTAGTTTTTGCTCTACCACCTTATATCCTTCCATAGTTGTGAGAGAGAAAACTTGAGAGAGGAAAGGGTGGTGCTTTAGTTATATCTTGTAATCATCCATAAGTATGTAAACCTCATTCTCCACTGAAATAGATCAAAGTTTTGTCTTAATCATGTTTTTGTTTAGTTTTGCTTGTTCTTAAGTTAGATTTATGATTTCGGGTTCGTGGAAGTTCTAGCACAATCTCTTATTTAAATTACCTTACTGAAACATGTGATAATAGATTTGGAAGGCCTCATATCTTATATCCTCACAAGCCAAAAGTAATTTGATATTTAGGGTTTTTTTGTGTTCTTGTTATCTAAATTCGATTCTCTTCAATTTAGTGAATTTGAGCCCAAGAACTTTGTTATTCTTGATTGATTTAGGTTTTTATTGTCTTGAACAAATTTCATGTAAAACTTGAATGTGTTTGGATGATAATTAAGCAAGTTCTTGAGATTTAAGATTTTGTCCCAAGAGGTTTTTAGATCTGGAAATAGGAACTAATTGGACCAGCCCCAGACCTGCAGTCATACTAGTCTACCGGTGTGACTGGTCATAGGTCGACGATTAGACTGGCCCATCAACGATGGTCTTACCAGCCCTGTGCAGGAGGTTGCTGATTTTGTTGGCTCTTGCTTCGAGTTTTGTTTTGCTTTGTCGTATTGGGGTGATCTGAATTTGGTGACTATCATAGTCACTCGAGTAAAGATTTTGAATATCTTAAAAGAAAAAGGTTTGAGGAATTATTTACCCTCTCTGATTATCAACATCAGTCCTACAGAATATGACATGATTGATCAATGGTGGAACATAGAGCATGACTCTTCTAAGTATAGATGTACTACATCATTAGCGGTTTGGATATTTATACTGCACCCCCAAAATCTAAAGAAACGCCTACATATTTTACTACTTAAGATATAGTTACCCTCGAAACTTCATGGCCATAAATGTGGTACCATTAGGAAGAGGGAAAAAGTTCTAACAAATATATATTCATATATATATATATATATATATATATATATATATATATATATATATATATATATATATATATATATATATATATATATATATATATATATATATATATATATATATATATATATATATATATACACTGTATCACTCTATTTTTGTATGTAACACATACTACCCAACCGAGTTTGGTACCGAATTTCTGTTCGTACCATGATGTACTACATCTATGAATTTTTTTGGTATACTTCTTTTGAACGAAAATTTTGGTATACTTCTGAGACCACAAATCTTTAACAATCTTGAACAGGATTTGAACTGGTACATCAACAATTGATAAATAACCAAAATGTCTTCGGAAACAGATGGAACAATACTACATACACAGCGAAAAAAAATAAGGGTTTGTCAGGCCTCAATCGCTGATCAAACTACGCTGCCTACCAAACGAAAACATCAGTGAAGGGATCGAGCAAATATCAAATTCCCCAAAGTAATTAGGTAGCGATCACGATCAAGTCTCTCAACTCGACTGCATCTGATGATCTGAACTATATATACAGTACGTATCATCGAACGACAATCAGCTGGTGACACCCTTCATCTCCGGCTTGCTACAATTTTCTGCAAAATTTTGAGGGAGGTAAGAGAGTGAAAAGTCAAGTCAAAGATGTATAATAATTGCATTTAAGAACAAGAAATGCAGAGCTCTGTGATGGAGCTATCCACGGATCTACAAGAGATACATGATCGACGAGTTCGTGAGTTTGACACGGATGGATGCAAAGCATGGAGCTCAGTGTGGGCAAGAAAGTAGTAATATCGAGCATAAAATGCCCGAAAACGACAGATTCTTGTAC
The DNA here is from genome assembly GCA_036346575.1 of Dendrocalamus sinicus. Lineage (NCBI taxonomy): Eukaryota > Viridiplantae > Streptophyta > Magnoliopsida > Poales > Poaceae > Dendrocalamus > Dendrocalamus sinicus. The sequence goes on along the minus strand of CM070675.1, from coordinate 22,574,695 downwards.
TATAACCAGATCACATAATAATCTTCTCATGTTTCGAAGGATCTTCTCTTAATTCAGCACAAACAGTTGGTAGATAGATATACACGTTTTGAGTAGGATCTTTGCGGTTCAATTTAGGCCTAATTTCGAACGTATGGATTTTATGAAAACTCTACAGAAACAATTAAATTCTCGTAAGAATGAGAAAACTTTTCGGTTTCGAAACAAGGCCTTAATCTAAGAATATGAAACCAAAGGTGGTAACTAGAATATACGGATGCCAACTATAGCATAGCCGTGTGGCACCTTGTCTCTCTCTCGAAAATGACTAAGATTCGATTTCCACCAAACACATATTAGGTGGGTTATTTATGTGAATTTTCTACTTTAATTATTTAGGATTTGAATCTCTAACTTGTGACTTGCAAGCTTGAAGATAACGACACTAGCCCATTACCCCCCAACCTTCTCAAAAACTATATGCAATGAATGAAGAATTTTGCCGAGCTTCCATTCAAAAAGAAGAATCTGAAGAGAGTCGAAAATGAAAACGATGCCCCCTGCACCTAGTAAAGAGAATTCATGGTCATTGGATATTTAATCCAACAGTCCTAAATTTGAATGATAGTTAGAAAAAAAACATCCGGATGATGTTTAACAAAAAAAAAACCTTTTTAAAAAAGAAATTTTGGAAACTACAACACAGCTACGCCTAGTTTTCACGGGTTTTCAATACTTAGCCAGTTTTCACTGAATTTTTGGCCATGGATCAATGAGCTTAATTTCTGCAAGCACACCCTATATGGTAGTACTAATAAGAGAGCACGATTTTTGTTTCATGGCACGATCGAGTACTGTGTACTGAGCAACTTACACACCGTATCTTTTGTGCAGAATATTGTCAGGAGGCAACGTCGGTGTAGTCTCCGCCGACAGGCTGCCGCCGGCCACGACCGGCGGCGCCGGGTTCTGCTGCAGGCTCTTCGCCGCCCCGAGCTGGTAGAAGTTCATCCCCTGCAGGTAATGCTGCTGAAGTCTCTCAGCAAACGGCAAAAACATGCATGCATGAATGAATCACTGCAGAAACGTAGCTGCAGCTGCATGGTACTACCATGGGGGACGGTGGCTGCAGGTGTTCGACGGCGAGGCAGCGCGCGTAAGGGTCGGCCATGCTGACCGCCGCCGGCATGTGGCTCACCGGAGAGCTCTGCACGGCAGCCGGCGGGGCCATGAACGGCGGCATCCTGGGTATGGAGGCCATGTGAGGAGGGCCCATCCCGACGCCCATCCGCTGCATGTACTGGTGCACGCCCGCCGGGAACATCACCGGCGCCGGCGCCGGCGCCATGCCGCCGCCCATCCACATCATCTGCACCATCAGATGCATATATGTCTCACATCAATCTCTCGTTCTTGGACACGATTTCCAATGCGAAGGACACGACTAATTAACTGTAGAGTTTCATGCACCAATCATAGCATGACATACGAGCTCACCTGCAATTGGAGCTGCAGCGACTTGAGGTACTCGATCGCCTCGTCCAGCATCGACGCCTTATCCGTCTGAAAAACCGACACAATTAAGTATGAGGTCACCATTGATAAGTCTAACAAGATGATAACAATGTTGCAAATCGCAATTGTTTCATGGTGCTGATAGATTACTTTGTTGCAGTGAGGTATGAGCTCCTGCAGGGCCTTCATCTTCTCGTTGATCCTGTCCCTTCTCCTCTGCATCAGAATCAAATTCAGACAGAGTTAGCAAATGGCTGTCAGAAAAAGGAAAATCTAGGCAAGAAGAAGATGTGTAGTGCGAACGAATGATCATGTCGTGTCCAAGGAGAACGGGAGGTGATACGCACCCTCTCCGAGAGGTTGTGCACCTCGGCGGCGCGCCGCCGTTTGGCCGTCGTCAGCTTCTGCGCAGGCTCGCACGTCACGGCGGCGGACTCGAACTCCACGTCCTGCATTGCGTCGTCGGTAGACCGTGATGCGACGAGAGTGTGATCGCAATGGCGATGGCGTTGAGGGAGTAGTGTGCGCGTACGTACCTCGCTGGGGCTTCCGGACTCCATGGTGTCGCGCTGCTTCCGCTTGCCGCCGCCGCGGTTGGCGGCGCCGGGCGGGTGGGTCTTGGCGGCGCAGGACCTCGACCGCATCGACGACGAGGTCACCGTCGTCGCATCGTGGCGGGCCCTGGCGGCGCCGGCCTTCCCGTTGGCCGCCGGCGGTGGCGTGCTGTCGCCGGCGGTGTCCGAGACGACGCGGGCGCGCGCGGCGCCGGGCGTCTGGACCTGGTTGCTCCCGCAGATGCTCGAACCGATCGTCAGCATGGATGACTCGCCGGGCTCCGCCGCCGTGGCCCCCTCTCCGGCCGTCTGCGCCATGACAACCTCCGAGACGCCGCGCGCGTCGTCCACGCCCCAAGCCCGCCTTCTCCCGCGTCACGTGGGCCGCCGGCCTCGGCGGCGGCATCAGCCTGCTCTGGGGCGCGGTCACCGCGCCGCCCGCCACAGCGCCGCACTCCTCCTTGCACACCTTGCCACCGGGGTCAGCAGCCGCCTGTATTTCGTCGAAGAGCTCCGAGAAGAGGTCCTTCTCGAGGGAGTCATCGACCGGGTACTGGAACCACGGCGCCGCCTCGTCCTCCTGCATCGCCACCGCCTTCTCCGGCCTCGGCGGCTTCCGCGGCGCCTGGCTCTGCATGACCACGTGGCCATTGCACCAGAGCAGCTCAATGAGCCCGTCGTCTTCGCCACTGCAACAACGCAACATAAGAACCATCCATGGAAGAGCTCCGATTGATTCAAGAAAAGGGGGAACAAAAGACCAAACGATGATCAGATCGAACCCTAATGACGCAAAGGCGTCTCCCATGTTGCTGCTCCAATCAGGGACGAACTGGTTCATGGCTCAGATCGCCACCACCACGCGCATTCCCCTGCTGCCCACAGGAGTACAGGACAAGCACAGACTCACTGCAACGAGCACACAAGAAATAATTCTGTCTTATTTCTAGCTGGAAGAATCAGAGTCGGCAAAAATCAGAGTTTGCAAGAATCAGAGCATACGTGTATGCAGCATGCAAACAAGAATGATCTTTTATACATGACCCTTCATGGCAATATACAATGGTAATTTTATTATAAGGCTCGTAAGAATTCGTAATGAAGAGAATAATGAACTCTTATTTTCCTGAGGAAAACTTTGAGCTAGCCTGGCTAGGATCTAATAGCCTCATCTCCTAGCTTTGCTTTACTTGAAAAGGAATGTCTACACAACATTCGACTATTTTTAGGACAAAAACAGTTAGATTGATCTGGGGCGTTAGATCTTCATCCAACGGATCCACCCATACAAGCCCCCCTCCAAAAAAATAACCACCTCCAAAAAAATAATCTAGGGCGTTGAATCTCCATCTAACGGCTCAAAATCTAACTGTTTTTACCCTAAAAAATAGTCGAATGTTGTATAGACACTCCCTGAAAACTACTTGAAATGGAGCAAGCATGTGTAACACAAGCTGTAGGTTTGGCAAATTTAAGGACAAATTAAAATTAAATATCATAAAAGTTTTGATAACCAAAAGTAACAAAGACAACAGTTAAAGGAAGCATGGCCCACAGCATACATGGATTTTGGATAAAAGCAAATGATTAGAAACAGAATGAGAGAAGCAAGCAGAAACACACAGGGAAAAGCGGAGAAAGGCCATGAGTGCAGCAGTACAAAGCCTATCTACTGTGGAAGCTAAAGCTCTGAACCTGCAGAGGGAAGCACCTGGAGAAGAGCAGTGATCAAATCACACAGGAAAAACCAAGAGAAGAAATTCTTTTCTCAAAAAAGTTTCACAAATCAGGGAAAAGGACGAGATCAAGATGAAAAATGGGATTACTAGGGAAGATTAAGAAGACTGGACAGTAAATTCAGGATAGGCCTGTTAGCATGTGTGGAGGAGGCGAAAAGGTCTCTAGCCCAATGGTTAGAGGCTTGAGTAGCACCTCTCAGTCTGGGTTCCCAGTGGGAGCGAATTTCAGGCTTGGGGAAAAATCCTCGCCGCTACCACACCAAAGCACAGGTCTAAGGCCCGCCAAGGCGTTGATCCAAAGGATCCGCGGTAGTCTCACAAGGTCGGACGATGGTGCCGCTGTGTAAGGGTGGAGCAGGGGTTCGAAGGTTTTCTCGGTCTGCGTGAGAAGACCTTCTTCTTAAGCAATGCCCGGGGGGATTCTTCCCCCCGCAGGTCGAGTTTTTAGCATGTGTGGAGGAGAGGGAATGCTCCGGCCCAGCTAGAAGAAGGGGGGGGGGGGGGGTAGGAAAGAAACAAGAAACCGCCTACCTAGCTAGCTGCTTCTGAACTGAATTTTCCTGCAGCTAATGATAATCTGCAATCAAAGCCTCCATCCCCTGCCTCCTGCTGATCAGCACGCAGCTGCAACTCTCTCTCTCTCTCTCTCTCTCTCTCTCTGAGGCTGAGCTGAGCTGAGCTAAAGTCGAAATGGTGTGCGAGGAGGAGAAGGGAGGGGAAGGGCAATACTGCAATAGCTAGGAAGTTGCAAGTTGCAATTGGGCAAGCAGCACAGTGGCTTTTTAACAAGGCAAGTTGGTGCAGAAATAGTACAGTACTGTGAGTGAACTGGATTCCCGTGGGGGGGAAGCTAGTAAGGGGAGACTGGAGAGCGACGGGGAATGGTTATCACATTGCATTATACACGCCAACTTGCCACCAGCAAATCCGCCTGCAAAGAAACATATATACTCTCATCTTACAATCTTGCGAAATGAAGCTAGCGCGTGTGCGTGCATCCATCCATGCAGATGCAGGTCTAGTTATAACAATCTACAAGTTAATCGCAAAATCTGAATAAAACTGTCAAATCTTGTACTGCAACGATTACATGACAACAGTTACATAAATATTCAGAGTTCAATTTAGCATGGCGATGATCAGCATGTTAGATAATCTAGTTAATTTTGCATGTCTTCCATTCAGTTTCTTATTTAGTCTGCATGTAAGTTTCTATAGCTAATTAGTAGGTCAGTTTTTCATCAGTTTCTACAGCTAGTTAGTGGGTCAGTTTTTCATCAGTTCTCTACACTAATTAGTGGGTCGGATTTCTTGTTTTCTTGCTATTTAAAGGGAAGAAGCAAAGCCAGAAAAGCTGTGACTTTCTGCAGCGCCAAAACCTCTTTGTGTTCTTGTGTTCTGTGATTCCTTTGCTTACACATACAGCGGGAAGATTCCAGGGGTATGTGTGTACTGTTACTTGCAGGAAACAGAAAGATCACCGGGCGGCGCTAGCGGACGTTTGGCCATCAATTGGTATCAGAGCTCCGTTCAGGATCTTGGTGGCCATGTCAGCTCCGGTGGGACGAGGGTCGATCACTCCTCCGCGGCGGGATCGCCTTCGGTCGCCATCACGTGGTCCTCGCCGTCCGCGACAACAGCATGGTCGGGAGCGCGAGGTCGTCATCGAGCGCGTGGTCAAGGAAGCGTCGGCGTCGGTACAATATCCGATGCTGACCAAGACCAACTACCCGGAGTGGGCGATGCTCATGCGCATCAACCTGCAGGCGCAAGGCTTGTGGGGAGCCATCGAACCCGCGGCGCAGAGTACTGGCGTGGATCGGTGGCGTTAGCGGCGATTGCACGAGCTGTCCCGCCGGAGATCTGGCCTCGATCGGCAATAAGGACTCGCGCGAGGCGTGGGATCTTGTCAAGATCATGCGGATGGCGTCGGCGCGACGCGAGGCTAACGCGCAGAAACTCCGACGCGACTTCAACAATATAGCATTCAAGGAAGGAGGCCATCGGCGACTTCTCGATGCGCATCACGGGCCTCGCCAATAATCTGCGGGCCGCGACCACATCACCGAAGGCAGGTCGTGCGCAAGATGCTGCGGTGGTCCCCGATAAGTTCATGCAGTCGCAATCTCCATCGAGACGCTGCTCAACATCAACGACTTGTCCATCGAGGAGGTCACGGGTCGTCTTCGGTCCGTGGAGAGCGGCTCGACGCGCGAGCGGCGGCGCTGCGAGCTGGGCTCCCGGCCGCTTCTCGTCAAGGAGGAGGACCTCATCGTCGCCCACGCAAGCGCGACAAGGAGGGTGCGCGCGGCAGCGTGGCGCCCGGCGAAGTGGTACGAGCGCGGCTCGGTTTTGCCGCGGCGCGCGCAGCGCAGCCACCTGCGATGCGGTACCGACGCGCGCAAGGCGGTGGCGGCAAGGTCATCGACAGGATACGTGCAAATCTGCGGAAAAGCGGGCATTGGGCCCGGGAATGCCGGAAGAAGAAGAGAGACGAGGCGGCGGCCGCAGCGCTGCTGGTGGAGGAGGGCGGCGACGACGAGCCATCCCTGTTGATGGCCCAGGTGGCCTCTCTTTCACCGGTGCCCGCGTGCCTCCCAGAGCGCGCCGCACCTGTGCATGTCGGCGGTCGGGTCTTCCTCAATGAAGAACGCGCGACGGTGCAGTTGGGTGACACCAACAATCACACCGGCGGCCAGGATGACGGCGTGTGGTACCTCGACACGGGCGCGTCGAACCATATGACGGGAAACGACGCGGCCTTCTCCGAGATGAACCGCGACATCACGGGCACGGTAAAGTTCGGCGATGGATCAATGGTGGACATCCTCGGGCGCGGCACGATCATGTTCGCGGCTCGGGGTGGACGCCATCGTATGTTGTCGGACGTGTACTTCATCCCACGTCTGCGCAGCAACATCATCAGCTTGGGACAACTCGGCGGTCGGGTGCCAAGTGTTGATCGAGGATGGCGTACTGCGAGTGCGCGATCCGAGGAGGGAGCTTCTCGCCAAGGTACGGCGATCGGCGAATCGACTGTACAAGATCCCCCTCACGCTCGCTCGACCGATCTCGCTCCTGGCGCACGCCAACGACGATGCGTGGCGCGCATGGCGGTTCGCCACCGAGCCGAGGGTTGAAGAAACTTGGGCGTGGCGACATGGTGCGTGGGCTTCCACCGTTGGATCATGTCGACCAGTGTGTGACGCGTGCCTTGTCGGCAAGCAACGGCGCCGCCATTTCCTCCGGAGGCCAAGTACGCGCGAAGGGCGGCTTGATCTCGTACATGGAGATCTATGCGGGCACATCACGCCGACGACGCACGGTGGCAAGCGCTACTTCCTCCTCCTCGTTGCGATGCTAGTCGCTATATGTGGCTAGTCTTTGTTGTCAAGCAAGGGCGAGGCGGCAGCGCGATCAAGAAGTTCAAGCCGGCGTCGAGGTCGAGCGGGCGGGCGGAAGCGCGCGCTACGCTGCGATCGTGGTGGCGAGTTCACGTCCGTGACCTTTGGCGAGTCTGCGCGGAGAAGGGCGTGCACCGGCAACTCACGGCGCCGTACTCCCGCATGAAGCAGCGTCGTGGAGCGCCGAAACCAGACTGTCATGGCTATGGCGCGATGCCTGCTCAAGGCAAAGAAGGTGCCCAGTACATTCTGGGGGGAGGCGGTGAGCACGGCTGTGTTCATTTTGAACAGGTCTCCAACAAAGAGCGTCACCGGGATGACGCCTTATGAAGCTTGGCATGGCAAGAAACCGGCTGTGCATTTCATGCGCACGTTCGGTTGCCTCGCTCACGTCAAGGTTACACGCCCGCACGCCGCGAAGCTTGATGACCGGAGCGTGAAGATGGTTTTCGTCGGGTACGAGCCGGGCTCCAAAGGCTACCGGGTGTACGATCCGGTGGGCAGGCGACTCCATGTGACCCGCGACGTGGTGTTCGACGAGACCAAAGGGTGGAATTGGGAGGCGAACGGCGACGCCATCCCTGAGACGTTCACCGTGGAGTACACGGTTAGCGGCGTCTTGGGCAGCGGCGAGCCGGCGCTCTGTATCCCCTGCGGTCCCGTCCATGGAGGAAGGTGAGGAAGCTGTGGCGTCACCTCGAACGCCCATGAACGCCATTCACGACATCGGTGGTGCTCAAGTCGAGCACTGTACTCCACCGTCGCACATCCCGTCGGGGCTCGACCATAGTGACAATGGCGCGCCGCGGCGTTTCCGCATGGTGGACAATTGCATCAACACTGCCGAGCCACGCGTACTGGACCCCGACGAGTGGCTCCTCGTTGCGACCGAGGAGCCCACCTCCTCACGACGAGGCAGCCACCGATCCGGCGTGGCGCGCGATGGAAGAGGAGATGGCGGCCATTGAGGACAACGACACGTGGGAGGCGGTGGACCTCCGGCGGACACCGCCCGATTGGCCTCAAATGGGTGTTCAAGCTCAAGAAGGATGCGCAGGCGGTGGTTCGGCACAAGGCGCGGTGGTGGCTAAGGGTACGCATAACGTGCTGGCTGGCGTGGACTTCGATGAGGTGTTTGCACCAGTGGCGCGGCTCGACTCCGTACGCGCACTGACAGCAGTAGCAGCGCACGAAGGCTGGGCGCTCCACCATCTCGACGTCAAGTCTGCGTTCCTGAACGGCGACCTCACGGAGGAGGTTTACGTCGCTCAACCGCCGGGATTCATGATCGCCGGGCGAGCGGCAAGTACCACGGCTGCGCAAAGCACTCTACGACCCACGACAAGCTCCTCGGGCGTGGAACGCTAAGCTCGACCGCACGCTAGTGGCGCCGGGTTCACGCGCCGCGAGGAAGAGCACGGTGTACACACGCGGCAAGGGGCGGGGCGTGTGCTCTGGCGTGTATGTTGATGATTTGATCCTCACCGTGCCGACCAAGCGAGATCGAATCATTCAAGGAGAAATGAAGCGCTCATTCAAGATGGCGACCTCGGACACTTGAGCTACTACCTCGGGATCGAAATTAAGCGACTACGGGAAGATCACATTGTGCCGAGCGACGACGCGGCGAAGCTGCTGGACAAAGCGGGCATGGCCGGCTGCAATGCCGTGCAAGTGCCCATGGAGGCACGTCTTAAACTGAGTAAGGAGAGCTCCAATCCACCTGTTGATCCTACGTTCTACCGTAGTGTGGTTGGCAGCCTCCGGTACTTGGTCCACACCCGGCCGGATATCAGCTTCGCGGTCGGGTATGTGAGCAGGTTCATGGCGAACCCAACGACGGAACACCTGAGCGCCGTCAAGCATCTACTTCGTTATGTCGCTGGTATGCTCCACTTTGGCCTTAGTTACACCAAGGGGCACAACGACATCGAGCTCAAGGGGTACAGCGACGCGGACATGGCCGGCGACGTGGATGATCGCAAGAGCACCTCCGGCATTTTGTTCTGCCTCGGCAACGCACCTGTGTCGTGGCAATCACAAAAGCAGCCGGTGGTGGCGCTATCATCGTGCGAGGCCGAGTACATCGCGGCCTCAGCGGCGGCATGCCAGGGAATCTGGCTCAAGCGGATGATCGGCAACTTCTACGGGCGAGACGTCGGCTCCGCGACAATCTACATCGACAATCAGTCGGCGATTCAATTGTGCAAAAATCCGGTCTTCCATGGCCGGAGCAAGCACATTGAGACGCGCTTTCACTTCATCCGGGAGTGCGTCGAGGGTGGCCAAGTCGCCATCCGCAAAATCCACACCGACGATCAGTTGGCGGACATACTGACCAAATCACTTGGCCGGGTGCGTTTTCTACACCTACGCTCGAAGCTCGGCATCATCGACATCAACCACAACTAGATTAGGGGGAGTATTGTTAGATAATCTAGTTAATTTTGCATGTCTTCCATTCAGTTTCTTATTTAGTCTGCATGTAAGTTTCTATAGCTAATTAGTAGGTCAGTTTTTCATCAGTTTCTACAGCTAGTTAGTGGGTCAGTTTTTCATCAGTTTCTCAGCTAATTAGTGGGTCAGTTTCTTGTTTTCTTGCTATTTAAAGGAAGAAGCAAAGCCAGAAAAGCTGTGACTTTCTGCAGCGCCAAAACCTCTTTGTGTTCTTGTGTTCTGTGATTCCTTTGCTTACACATACAGCGGGAAGATTCCAGGGGTATGTGTGTACTGTTACTTGCAGGAAACAGAAAGATCACCGGGCGGCGCTAGCGGACGTTTGGCCATCACAGCACATACATAAATATTCAGAGCTCAGTGTAGCATGGCGGTGATCAGTACGTAAATCGATCCGGTGCACTTGCGGGTCGCAATTCTGAAAAGATTTGTGAGATCTTAGCCCTCTGCGATCCTGTCTGTCTGTATGGTACCAAATCTCCAAAAGATTAGTGTCACGTCCATCTCACTCCAACTCACACTTGAAGGAGGAACAGTGAACAGTTGGATATACATGTTTGACAGGTTCAATTTTGTGGCCGCCAGTTTGGATGGATATATGTGGGTGTGAACCTTCAGACTGAAGCATGCGTGTTAGAACAGAGGCTAGCAAAGATCCGACCGATCGGCAGTGCCAATTGTTCATCTCTCGCGTCCACGTCGAGATGGAGGATGGCCTACAAAGAACACAATTCTATCAATGAAATAATTTGCAGGACGTGACATTCGCCGTGTTATTCAGATCATGGGCGCAGCTATAAACAGTCAAATTGTTATGGGTTACAAGAAATGGAGATAGGTACATGGTCAATGGCAAGATAAGTCGTAACTTTCAGATATAACAACTAGTCGAATTAAGAGGTGATTTTCAAGCAAGCTTTTTTTGGTTATTCGTTAGCTCTTTTTTTTACTCTCTCCAATCAGATCCTTGCTCGATGTTTCACACTGCTCCAGGTCACGGGATCAAATTCTGGAAACTTTAAAAAAACCCCGCCTGATGTGTAATTGATGAGGCATGTACCTTGACATTTATCAGAAAACCCAGGTTGAAAAAGAAGTTGGACGAATACCTATGGATCAGTTGTCTTCCACTCAATAATCTACATAATGTCGTAATAATATTCCCCGGGCCTCTTTATGTAGAAACTAGAGAAAGGCGAACCTTCCTTACAGAAAAGCCATGAAGAAGTGATGGTCACTTTCTAACTCCCTTTGAAAAGAAGGAGATTATTCCAGAAATCAAAAAAAAAAAGAGAGGGAGGTTCTCATGCCGAACAACTTGCTTTCATCCACATCACCAGAACAGTTGTGGCCTCAAAATAGATCCTTGGGATCCTGGCCACATATTTTATTCTCCTTCTGGGGCCAAGCATTGCTCTGCATGCAATTTTCAGGCTTCAATTCTGAGCCCATCATGGGGATGAGATGAGAGACAGAGAAGCTAGGCTAGCTTGCAGGAGCAGCAGCAGCCTCCTGCATGAGTCATACTCCCTGAGCTTGTGGCTCACATCTCTCCAATGGCAAACTACGATTTTCTCATCATCATTAGCCTGATTAACTCCTGCATGCATACTGCATACAGCCATACATACAGTTGCCAACAGCTTTTCGATCGGATCCATGACAAGCACAAGCTAGCCGGCCGGCTGCTGCATTAATTTCGTCAGAGCTAGTACTACTTTGTTAGCATAAATAACATTGATCAATAATTCTCGTTAATTTCTCTTAAAGATTCCGATGGTTTGCGAGGTTTAATTAAGTTTCTAGGAACTAAAGCTCTCCCAAACAGGGTGTAGCTCATCTCTCCTTTACTATTACTGTTACTCTAAGAACCCTAACTTATATTGCTTTTCGAAGAAGCTAAGCTCTCCCAAACAGGCCATTTGAGATATAGCTAATCTAAGATTTTCCTTAATTATGTGAATCCAGCTAATTAAGTATGATGCAATTATAACATGTGACCTCCTGCATAAACACTAGCTAACAGTCTTAGACTCTTAGATGCTTTTGCTACTCTCACGGTTCTTTCCAAATACATCACCTTCAGTGCATTTTATATAGACATTTTTACATCCAGAGGATAAATTTAGCGACGAATTTAGAGGTACATGAATGTACTTGATAGAAACTGGACTGATCAGTGATTTGATGAAAAGTAACACATGTTAATCCTACATATATGGGCAAGCCATATGTTCTGGGTTAAATCACTCTTTTGGCTGGTGCTGACCACTGCACTAAGCACTGGAGTCTTGCTTTTTGTGTAGCCTTGTTTGTGGCTGTAATGCTAAGAAAAATCTTAGCATACAAATGGGCAGGCCACATTGGCAAACCTAGAACCGGATTAGCAAGTTGGGCTGCCGGCCCATGACATTGAAAGGTTTCAGGTGTTTGCACTCAAGAGACTTGAAAATGCACAGGTTTATGGGGGTAAATTATAACAGTTCATACAATTAATAACTTAACCATCCATATAGATAGCAAATATCTCTGTATAATCTTGATTTACTATAACATTACAATACCTCAACATGCAAAAGTGCATACACTAATAATATTATCCAAAAAGAAGGTTCTTTATAATTCATTAAAAGAAGGTTCTTTACAATTCATTCATTTAGTATATACTAAGCTAATTAACTTATTGATTTGGTCACAACATAGATTTAGTTGCCATTATTATTTCCCAAGAAGACGCCCCATTTGGGCTCGCCAATTTGCACACCGCCGGCCGGCTCGTCCACCGTCCTCCTCTCCGGCTCCCTGCTGGCGACGGCCGGAATCCTGGGCTCTGCCGGCACCGACGTCTCAGCGGCAGGCAGGCTCGGCCTGACATGGAACGGGTTGAACAGCGAGGCCCACAGGCTGAGCTGGTCCTGCCACGTTGCGCCGACGTACGGCGGCACGTGAGGCAGCCCCGGCCCGGTGAGCACAGGTGGCGCGCCCGCCGCCCACGGCATAGAGGCGCCGGCCGCTGGGAGCACCCCCGGGAAGCGCAGGCCACCTGCCAGCGCGCTCGCCAGCGGCAGCCGCAGCCACTTCCCCTCGCGCAGAGCCTCGTCCCCGGCCTCCCACGTTGCGCCCTCCGGCGACGCCGCCGCGGCAGCCACGTCGAGCACCGCCTCCGACGCCGTCGTCGCGTGGCGCCTCAGCGGTCGAGCCGTAGCAGCTCCGCACTTGCCTTCGTGCACGAGGACGACGCAGAGCGTCGCAGCGACGACGGCGATGGACGAGGCGAGGCGGCGGCGCCGGCGGTCCATGATCGGAGTGGTTGATCTCTTGCGCCGGTGTTCGCGGTCGCGGTGCTGCATGGTCCTCTCCTAGGTTACATATATACGAACTCGTGGGAAGGTTAACGCGTGTCAGGAGAAGCACACGCATGCATGATGCAGTGTTGGTCCACAGGTTGACCGTTGACCGGTGCTTGCGTCGCAGTATCGAGTTAGGTTTAGGAGTAGCAGCAACCTGCCGAGAGGTCGGTTGATAGCCCATGCCGTGTTCGTGTGTCTAGAATGTGACTGGTCTAGAGTGGCTTAGGCACACAAACACATTGTTCAGGGCAAATTGCTAAAAAATTGTCGAATGTTTTTTAGCAAAAAAAACTATCAAATTTATAATCTTCCGATCTTGGTGATGGTTTAGGGTGGGTTTCATCGAGCTTAGAGTTTGTGTTCATCAAGGGAGTGGCTGTAGAGGGAGAGAGAAGCGGTAGAGCCATGGCGATGGGTGGTGAGGTAGCAATGGCGCCGCTGGCTGCAGGCATGGAAGTGGGCGGGGTGGGGTCGGCGGTAATGGGAAAGAGATGGCAGCGCGTCAAGGGCATGGTGGCCGCCAGAGGCAGAAAGGGGTAGCCATGGTGCCGATGGTGGGGCCAGCGGCCACGACGGGAGGTAGGTCGCCGAGCAGGGATGGGGCAGTTGTGGACAGAGGCGGAATCAGGCTCAGTCCAAGTTCCAGGCTAGCCCAACTGGTTTTGGGCCAACTTGGGCTTTTATTCCTAAACTTTTACACCTAAATTATTGATTCTCCATGTGCTTTGATTTCCAGGCCTTGGGCTATAGCCCATCTAGCCCGAGGCCTGGTTCCACCACTAGTTGTGGAGACACAGATCTCACTGGAGAGGTAGGTGGAGGCGGTGGGCGACAAACTCGTCGCTCGTGCAGTCTATCGGCGAGCTCAAGGTCCAGTTGAAATGTATAGGTTTCACTAGAAACAATTCGATTTCTGTGGAAATGAACAAAAAAAATACGCATCAGAGTCTTATTGACCATACTACATATGGCTAGGCGTAAAAAGGTTAGATCCTGGAAAGCCTTGTTGACCAAGTGGCTAGGTTTAATTCCCGTAGAAACTAAGGAGTTGGGCCGGCCTGCAACCTGGTGGGCTCTAGTATGCGGTGTCGTGTTGCTGGGCCTGAGCCTACTGGGCCGATTTGTGACATTTTATAGAGGTTTTTTCTTCTCTCTCGCTTTTTCTTCTCTTGTGCTCTCTTGAACTATTTTTTTGGGTGCTTCAATGTATTTTTTAAAAATAATTTGCATAGCTTTTAAAGTAAAATTGAATGATAGATAATAATTACTTACCCCTTCATGTGTTTTGAAATTATTGCTATTTTTATTAAAGTGAAAAGTATAGAATCACTGCTCTTATTTTTTTTTTCTTTCTTGTGTCAATTGACCTGGTTAGAGAACAATGAAAGAAGAAAAAAGCATGAACCCATCTACAAAAATGAACCATGGTCTCGATCGGCAGCATCATGATTGCCACCTCTACCAGAGCTAAGCACATGTAAACCTTGATGCATGTTGGCCCTTTGCACCTCAAAGGGAAAAAAGAACAAATTAAAAGAAAATGTTTTCTCTTTAATTACTTATGGCAGTCGCACTCATATGATCGAGCTTTTGCAATTAGTATGTAATTGCTTTAGCCTCTCGCAATTGTGTAATGTGCAGACGTCAACTCTTCGAATCAAACCCCAACAGGGGGGCAAAAAATACTTTGCCACTTACGCGAGAGGGATGGCCGTGTTCTACAATCATTTCGTAGGATCATTTTTTTCGTCATATGTTCGGACCTAATGGTGAACGAAAAAGATACGTCAAATTTTTTTAAAAAAAAAATTGGCCAGAGCTTCGATGAGGTGGTGATCATTTGGGTTTCTTTTGTGGCTTATGGCTAAAAAGCATCATTCTTTGGTTGAAAAATATCATGGTGATGTGATGCTTATTTAGCATAATTAAATTTAAAAAATTAAAAAATATAAAAAATATGTTAGCCCATTACGTATAATACAAACAAATACAAGAAAAAAAGAACCGGCAAAAAAACTAAAAGTTCAGAAAAAGACGAAATTTATAAATAGTGAAAAATAAATCAGAAACCAAAAGCTGAAGCTGAAAATCACAGCCTTAATAAGGAAAATAGGAACCTGCATTCGAGCCAACCAACCAACCGGCCAGCTCTTGGTTCCTAATTAATTAAATACGTCAAATTTAAATTTAAATATAATGAATCCAACTATACAACGTACGTATCAACGGAACTTGTGAAGCTAGCCAAAACAAACATGGGTACGGTTCTGTTTAGAACGGAGAAATACCATGGGAATTTTGGAGAAACTGTATTTGTTCCATCGAAAATTCCCATGAAATTACCGTGTTCCAGAGATGGCCCAGAACGCTATATAGGTGGCTTGTGTGTGTGTTTGAAGGAAGGTTATCCCTTATCCGGTGACTTTTCTAACTATAGCAAGCAACCAGTATGTATGTGCCGTCGTTACGAACATTATAACTATTACGTATATGTGAGTGTGTTTCAATAAAAATTTTATAAGGTTATGAATTTATATTCAACTTCTGTCTTTCTAGATATATACTAAAAGGACGTACTCATGTGTGTACATGTATGGTGTATTGTATGTGATGTGCGTACTTATGTGTGTACATGTATGGTGTATTGTATGTGATGTGCGTACTCATGTGTGTACATGTATGGTGTGTTGTATGTGGTGTGCGTGCGTGATAGCGTGTATGCATGGGCATCTTTCTTGAAATCAATCTGGACAGTGCAGTTCCATGGCGATAGCTAGCCATGCATGATCAAATTGCGTTGCGAGTTGGGACGTCTCATTGCAACGCTCCGTGGTACGTCGCTGATGCTAATAAAATTAAAACCGATGTGAAGTTTAGGTGCAGCACTTGATCTCATCAGGTTTTACGTACATGCCAAAACATTTTTTTTCTTTTTTTGCAAGTACAAAACATTTATTTTTCTTCGCAATAACAAAAAATAGTTTTATGGTCCTACCGATCATGGTGCCGCTCGGTTAGGCTGAA
Organism: Dendrocalamus sinicus; assembly: GCA_036346575.1. Taxonomy (NCBI): domain Eukaryota; kingdom Viridiplantae; phylum Streptophyta; class Magnoliopsida; order Poales; family Poaceae; genus Dendrocalamus; species Dendrocalamus sinicus. Next base: position 22,558,673 of record CM070675.1, on the reverse strand, counting down.
ATAAGTTAGCTTATAGCTGAAATTGCACTGTAGCTGACTGAAATTATATTGTAAGTGATGGTGGCTTATTTGGTATAACTAAATTTTAAAAATTTTAAAAATAGAAAAAAAAACCAGATTAGCCCATCATAGATAATGCAAATGAATACAGAAAAACCGGCAAAAACCTTTAAAAGCCAAAAGCCGTTCAAACCGAATTGAACGGAGCCAAAGGCACTTGCATGTATTGTCCTTTGAAATGCACAATGGATCGAGGACATGAATATGTCCTAGATGACTAGCGGGTGAGTGATATCGATCAGAAATCTTATTGTTCATTTGTGTGCATATGTTATTGTCCAACCTTAAAATTCAAGTGGCTTAAAAGTGAAACCTGGGAACGTGAAGTCGAGAACATCCAACGCAAGGATCTTGTACTGAAATATATATTTGGTTTAATTAATTGATGCCAATTAAGTTGCAAAACATCCTTCCCTTCTCTGGGCACGTTAAAGCAACGTTGAGCCATCGTGTTCAATGTTCAATTTTTGTTTTAAAAAAAGTCCAAGCTGTCGCTCGATCAGGGCCGTGCGGCATTTCTTCGAGAGGCCCTGCTCAATGTGGGTTATAGACCGCTGCTTCTAGTTTTTTTTTTGGTGCGGTAGTAACTGAAAATGTATTATAGCGGTTGTTTAGTTTTTTTAAATAATTAAATTTAAAAAAATCCCAATACAAAAGAAAAAGAAGACAAAAGGACAAAAACAGTCCAAAAAAACTAAAAACTAAAGGACTATGTGAGAAGGTTCATAGGGCCTGTTTGGCAGGAGAGAAGCCGGACGGCTTTTGGCTTTTGCTACAGTACCTAACTTTCAAACGGAGTATTTTCTCAAGACGGGGTCTACAAGTTAAGCGATCTACACGTTAAAAGCCCAATATCTGTACCAGCCAAAATCGCAAGTGAGCATATGTCTCTCCGTAATCTGTACCGTAAACATCCAAAATTCAAAAATTTCAGCCAAAAGTCATAAGCCGCAGCCAAAAAGAACAGGCCATGAACTATTGCAATATTCGTGAAGTGGTCAATTAGTTTTGCAAATATTGCATTTGATTTGAACTGTTTTTTGGAAGTGTCAGAAAAACCGGAAGTTCCAACCAAATTTAGATAAATTTAACATAAGCACCGGGGGACAAGACAATGCGAGAAAGCCATGGCTCAATGGAATTTGGATTTGGTTGAATCTAGGTGACTATTTTTTTCCGAGTATAGCGAGAGGAATGAAAATTTTGAAATTTCGGCCAAATTGTCAACCCTGCCCTTGACTCGATCATCTTGTACGGATGTCGACCTCAATTCCATCTCCATCGCAATGGATCAATCAATCAACGGAGCAACAGCTCCCGTGTCATCTCACTTAATTTACTATTTAGCTCTGGTGTCATCTCGTGTTGTTCATGGCGCTCGTAAGTCTTGGCTTTATTGATTTTCTTGATAGTGGACCGACACGTCGGCTAGCTAGTTGACAAATTTCTTGTAGCAAGTGAAGTTAAATCCCAACAAGGGGAAAAATATCCTATGGCAATTGATTTGGTCGTGGTTCATGTGGAAATTTAATCAAATAAAAAATGACCTAAGACCAGATCTTTCTTCTCGCTTTTAAAATAGCTTGAAGACTTGCCAAACTGATTGGACTGGGCACGTATTTTCCATGCAATTATTCAGAATACACATGCTCCGATATATGTATTCACACATCGATCTATTGGTACCTTGATGAAACTATGCTTCATATGTAGCCAGGAAATACTCACTACTAGACAGTTTGAAACTGTCATCACAGACGATTTTTAAACCGTTTGAATTTATATATTAGTAATAATTAGTGGTTATTATAGAAGGTTTGTGAGTCGTCTGTAATAAATACAACACAGACGGTTTGTAATTAGAATTGTTTGTGAAGAATACTATCACAAACAGCTCAAACTAAGAACCGCTGTGATACTCACATATTCTGAGCGGTTCTAACTACCAACCATTTGTGATGAGTGAGTATCACAAACGGTTTTTTGTTCGAGCCGTCTGTGATAATCCTTAACAGATGATTTATACCACAAAACTGTCTGTAATAGTTCATTCTATACCAAACTTTTTATTTTTTCTATCCTCGGGAAATGTTAACTATGACATTTGAAAACAAGTAAATACAGTAACAAACACAGCAACATAATCCATTTCCATTAAGATTAGAATCCGTCATCACAACATAATGAGTAGGTTACATATAGCACTACATACACAAGAGGACACTTATAATTTTACAAATATAAGATTTATGATTACAAATTCAGAAAGATGCTTACACTATAAGAAACTTCAGTCTAATACAAGCTAGACTTACACATCCTTTATAAAACTACAATCTAAAACAAATGGTGTGGGAAAATTTTCGAGCGACAGAAACAAAAAGGCAATGACACCATTTTCAGCTTCTATACCAAAATCAACAGCTTCTATATCGGCGATTTGGAATAGTGCAAATTTGCCATTACTTTCTTCCTTTCCACCTTGCTTCAAGCGAAATTTCAGTCATCCTTGCCAAACCCCTTTTCACCCTTGCCGTGCACAAACGAGTTGGAGTAGTAGTGGTGGTATTGGTTCTTCGAGTAAGGAGAGGAGGTTTAATAAGGGGCAAGAGGTGGGGAGGAGACTGGTGCCTACTGTTCGATGTGGAGAGAATGGACAGATGAGATTGGGGTCCTAGGGGATATACCGCGGATCGGTGACGTGGCGGAGCATCACAAACGGTTCGGATTACAAGCTGTCTATGATAGAGACATCATAGATGATTTGTAACAAAAACCGTCTATAATAATGGAAGATATCACGACGGTTCTTATTAAAACCGTCGATGATAATGGCCAAACGATAGATTATAAAGACAATATATCGTGCAATGTAAATAACTAGTCTCAAAAGATAAAATAGTAAAGTTTTATATGGCTTGTATATACTTGTTTGAATGGCTTTGACAAGATCTACAATTTTGCAGTTGAGACGAAACCCAAATCCCGAAAGGAAGACCAAGAAAAAGGGCAAAAATAGAAACAAAAAACTTGGGACACAAATTTGAAACTAAAGATGGCTGATTTTTTGGGTCTTAGAGGGCGACGAGTGCAAGCTGGTCATTTCTTTGGATCTGGCTCGTCGTTAGCTTTCCAACGAGTACAAGAACGTCGAAAAAGGATACCGTATATAAAAAATATGCCTATTTTACTAAAAATATCTCGGATCAGGATCCTACTCGGACTCAGTCTTTCTCTCTTATCTTTCGCTTTTCTTCCTATCATCCAAATTTTATATGACATAGACGTATAGTCGGCTGACATATATCATTGTATCGGCTTGGGGTATAGAATGACTTCAGCTCGGATACATGTCGTGCTAGGGTTAAACCTAGTTGTAACTTGCGTATTACGCGCACATACTCCAACCCCGACTACGCGTTTTTATAAGAAATGGCTACTTTAGCCTCCAAGTTTGAAGCCCCGTCTTTCTTCTCAAGATCATTCAAGAAACAGCGCCATGGACACGGACGACGAGGGGGAGGCGGCGCCGGCACCGTGGGGGGACATGGACGCGGACTGCCTCGCCGCCATCTTCCGGCGGCTCCCGCTCGACTACGTGGCCGCGGCCGTGCCGCTGGTGTGCCGGTCGTGGCGGCGCGCGGCGCTCGATCCGTCCCTGTGGCGCGCCCTCGACCTCCGCCGCGGCGGCCCCTCCCGCTTCATGCCGTGGTCCCCGCTCGGTGCCGCCTTCGCCGCCCGCTACGGCGTCCGCCGCTTCGCCTTCGCCGGCTTCCTCAGGCTCTGCGTCGCGCGCGCCCGTGGCTCCGCCGTCGACCTCTCCCTCCCGCCGCTCCTCGGCGCCGCTCCGGCTCCCGAGCTGGACCTCATTTCCCTCGGGTACGTACCAACACTACGTAATAGTGTACTACGCTACGGAACCATTCCATCGGTTAATTCTCGGCACGGTTCGGCCGTACAAGCAGTACGGTCACTCAATTCCATCTCCATCGCAATGGATCAATCAATCAACGGAGCAACAGTTCTCGTGTGATTTCACTTCACTGTTTAGCTCTTGTGTCATCTCATGTTGTTCCTACGTGTTAACTGCACGCTGATTATATGTATGAGCAGGTGTCCGGTGCTGAGGAAGGTCGCGCTCCCGAGGCTCGCAGCCGGCGACGAGGCGCGGCTGCCGGAGATCATCTCGCGGTGGCGGCGCCTCGAGCACCTGGAGCTCGAGCACAAGCCGTCGGCCTTCGTCTCGACGGCGGCGCAGATCGGCGCAAGCTGCCCCGGCCTTGCGGGCCTCAAGATGGCCGGGTCTATCAAAGAGGAGGACGCCGTGGCCATCGCGAGCTCTCTCCTGGGCTCAGGCTCCTGTGCCTCGACAACTCCTACCTGCCCAAGCAAGAGCTTCTCGTGATCATCAATGGCTGCCGGGAGCTGGAGGCGCTGCAAGCGAGGGGCTGCGTGGGGTTCGACGAGGAGGATGACGAACTGGTGAGGAAGGCCGCCATGATCAAGAGGTTTGAGGTTGGAGGGTCAAGATTGGTTGATAGGTTTGAGCATGATGGTGATGAGGAGTGCTGTGATTACTCATCCTATGTGGATGTCATTTGATCTTGCTGTGTGGACACCTGAGACTCTTGTGCTGTTGCTGTTCTTGCTTGGTTGGTTTGTGGAGTTGCTGTAGTGGGTGATGCTGAATTGCTGATGGTGAGGAGGCCCTGTTTTGATTTCCTTGGATGGGATGCCCTCCAGTGTAGCATCACAAAAAAGAAAAAAGCAATTCAATTCAACGGACATGCATTTTTTTTTCGGTTAGCTTTCGGAGATAGCGGCCGCCGTTATTAGTGTATGTTTCCAGCGTGTATATACAATACCTATATTACAGCAGGGAAATCTCCGGCTGGGAGCTGTGCCACATCAGCTTTTTTTACAAAAAAATCCTTGTATTTTTTGAAATTATGTAAAGGTTCTCTGTTCTCGCAAGAATGTCCCTATCAGTTTTTTCGGGAAAAACCCTCCACTTCATCAAAATTGCGTATCCTTTGTTAGATAGCGCCCCATGTTTTTAAAAATTACGTATAGGTCTTTACATGTCCTTGATTTTTTTGCGAAAAAGACTTTTGATTTTTCCGAAATTACGCATACATCCTCGATTTTTTTTAAGAAACTCCCTATGAATTATCGTCTCTTTGCTTCGATTCACACAGTAGCTAGCGCGGCGTGTCGTCGCGTTTACGCAGCTAGTTTGTATGAAGCCACGTCGACGGTGTAGCTAGAAAAATGCCTCACGGAAGTGTGCCGTGCGCGTGTCCGTGATGACTGACGACTTGACTGGAACATACATGCACGTGTGCGAACGGCGCTTCGCAGAAAGCACCGTGAAAGAAAAAAAAATGTGATAATCACACGCACACGACATGCGTTAGGTGGTTTTACCGGGCATGCATCCTCCTCAATAAGAATAGGACGAAGGGTTAGCTCTCCCTCGATCTGGTCTCACTACCGATCGAGTTTCTAATTTAGTCCGAGATGCGACAAATAAGTTCTGGCCGACGTGCATGCATGTGTGTTAAAATCGTTCTAATATTGACACTTGACCGTGTATTTAATTGACCATGTAATATTGTTCCACACCAAACAATGTGTTAAAATCTCTCTCTCTCTCTCAACTGCTTAGAGCAACTTCAGCAAGGCCCTACTTGAACCCTCATCCTACTTTTAAGGGTCGAGAGACAAAAAAATTCACTCCAGCAGAACCAAGGGGTAAAACACTCACTCCATCAGAAAGTGCAATCGCAATCGATTCCTTAACATATTCTCAAGTTGTGCTAACACAAACCACGCCGCTCATGTCGTTTATCACATGGAATTAAGCGCGAAGCTGCTGCACGCTAATATAATATATCGTCGTGTGACAACACATGCGAACTAAACACACAGACTCATACATCTTCATGACTCGTTTAGGAAAGCCATGCTCCTAAGCACTAGAACATGTTTCTCGCAGAATAAGAAAGCGATTACATTAGCCGTATTAGGTTAATGTATATTAGGTTGTGTTTGGAACACGGCGATTCCAGAAGAAAATTTGTTTGACATAAAGCGATACAATCTAGGTAAGATTTTTAACAAACTCTGTATTCTAAACTGTGCATAGGATTTGTATAGTTACAATTAAGAACTGGCGTCCACAAATATTTCAGAGATTCTGTTTACACACCTACACATAGTAAACTCAGTGGTTACTCATGAATCATGATTGTCTCGCAATATTGGTAAATTATACGATTTCAGTTTTCACATGAACGTCATTGGTATGGACTAACAACAATACGGTCACGAAAGGCGCACTGGTATGGACTAACGACAATACGGTCACGAAAGGTGAGGTGACTCGCTCGCGTTTCCAAGCCTCATTGGTGTAGCTCAGCCAAGATGAAAGCATCCATGTATGAAACCTGGAAGCTATCTGCTCAGGCTGTTGCCAACTTCCAACCAAACCTGATGTCAGTCGAAGGTCACTCTTATCCTTTTGTTATGCAAGTCTCGATAAAACTGGGTAGACAGTTTATTTTAGTTTAAGGTAAAAACTCTTGTGTTATAGAAGGCCAGAGTCTGGATGCATGCAACGACGGATTAAAGAAGCTTTGCCTTTCAGCACACAAATCATCAGGGCAATTGAACATGATCTACATTTTGTAAATTGTACTCTCCTCTCTTCACTAGCTCAAAAGTCAGTAATGCCGCAACAAGCGCTGTGTTACCAGATATCACATCATATCATACCAAACAGGAGCTAATTACATTAGCCGAATTACGGATTGGCTGTGAAGAAAACAAAACTTCTTGGATCAGTAAATTGATACTCCTAAATATCACTACAAAAGAGCTTGGATTCGTTCACCCAATGCCATTGCTATCGCCACCAAGGCGTATGTTTTCGCGTAAACCAACAAGCGCCAATGTCCTCAATTGTACTCCAGCAATTCCGAGCCAGCTTCTGGACAAATATCGATTGCCTTGGCAGCATGAGTTGATGTGGATCTACTTGTGCATTGCCATTTGCAACCAGCAAGTACAGCATTATATGACGGGACAAAATTTTGGTGCTTCTCACCCGTTTGTAACTAGTCTCTTCTCCAGCAATGACGCGAAGAAAGCGGAACATAGTTTTGTGAGAGGCGGGAGAACATGAGATGATCCACTGAATATAGTTTCCCAAGGTCTCTCTGATGGGATAAATGGAATATCTGGAACCTCGTTCTTTGATTCCAGTTTTGGAAGTTCTCCATAAATAGAGGTGTAACCGATTGGTGCTGGAACAACAGAAAAGAGCTTGAGTGCTTCTACAAGTTTTATTGTAGAAACGTAAAAAGGAGCAAACAAAAAAAATGTTTTCACAAGGCACAAAGCAATGATGTCCAAAAACAGTTTCGGAAAGGCAAGATGTTTAACAAGAGATATGTTGTCATATGATGTCCCACATAATCTTTCCACTAGCAAGTAGTGATGGTAAACAAGAGCAGATGAACACAATGAACAGCAAAACCATACAATAAACTCACTTGGTTCCTCAGCTTGAATCTTTTTCTGTGCGCTCTTGCTAACCTGCGACTCCTTGTTCTTTCTGGGATCAAAGATAACATATTCATGTGAACCACTTACATAAACCAGCAATGATGCCTTGCCATCTCTTGTATCATTGGTGTTTGCATCCAAAGAGGATCACCCTTCACAAAAGCAATGCTACCTCCTTGCCTGAAAAAAGTGAAATTAATCAAAGCTATACATTAGTACAGTCCCTGATCCATTTCCCCTTACAACAGATAAAGGCATGAGAAGAAACCAAACAGGAACATTTATAAGAACCAAAGCAATAAGCAACTAAACTTTTGGTGTGTTTAGTTTGAGGAACCAGACAGTGAACAGACCATCCCATTGTAACTCGAAACCTAACCCACTTGTTTGGTTTTGAGGAATGGGTTGGTCCACCACCACCACCTCATCCCTCACAAGACTCGTAGAAAAATGAAGGATGGGGTCATCCCACCAAAATCATGGGATGATCCCATCATGCATAAACCAATCCTAGGATGAAGCGGTCCCTCAAACCAAACATCCTATAATAGTAACAGCAGAAACCTGGAAATTCTTAAAATGATTAACAAGCAAATTAACTTTCACAAAATATTTTGCACCCCAAAATCAGTTGAACTGAACGTATAATATATAACAACTCGATGGAGATTACCTTCTTTACCGACCAGGAGGAAACAGGGTTAGGATTTTCTGCATCGAAAAGTAGTATTACCCCATCTTGCTCTGCCAGTGTTCCTCCATCAGGACAGCTTAGAAGAGCAAGAACCGCAAATTCAATCCTACTTGTCGAACAACATGCAGCTGTCAAAAGTACACACAGTAACATGAGAATTAAGATCAAATGTGCTTGCTTATCCAAAGACATGGATCAGCAATTTGTTTTCACAACCCCAACTGCCTGAAACATCCTGAAATGTTGGCAAAGGGACCAGGCTACATATAAGTAATTATGTACTAGTTATATGGACTGTTCTTTTGGGATGCGGCTTATGGATTTTGGCAACGGCTTATTAGTCTAATGAATAGTGATTGTTGAGAGAAGCCAAAAGCCGCTGAAAAGCCAAAAATAACAGCCCTATAATTTGCCTGCTTTACTCCATATGATGCTAGTGTGCAACACAATTTGATCAGTATAACAACAATCGCACTGGAACTGAATTACTAGAGCTATCATTTGGCAGCTGTTAAAGCTGGCCAGATTCACCTTAATAATCACACTGGAACTGAATTACTAGAACAGTTAATAGTCATGCAAGCTGCAACAACTAATGTAACAAGGTTGCCAGGTTCATTTTAGCGTGCCTCTACTGGGCTACTCGCATGACTACGCAGCTTGATGATTCTCCAAGAATCAGAAATTCAGAACTCCATATAATATAAGAAGCAAAATGCATAGTCAGCAAAGGTAAAGCATGCATCATTCGCTAGAAGATATTTTGACTCCATGGTATTTTGGCGCCGTAGTTTTGTACCTTCTGCAAAAAGGCTGTAAGACCATTGCATGGAAAGATTTGAGACATTCCACACCGCAACCTGAGGTCTTGAACTCTGAGATGTAGACATCAAAACGCTGATGTCCCAATGAAAGAAAGTTTTGTAACAGGCTGCAAATTCAAAAGTCAACACGTGTCAAACTGCTGTTCTAAGCAAGATGGAAAAGGTGCAGGTTGAGGAATAATAAAATACCGATAGTGCTTCTGCAATCACGCCAACAAGCGTGTTATTATCAGGATCCCACAATGTGATGATACTCTCAGCTGCGACCGCGAGAACAGATCCATCAGCTGAGAAGGCTGAGGCTGTCATAGGTTTTTTCCTGAAAATTTTCAATTATTCAGGATGCCATCTGCATCATTTACCAATAAATTAACAAATTCCAATTATTAATGATGTCTGGTCATACAGGTGTTGGGAACTCACCTGAAGAACGACGTCTGTTACGTCGCCGGTGAGTCCACAGCCAAACCAACTCACACTAGACACAGAGGTTTTGGTGCTGTCAAACTTGGCAGCTTTTCCAGATTCTATTACTTTGCTTAAATAGACAATAACAAGGAAAGAAATCATGGCCTCCAATCAGGCCAACACATACACAATCACGTAGTGATCATGTGCCTAAAATAGCAACTAACCAAATACTATAAAGGCTAATCTTGCACACAAGGATTACACTCAACAATCTCCTCCTAAGCCTTGTTGTGCTTGCTATTTACATCGAACAGGCCAATCTTGGCACGGCTCGTGAAATTTGACTCTGCCGAGAGGCTTTGTCAGAATGTCACCGAGTTGCTCTTCGCTCCTGACGAAATCCACATTGATCAGGCCTTTTTCTGCGGACTCCCGGACTAAGTGATACTTCACTTCAATGTGCTTACTCTGTCCATGGAGTACCGGGTTTTTGATCAAAGCGATGGCGGACTTGTTGTCCACCTTCAGCATTGGTACGCTCGGTGTAGACCCACATACTTCAGTTAACACTCGGCGAGCCACAATGCACGACAAGCGGCATTTGCAGCTGCTATATATTCGCCTCGCAGCTGGGTCGAGCCACAACCTTTGCTTCATGGATCGCTGTAATTGGACTGCGCCAAGAAGAAGATCACCCGCTTGTGCTTTTCCTAGCATCAACATCACCAATAAATCAGCATCACTCGACCCGCCACCGGTGTTCGATCCTCTTTCTTCCTTCCAAACCAAAGTCCCCAATTTCTGGTTCCCGCCACATAGCGAAGAATTCGCTTTACTGCTGCAAGATGATCCTCCTGTGGCTCCTCCAAGAAACGGCTCACATACCCAACCGCGAATGCAAGATCACGGCGGGTGTTAACAAGGTACCTTAGACTCCCGACGATGCTCCTGTAGGCAGTAGCATCCACTAGCGGCTCAGTGCTTTGCTTGCTCAACTTCAGCCGCGTCTCCATGGGTACCTGACTGGGATTACACCCTGTCATACCACTTCTCTCCAGAAGCTTGACGGCGTAGGCTCCCTGGCTGAGCGAAATTCCATTCGCGCTCTGCTTCACTTCAATGCCGAGGTAGTAGTGAAGCAGGCCAAGATCACTCATCTTGAACGCGGCTGCCATCTCCTTCTTGAATAGCTTGATGTCGTCACATCTGGCGTCGGTAATCACCAGATCATCGACGTACACCCCGACCACCAGCTGTGCGTCGCCGGTCCGCCTGACGTAAATGGCGTGCTCCGATGAACTGCTCTTGAAACCGAGCGACACCAGCGTGTCGTCCAGCTTCGCGTTCCAGGCTCGTGGTGCTTGGTGTAGTTCGTACAGCGCCTTATGCAGCTTAAGCACCTTATGCTCCTTCCCAGCAATGACGAATCCAGCCGGCTGCTCCACGTACACCTCCTCCTGCAGGTCGCCGTTTAGGAACGCCGATTTGACGTCCATGTGGTGCACCTCCCACCCCTCGTGCGCTGCAAGGGCAATGAGCAGGCGCACCAAGTCCAGCCGCACCACCGGCGCGAACACTTCATCGTAGTCGATGCCATGCCGCTGTGCGTATCCCTTCACCACGAGGCGCGCTTTGTGCTTGATTACTGCCCCGTGCTCGTCCCTCTTGACTTTGAACACCCACTTCAACCAGATCGCCCGACGACCAGGTGGGAGGTCGGCGAGACCAGTCTTGTTGTCCTCGATGGACTCCATCTCTTCCACCATCGCCTTTCTCCGGCTCGGATCGTGTTCGCTTCAAACAAATGAACTAGGTTCATTAGAGCTTACCGCATGCAACTCCTCGCAACCAAAGCACCCGTGGTGCAAACCTGCGCGGCGTCTTTGCCCGATGATGTTGTCGATCTTGCGAAATCGGTGGGTCATTCCGTCATGGTAGGCGCCCAGATTTTCGTTGTTCGCGCGGCGAGGCGAACTCCACCGCTCGCACCTCACCAGATCCTCCTGGCGTCGCACCTCCACCGCGTGTGGCGGCGGTGGCGATGTCGGCTCACCTTCGTGCCGCAGCTCCAGTGTCTCGGCGGCTTCTGGCCACTTGAGATGCCCGGTTCACGATGGAGTACTCCACCGTGAAGACGCCATCGTTCGCCAGATGCGCCATTGCGCCGCGCGCGTTCCCGCCCCACTGGGCTTGCTCGTCGAACACCACGTCCCGCGTGATATGGACGCTCTTCGTGACGCGGTCGTAGGCGTGATACACCTTTGTTCCGCGTTCATAGCCGATGAAAATCATCTTGCGGCCTCTGTCTTCCAGCTTCTTGAGGTGAGGCGTCATGTTCCGGACGTAGACGATGCAGCCGAACGTCTTGAGGTGGTGTACGGCTGGCTTCTTCCGTGCCACACCTCGAGCGAGTCATCCCGCCCACGCTCTTCGTTGGGCATCCGTTGGCACATACACCCGGTACTCACCGCCTCTCCCAGAACCACCCAGCACCCTTTCGCTTGAGCATGCTTCTTGCCGCCGCCACCACTGTGCCATTCCGGCGTTCGACCACGCCGCTTACATTGCGGATCGTAGAGGCGCGGTGTGTTGGCGATGAACTCCTTCTGCCGCACAGTATTCGACGAACTCTGTGGAGGTGAATTCCCCACCACGATCGGTGCGGAGCGCCCTCAGCTTGCGCCCAGACTCGCCTTCCGCCCGCGCTTGGATCTCCATGATGGCAGCCGCTGCACGATCCTTGGAAGGAATCGCGGCTACCCACATGTATCTGCTGAGGTCGTCCACCAACAACAAGTACTTGTTGCCCCTCGGAGTCGCCGGCGTGATGGGACCGCACAGGTCGCCATGCACCAGATCCAGGAGCTCCGCGCGTACTCTCCTTGTGCGGGAACGAGGTGTGTCTCGCTTCCGGCACGGCATGCCTCGCACACCGTTCCACATGGCCGATTTCCGCAACCCCGAACCAGCCTCCTCCTAGCTGGCTCCGCAGCGCGCCATGTTCACATGGCCGAGGCGCGATGCCATCGCCGAGCCTCGCGTCGTCGCGCGTCGCCGAGCAAGCCAAAGGTGCCATCTTGATGTTTAGCACATACAACCGGTTCGCGCGCGTGTCACCTTCGCCACAGACGACGACCACTCGGCCCCGGATCGCAAGACTCGGTGTCGATGTCGATCTTGTACCCGACCTCGCCGAGCCGCCGATGCTCACGATGTTCGTCGTCAACCGGGAATGAAATAGACCCGGAAACGATCGAATCTCACCGGTCTTACACGACGCGCCGTCCCTCGGCCTCGATCTGCGCGGCCGAAGTCGTCGCCGAACCGCACCGCCCCCAGCACCTCCTTGTTGAGATCCGCAAACGCCGCCCGACACCCGGACATGTGGCTAGTAGCCCCGGTGTCCAGGACCCATGTCTTGGCGTCGCGGTCTTCTTCTCCAAGGTGGGCGAACACCTTTTCCTCCTTCAGCTGGATCTGGGCGCCCGCCGCCGTCGGCGATGGGGGTGGCGGCGCTGGTAAGATGCTTGCGGGGATAGGTGAGGCCTTCACTAGCAGCAGCGAGGCCTCCTCCTCTTCTTGTGCGATGTGGGCCTGCTCCTTCTTGGGCTTCGAGCGGCACTCACGGGCCCAATGGCCCAACTTCCCGCACCTCCTGCATTCATCACCAGTGGGTTTACCAGATTGAGTCGGCTGCCCACTTGGCGACGAGCCTCCACGCCGCGGCGCGCCGCGTCGCGCCCGCGGCCACGACTTGCGCGGAGCTAGCACCGGAGTGATTCTCCGCCTCGCGCTTCTTCCGCCTCGCGTCCCACTCCTCCTCCGTGAGATACAGCCTCCCGTCGTGTTGCAACGACGTCGGTGCTTCTTCGAACGAATCCTCCGCCGCCTTCAACCGCCCCGTCAGATCCGCGACGGAAAGCGTTGACACATCGAGCAGTGTCGTGATCGCGAGAACGGTCTGCTTGAGCCGCGACGGCACACTGCGGATGATCTTCTCCACGATCTTGGCCTCCTCCACCACCTCGCCTAGTGTGGCGAGGGTCGCCGCCATGCCTTGGAGGCGCAACGCGTAGTCCTCGACGGTCTCGCCGTCGTTGAATGTCGCCAAGTCGAACTTCCGCCGGAGCTGCACCGCGGCGGACTTCTTTACGCGTTCATCACCGACCCGCATCTTCGAGATGGCCTCCCACGCCTCCTTCGCCGTCTTCTTGTCAGGGATCGACGACACCATCTTTGGTGGCACCGCACTGCAGAGGGCGTCGAGCGCCATCATTTCTTCTTGCTGATCTGTGCCGCCGGCCTCAATGACGCTCCAGAGCGCCCGCGCCTTCAACTTCACCTTCATTAAGAGCGCCCAATCGAAGTAATTGGTCTTAGTGAGGACGGGGTAGCTACTCCCGCCGCTCACCTCACGAATCACCCTCTGGATCACGGCGCCATCCTTGGAACTGCCGTCGACGGCCTTCTTCTCCTCACCCATCGAGCACTGGCTCGAAATGGCTCTGATACCACTTGTTGGGAACTCACCTGAAGAACGACGTCTGTTACGTCGCCGGTGAGTCCACGGCCAAACCAACTCACACTAGACACAGAGGTTTTGGTGCTGTCAAACTTGGCAGCTTTTCCAGATTCTATTACTTTGCTTAAATAGACAATAACAAGGAAAGAAATCATGGCCTCCAATCAGGCCAACACATACACAATCACGTAGTGATCATGTGCCTAAAATAGCAACTAACCAAATACTGTAAAGGCTAATCTTGCACACAAGGATTACACTCAACAACGGGGAACTAAACAGTGACCATAAATACACTTAATGACTTTTTTTCACTATGAAATATTAACAGGTACTGTTTAGAGTTAAATCAAAGTCAACTCACTTGTATGAGCCAACTGATTGGCATCTCCAACCAGATTGATTTTTTTCATCACTTGATTGTAAAGACGAAGTTTGGACCCACACCTACAAATCAAAACAGTAATACTTAGGAAATAAGGAAACCAGGCATCATCTCAAAAGCTAATAGACATACACACCTTGAAGTTGCCACCAAAAGAAGAGCTCGCAGCCATGTTTTTGCCTGGGCGAAAAGTAACAGCAGAAATCCCAGCATCACTGCATGAAAGATTAAATATATGAGTCAGAACGCATAATTTCAGTAAATATTTAACACTGACCTTATAAACATGTACCAACCTGTGAGGTTCATAAATGACAGTGGACAAAAAATATTGTCCAGCACGAGACCCATAGTTCCAAAATTTCAGTGTAACAAGACCGCCTAATTCTTCTTCAGGAAGCTTGACATCCACAGTGCACATAAAATTCCCATCGATGGACAATGAAACTAAAGAGATATACATCTGTGGTAAGGGAAAAAAAGAAACATGTCAAATATCAATGCCAAATTCTGAATACCAAACTAACATTGACAAAATCTTCAGGCATCAATGGAAACACATAGAAAATAGTTTATGCCACGAGAGCCAATCAAAAGAAATCTAGAACAGTAAACATAACATAGCAAGTATGTCAACTATATTTAGCATAAAACTAGGTGACAAAAGATGTAAAGCAAAATATTAGTGATTTGAAATGTTTAGCACATAATTAAGAGATAACAGAACCAAAGAGAAGAAAAAAGTATCAAAAAGAAAGATAAAGATTGTAAAGGAGAAAAATGAGTGATTAAATGGTATACAAGCAGATTGGGGCATGGTATCTCACCGTGATATCATCAACAGGCTGAAAATTCCTCTCACACACTTGCACCTGAAGAGGTTAACAACATTGGGATCAATCTTAGTAAAATGTTCCACACAACAGGGCAACCATTGATTTAGTATACTGTAGATCGCAGAGCTGAAAAAAAATGACAAATTCCTCTCTTAGGTTCTTACCTCTGAAACCTCAATGTTCTCAAACAAATTGTAGAACTGTATGCAATAATCTTCCGTTGGTATAGCAACAAGTCCATTAGTGTAATCAAATCCATACACATCTCGATAACATCCACCCAGGTCTGGTGAAGCAGTAGGTAGCTGAAGAGATAAACATAAAAGATAAACATAAGCATATAATACAGTCATCAGAAAGGGAAACGAGAAACTGGCAATGCTATTTGCTGGGATAAACTCTTTAAGGGCAGAACTGCAGATTTTAATGTTACAAACCTTAATTCCAGCAATAGATTTCATGACCTCCATATTAGGCATTTTAGAAGATGGACTTGGTTATTGGTACATGACACCTGAAATACAAACAAGATCAGTTATAAGTCATGCTCACACAACGAATCACAAACAAATGAAACAGAACAGACCAAAAGAAATTGAAATTTGAAACACAGGCATGAGTAACTTAACCAGCCCTAAAAATATGCTATTAACCTTGCTTTATGAATCCTCATCATTTTACCAGTTCTTTATATGAAGTTGTACCATCCTGGCTTTATGAATGGTCATCTCTACAACTAAATATCACCGCACAAACAGGCATTGGTAACCCAACCATCTAGAAGCACTGCCTCAATATGTTGTGTTGTTGTGACAGGACCCACCTGTTGATCACAACGAATAGCATTTTTTAATTTATTTTCCTAGGTTTTCTTGCATGGCCAGACATGCACCAGACAAACTTATTTCAAAAATCCCGTCCCTTGTCCGTGCAACAAAGGAAAAAAAAAAGGAGGATAACAATTAACAAATCTTATTTGGAGTTTTGGACTATCAGCACCATCAATATAGACAAAAAAAATTGTCAAGTATTTTACAAGACTAAACTTAAGAATAAGAAAATCAGCAATGAGATAATAAACTATAAGATCTTGCAGCATGACCACATCATGAAATTGTTGACATATTTCACTCTAGATGTGATCACCTACTGGGGAATCTGATAGTCTTATTTTTCTAACTAGTGTTTTGCTCCCAACCAACCAAGTAAACAACATTTAATTATGGCTACAGACATGAAGCAAAAAAAAAGAAACTAAACTAAATTCCCATTCACACAGGCAGTATATAATATACAAAATTATGAAATGCTGGAAAACCAGATTCAAAGAACTTTATAACCAACAAAATAACTTTCTCTGCAGAGCAATAGGTATCGAATTCTTGTAAAATAAACAAAAGGGTAATGCAAGAGGTAAAAGAAGGAATACTTACGCAGGAAATGGAAGAGTCCGGAGAATCTACAAAGAACAAAAGAGGAGATCCAAGACGTGGTTTATACCTTCTCTTTCCAGTATCTAGTTGCCATACAACAATAACCCCCTCCATACCACCTATAAGATGGGAAACTTGTCATTGAAAATTATAAAGCTTGACAACAGGATCAACACAAAAAGACTGAAATGAAGTAAAAAAAATATGATGTAGGCAAAAGGCAAATGCATCAGTAAGCAAAACCTGAGAACAAGTAAGCTCCATCAGAAGAAAAGTTGAGAAATTTCACTTTGCTTGAATGCCAATGCCATGTAGTGCAAGTATCCACATCATCTTCACCCCTCACACCATCCTTTTCTTCATCTACTTTAGACTTTGCGCCACGTGCTCCAGAGAACTTTGCATTTCCAAAACCTCTCCAAATTAAGATCCTCCCTGTTACATCACCAGCAGCCACAATTCTCTCGCTAGGATGGAAGGCCAGAGTGCTCAAGTTTTTTGTGTGATGAAGCTTTATCTTCCTTATCTTATCAGGCTTGAAATCTTTCGTTGGTATGATCCATATATAGAGCTTTCTCTTATTTGTAATGCCCAAAAACTCTCCGGAACTACTCACAACAATCTTTTCAGGCTTCCGAGTCTGTTTAAATCAAAGCAAGTAACGCAGGGATGAAGTTTTATGCATTGCAAAATTGTCGACTAAACATCTACAACAAAATTTTGTTTTCTCTAATTGTAATACCAAGAAAACTTGTAACACGCATGTCCACATCGGTTCATTACTACTCCTAGCATAACCACATCAATAAAATATCTGAACTACGAGGATATCCTCATGGGGAAAATGGCTCGAGAATTAAATGGAACAAGAGGATGTGTAAAGCTGAAAACCTCACCTCAGCCAGAAGACCACCCACTTGGCGCCCTTTTGTTAAGTCATAAATTCGCATCTGCCCACGCAATGCTTTTTCATGGTTAGCTGGCTTGCTCGTATCTTCCACAGAGATGAATGCAAAAGGAGTATACAGCTCAGCTCCTCTTGACGTTCTGCTTATATTAGGAATCGCCTGTGCTCAAACAGAATCAAAATAGGATCATGTTACAATGGCCCAGTTTACCCTAAATTCATAGCAAAAATGTTCATATGCAGCTCAGCATAAAACAAAATTTTAGGAGAGGCTCACCATGGAGTGGACGGGGAGGCCGACCTGGACCTTCCGCACCACCTCTGCCGAGGCGAAGTCCCAGTAGATGAGCACCCCATCGAGCCCCGCCGTCCAGCAGTAGCTCGCGAGCTTGGTAGCCGCCGCTGCGTTGGTCGGCGGCGGCGCCACCACCACAGCGGTGACGTCCCCCTCGTGCCCCTCCAGCTCCGACACCTGCACTCCAGTGGCGGGGCACAAACCACAGCTAACAAATTTTAAGGGGCGGCAAGGCCAAACTCAGCATGCGAAGCGCATCGGGTCTTACCAGCATGGCGGTGGAGGTGCTGAAGACGGAGACGGTGCGGCCGGAGCAGACGAGCAGGAGGCGGCCGTCGGCGGAGAAGGCCGGCGGCGCGGAGACGTAGCTATGGCCGCCGGTGATCATGGCGGCGGCGGCGGCGAGGGGTTTAGTTAGGGTTTTGGGTGGATGGGGAAATGGGGGGAGACGAGACGAGCCGAGAGGTAGGGTTTTGGCCTTTTGGGCAAAAGCTTTGGGA
Source organism: Dendrocalamus sinicus (assembly GCA_036346575.1). Lineage (NCBI taxonomy): Eukaryota > Viridiplantae > Streptophyta > Magnoliopsida > Poales > Poaceae > Dendrocalamus > Dendrocalamus sinicus. The sequence goes on along the minus strand of CM070675.1, from coordinate 22,540,237 downwards.
AGCCGCAAAGCAAGAGAGGGGTTTTGAGAGGGTTGCCGGGTCGTGCCCGTGTAATCGGGTCGAGACCCGCTTCGGGTTTTGGGCTTTGGATGGGATGGGTAATGGGCCGGGCTCGTTTGTGTCTGCAAGTGGGCCGGGCCGTTGTTTCTACGTGGCTACCGACTATGGAAGAAAGGATATGGGATGGAATGTGACTGGGTAGTTTGGTTTTCCTGAACTTGTGCAGTGCATCTTCAAAATTCCAAATAATTTAGATTTTTCTCATATTTACATTTTATAGGTGGTCACTTGGGGCCATTATATATGAGATGCTTGTGGGTTATCCGCCATTTTATTCTGAAGATCCAATGTCGACATGTAGGAAGGTAACTTTAGTTGCTGTTCTTACATCCGCTATGCAAGTGATGCATATAGCTAAGCCATGTCCTTGCGGGGAACTGTACTTTTGTATTTGAATTCTTCTTAGTTAATTTGTGAGGGAAATTTTGCAAATTTTGCAGATAGTGAATTGGAGAAATCATCTAAAATTCCCTGAAGAGGCCAAACTTTTGCCAGAAGCTGAAGATCTCATCAGCAAGCTATTATGTAATGTGGATCAGAGGCTTGGAACGAAAGGAGCACATGAGATAAAGGTGGAAATCATTAAGATGATTTGCTATTATCTTCAATTTTGAAATATTGTGTTCATGGCATGATGTGTTCATACAGGCACATCCATGGTTTGGAGGTGTGGAGTGGAAAAAGCTATATAAGATGGAAGCAGCTTTCATACCCGAGGTTAATGATTAGTTGGACACACAAAACTTTGAGAAATTTGAGGAGGTAAGGTGTTATTCTCAGACCACTTAGGCTAGTTCACAGTTCCAACTGTTCCTCTGCAGATTAGCGCACAATTTTACAAGAGATTTTTTAAGTAATCGACAGCAGAACTCAATTATTTTGGGAGCCTGAATGTTTCCTCCTTGCCCAGAGTGTTGCAAGGTATATTAGTTCTAGTCGAGTGGTCTATTCAATAAGTACTAACCTTTACCTACTTGGTGTTCTTCCAGACTGCTCCTCCCATGCAAACCTCATCAAAGGCAGGTCCTTGGAGAAAGGTACTTGTTGCAGAGCTCAATCGAATGCATTTTCTTTTAGTGTTTTATATTGTCAAAGCTATTAAAGAGATTACTTTTGTTTGTCTCAAAATTTTATATAGTTGTTTCAGACTAGCGACAATTCTTTATTTTGTTCTGCCCGGAGGATGAAGTTTGCCCTTAAAATTAAATGCTTGAGCCTTCATATTTTATTTTGTTTCAATCCTTTTTCTTCTGGCTCTAGTTTCTGATTAAATGTTTGTTTGTGCAGATGCTTTCCTCTAAGGACATGAATTTTGTCGGTTATACCTACAAGAACTTTGAAATAGTAAATGATCCTGAACTTCCAGGAATAGGTCGGATATTTTTCCTAGTCTACTCCCATTTGTTCCTTGTTGCATTCTTTGCAAAAAGTGGCTTGGACATAATTTTGTGCATTACTATTTCCATTTTGGCTCTGCAGCTGAATTAAAGAAAAAGAATAACAAGCCAAAGCGACCAACCATCAAATCATTGTTTGGTAAAAAATTATAACACACTGGAGTCAGATCTTGGGGCCAACATTTTCATAACATTTACATTGTATTCACTGACATCTCTACAGAGAGTGTCGATAACGAAGACCCTCAAGGCAGTTTCTTGAACCTATTGCCGCCGCAATTGGAGTTGCCTGAGAGCCTTGAGCCCTCACCTCACTCCAGTATCTCCTCTGAAGATTCCCAAGCACAGCATAGATAGCAGGTGTATGTTTTCTGGCACCTGTCAGCTGTAAACTGAAGCGAAAAATAAGAGAACAGAATTTGGTGCCTTTGACACGTGGATGGATGGCAATCTAGGCATATTCTTTAAGTCAAAAGCTAGCGGCTTTTGGCTTTTGCTACAGAACCTAACTTTCAAACGGGGTATTTTCTCAAGACGGAGTCTACAAGTTAAACGATCTACACGTTAAAAGCTCAACATCTGTACCAGCTAAAATCGCAAGTGAGTATCTGTCTCTCCGTAATCTGTACCGTAAACAGCCAAAATTCAAAATTTTCAATCAAAAGCCATAAACCGCAGCCGAAAAGAACAGGCCCTCAAGTGGCTATTCAGAGGGCAAATTTTAAAGTATCTGAAAGCCCCACAAAATTTGCTTTTGAATAGCTGTTTGAGGTGCTCTAATAGCCATTTCTTACATTGGAGCACGCATCCAGTACATTGCTCTCTCCTTTTAACATTCGTTTCCCGACAATCCTGAGAAGGTCGGTTGACATAGAGAGAGGCACACCTTGTGCTCCCCTGTAAATTCCTGGATCCTGTGCAGGGCTGAGATTCATTCTTTCGTTGGAACATGTCATGGGAATGCTGCTAGGTTTTTTTTTTTTTTTTGCGCAGAAATCTGCATTTCCACATTCTTGTTATAAGAATCGCCACGATGCAAAGAAGTCGTGAGAAACAAGCAAGTTGTGTTACCAAGGGAACACTCTAAAAGAATTGCCACGTTGTCTTCTGTATAGTTAAATTGGTTTCTTTGATCTAGCTCCAATGTATGTGTTGTATGCCAATTTACTTTAAACTCGTACTTAAAAATATGTTCCGTCTTGTTTTCTGGATGATAAATATCCAATCCTGGGATGAAAAAACCAATCCAGTTATTTCAGTTTCAGTTAAACCAACTTTGCCTGTAAACTAGGCTAGACAGCCCTGGCCCAACGTATGATGCTGACATGCATGTATGCCCACTGTATCAGTGAGGTACAGAAGGATATATGTATTTGTTGGTTGTGTTCTTGAGCAAGTGGCATGTCTACCTGAACCTGGAAAGACGCTTGGTATGAGTAGTGGATCTGTCTACATAAATCTGGTTGTTTCGAGTATAAACCTCTAATTATGAGCTGTGTACTACTATTACCCTTGGTTTTCTTAGCAACTAAGCTTATGTTGACTGCCATTAATTACCATTAATCGATCACAAGCTCATCGTTCCTCCGTTGCAAACGGCAAATCGGGGAAACTTTCTACAGGAATGGATTCCTTTGATTCAAACGGGCCTAAGGGGCGTTTGGTTCGGTGGATTAGACGATGGCTTGTTCTTTTTAGTTTTAAAAAGTTATTTTTTATTTATTTATAGTAACTAGCTTTTAAATAGAATATCTTTTTAAGATAGCGTCTACTAGTTAATTATATTATATCTGTATCGACTTTATTTATATCGGTGAAAATCGCATATGAGTTTTTGTTACTTTGTAATTTCTAATACAAACAACCTAAAAACTACAAGCCGCAGCCAAAAGTCATAAGTTTCAGCCAAAAAGAACAGGCCTAATGCCTTTTCTCTTGTTTGGTTAGGTGGACGAAACTATTCTATTCCGGTCGAGATGAACCACGTCATTTTGATACCATGAACCAATAACCCTTTTAAGTGTTCCTCTGGAGCGTAAGGATTTTACAGGTAACAGTTCAACTCTCATAGGAATAGAAAAAAAAAACTCTAGAGCTACGTGACCTATGGTACGCAACAGCTAACTGCTAAGTAAAATCAATAGGTACTACAATTTTATCCTATATGATTAAAGGATTGGTTTTTTAGACTGTCAATTATGACTTTTAATTTATAATTTTCAAATCGTGTCTTTTCAAATTCTGTTTGTTTACAAAAGAAATTATGAAGGAGATAGTCGTATGTAATTTTAGTTTATATAACTGAAATTAGTACAATATCTACTACAATTAATTTATAAAATAATATATCGTTTAAAAACTATGAAAAATACAAAAGCAATGAATGATGTCGCACGTGGCGTGGGCTTGCGTCGAGACCACCATAGAGGTATGCTGTGCGGAGATTGATCACACATAGCCTCTTAACCTTACATGGATTACTAACTGTACCTGGATTGTACTGGTACTTCTTGCCTGGTGTTGATCGGCTACGGAGCTTCAGAATGATGACAAGAAACGCTCCTAAATGAATTGAATGGTGTGTTGGGCTCAGAATAGTGTAGGTGATAGCTCAATCGAGAAGCTCGAGAATGTTCGGGTCTCGCTCATGCTAGTTTGCACATCGGTAGTAACTAATGGAGTAATTGAAGATGTGTTGCTAGCGAAGACAGGCTAACTGGGCACATTTTTTCATGGTGTGTGCATCTTTTTTATTTCATGGCAGGCTGCTGCGGCTTCAATGCCGCTGGTATCCTTTCGGTTCCAAATGTGCTACAACCAGGTCTGTGCTTCACCTTTGAGCGCAACGCTCCAGCTCGAATTGATTCAGTCTATTGGTTACGAGCTATTTGAAGCCAGGTTCCTTTCGTCTCGTGTTGCAGAGGCTACATTTAGCAAAGTTCAGAAGTCATCCCTGCTACTGGCATATGAAGTGAATGCTGTTGGCCCTGTTTTAGTGATCAAGGTATAGCCTGGTCTCGCTGCTTCCCTTTAATTTTCTGCTGCTGCTTGTGATATTTCACTTCTTCTCCATCTTCTTCTTCTTCTTCTTCTTTTTTTCTTTTGAAATAGATATTGTTAGCATTTCCCGCTGGTCTTGCGGCGCGCGTACTCTAAATTCGTCTGTATGCATTTTCCATTCTGTTTTTGCCAGCCTGCTCTTCACACTAAGCTTGTCGTCGTGATAATTTTCTCTCATCCAACGTTTTGCACGTTGAATAAACTAGTCACCAGCCGATGGCGCGAAGCACCACTACAAGCCCTGTCTCGTACGAAAATGGTAGGCATTCTGCTTTGGTAATGTTTTGGTTTTGCATGAAGCATGACATAACTTGTTTTTCTCGTTTTAGAACAGTCACAGGAACACATAAATAAGCCAGCAATTTCTTAAGCAAACTCTTCGATAGTCTTCTTTCTAATTAGGACAATTGTAATCATGAACAAATAAAGAACGTTTCTATTGTCAGCAAGTTAGCACATCATCAATAAAAACATGATCTTCTTGATAGTTTGCATCGGTGGAGAAAGACTCGACCCAACGTCCATTATTGCATTGGAGAAAGATCGGACGGCCGAATATGATCAGATGACGTGGTGTGCTATTTTGCAGAAAAACCCAGCAGATTTCATATAGAGACTATGTAGTTGTCCACCTTTTGTTCTCTTAGATTTCTGAAATCCTACCTTTGTTCGTATTGTGCAGAGACAAAGTCCTGGTTATTATAATACTATTTATTTAATTAATATGATATAGTTAAAAGCTATAAGACATAGTTTATAAGAACATCCTGTAACACCCCCGTTTCCGGGAGTATTATGAAATCATCGCAGTTGCCCAAGACTGTTCAACTGCGAGTACCTCCATTGAGCGTATAACATTGCCAACACAAGTTTAAGCGTAAAAGCGAACTTTATTACAATATAAAGGCTAAAAGCCAAGTCTTACATTACAGATTAAAAATGCCACAGGCACGCCTGAGCGGAAGACGACCCTAATTCCACGCTTCGTTGATCGCGTACAGAATCATCCCTTTGTCTTCTCTCGCATCCTCAAATTAGTTATTTCTGTTTATGTTTTTAGCAAGCATGAGTACTACCACTCGTACTCAACAAGTCACACGGAGCTTAATAATAATTTCATGCATGGTATATCAAGAAAAAGGGGATAAAGTCTATTATTTTATGTGGATGCAGTTTTGGTTGGAACTATTTGGAAACCTTTAAAATGTACTTCATTAAAGTAAAGGGGGTTTCAAGCTTGATTACCACTACTCAATATTACCAAATCATTCCAAAACTACTTATGCCTTGATACTGGATTCACCCACTAAACACAGCTTCGTTTACCGGAAGCACGGCGTATTCGAATACCATTTGTCATGACTTTGCAAAGCTGCCCTGCTTTACCCACAAGATCTCTTAACTCCCGCGATAGAGTTAAGACAACAAGGATGTTCACTGCTCAATTCTTTGTGTAGACTCCGCCCAGTAGGTGTTTAATCTCAACAAGCTCGGATGACCCCACGGATCTCGTCCGACTCATCGCAGCCCTACAGTTGTATGGTTAACCACCTCCCATACGAACTCACCCTCTGTCTCCCCCTTTCCAGTTGCGGAGGTTCAATTGAAGTTGAGCAGCTACTAAGCCAGGTTTGACTAAGTCAAGTTTGACCAAGTCAACGCTTGTGGTTGGGCGGTTACTATGTCCGTTACTCAGCATAAGGGTCTAGTCCTTACATTTTTAACTGAGGCATCATCCACGCACAAACCCCATTTCAATACACACTGTACTGCCACCAATCCACATCCAGCCTCCACCCTAGGATAAGGTCTTCGGATCCATCTCTGCGATCCTTACTTACCCTAAATCCAACTTTCCAAAACTCTAAGTCAAATACCAAAACCTTAACAGTAGAAAGATTTGATGTGTCCCTAAACTACCATGTTAATATTAATATTATACTTTATATTACTAGGTCTTGTCAAGGTGAATGTGGCCATCAAGTTAAACTGGGCTTTTCGGGTGGTAGGACGTAACTAGTGTCATGTCATTCTAAGCATTAATTGTACATAAAATAACAGTTCACAAATAACATAATGAAAATACAGGTAAATAAATAACTTAGGGAATGTAGGATCAACATGTTCAAAAATATGTGTGACTTGCCTTGCGGATGTTCGATTTCGATTATTTCGTATTCTTCAGTGGGCCGGGTCTGGACTTGAGCTTTTCCCTCCTGCTCTTGCGAAATCTCGACTTCGTAAACTAACGCAAAACAAATAAAATAAAGTTAATTCCATGCCCGAAGGATTGAGCTAGGAATAAAGAAAATAAAAGAATAAAGAAAATCCGAAAAACTCCATTAAAATGGGAATATTGGGTTATAGGAGGGCTATATGGGGAAATGGGCCTTGGATTTGGGTTGGCGGGCTCAAACGAATCCGGAGTATAAATATGCATTTTAGGTTCGGATCTGGCACATTCATTGGGCTCGGTGCTCGTTCCTCGGGCTCGGGTCGCCGCAACGCAGCGCAGGCGAGTTGGCTCGGTCGAGTGCGTCGCCTCGGCGCGGTCGGTGGCAACGGCGCGGCGGCTTGGCTCGGGTCGGCGCGGCGAATGGGTCAGCGGGGACGCGCCGCGGCGGTCCGGTCGGACGCGTCGGTGTGCGGCGGGCGCGAGCGAGCGCGCCAGCGGGGGCGGGTGCGGTCGGCCCACCGAAGTCGGGCGGCGGTCGGATGAACAGTGCCTGGGGGCATTCTTCTTCCCCGCTCATTCCCGCGAACGAGAGCGGAGGAATGGGCGCGAGTGGCGCGGAGCTCGGTGATTTGCGGCGCGAACCGAGGGTATGGACGGGTTCACGGAGTGAGGAGTCCGTTTTTGGTGGTTGGGCGGCCGGCGGAGGCGGCGTTCGCCGGCGGCAAGCCTCTCTCTCGGCCATTTTTGAAAACTAGGGCAACTGGGAAGGTCTTGAGGCAAGGGGGCTGGTCCTAGGGCATCAGTGGGGATGGTGTAAGCTCGGAGAGGGTTGGCGGCTCGGGCGCACTCGAGTTGGCTCGCCACGGCGGCGTGTGGCGGCGGTGAGGTGGTGAGCGGCGGGAAGGGAGGGATTGGGAGGCTAGGGCAAGGGTTGGGGATGGTTCCTAGGTCTATGGAGACGCTACAAGCGAATGCAATTGGGTCGTAGATGATCGGAGGTGGGAGATTGAGCTAGGGCATGAAATTGGGGATTTTCTCAATTACCTGCAAAGGGAGGGGAGAGGGAAGCTCTAGGGCACTCGGTGAGCTTCGGGGAGGCTAGTGGGTGTCAATGGAAAGCTCGACCGGGCTTAAATAAGTGGGAAAGGCGGTTGGCACCGAAGAGGCGGCGGGAAAAATCACAGTGGCGGTGGTGGAGCTCGGGAGACCTCGGACGGCAGGCGGTACTCCACAGCGATCAAGGGTGTCGGGGAGCTATTATGCAGGCGGCTGCAGTGTGAGGAAGAGCGGGAAGGCGGCGCGGCGGAGTGGAGGCGGAGGCGAAATGGGGCACGGAGCGGCGGGAGAGTTTCGGCGACGGCCGGCAATGGTGCAGACGCATTTAAGAGGCTTGCACGGTGGTCGGCAATTGGGCGGACGCGGCGAGAGGCGAGCAGCGCGCGAAGGAGCGAGAGGCGGCGTCGGCAAAAAAATCGAGGCGGCGGATTTTCTGCCGGCTACAGAATCGCGGAAAAATCCGTTTTGCCGTTATGACGCCGTGATGGGGAGGGTTTAGGGCTAAATTGCTTTGAGATTGGTGGAGATTAGGGCTGAGAAGGAGATAGGCAAAAGAGAAACGGAAATTCAAATTCAATTTGGATTTTGCAAATTTTCGGTTCGTTTCACATCCCTAATGATGTCCGCATTTTGTTACATCCAGGACTGAGGCGGCGTCTCACGGCCATTCCAAAGCTATTTGCCTAAGGAAGCTCTTCACTTGACATTCATGCTCGATTCAATGCCAAGAAGGTTCGTTTATGAAAAACTCGCCTTTGCTCATTTCGGTTTTTGTTGAACTTTTGGCTTCTAGTTTTTAATTCTAATTTTTGGGTTTTAGATTTTTTCTTTTTCTAGTATTCTTTTCGTCACCGTGATGGACTAACATATTTTTTTCTATTTTTAATTTTTAAAATTCAATTACGCCATAAAAAACTATAATTAGTTACAGTGTAAAATAAATCAGTTACAATGTAAAACAGTAAAAAATAAGTCATAAACTAAAAAAAAGACCAAAGGAGCTGGACTTAAATTCTAATTTTTCACTTCATCTCTAGCTACATGAAAATTATGGAACGTTCTGGAATTTTTTGTACGGATAATCTATTTTTTTATTCAAAATTACATAAATATACTCGCGGGAAATTTTTTACAAAAATAGGCTCCAGTCGCCCAATGGTTGGGCGACTAGAGCCTTCGCCAACCCAACAATGACAATGGAAAATCTCCCAACCGTTGGGCGATTAATTGCGATCGCTTCAGTTAGGCGACTTTCATGCAGTCGCCCAATGGTTGGGCGACTGCACTCAGGTCCCCCGTGAATGTTTTAAATTTTTTCAATTTTGTACTTTTAAACTGGTAAAAAATTTGCTGGAGTTGTAATAAAAATTTATGTTCATTATATGTTGTAGGTGTGTAAAAAATTTTGGAAATTTTTTTAAGAACGATTGACCGTAGAACGATCGATATATACGATGGTAATGATATTTTGATGTTACTGAGAATTCATGTCTCTGGGCTAGGATTGGGTTGAGGAGCATTGACGGGCTCAACGGTCAGATTATCACAAACGGTTCTACATACAAACCGTCTGTAATACTCCTTATCACAAGTTTTATACACCGATGCAATATAAATAACTAGTCTGAAAAGATAAAATAGCTAAGTTTTATATACCTTATATATACTCATTTGAAATGTTTCGATAAGATCTACAACTTTTCAGTTGAAGAAAAATCCAAATTCCGAAAGGAAGACTAAGAAAAAGGACAAAAACAGAAACCAAAAACTTACGACGCAGATTTAGATCTAAAGATGACCGATTTTCGGGGTCTTGGAGGGCGACTGGCACAAGCCGGTCATTTTTTTGGATCGAGCTCGTCGTTAGCTTTCCAACGAGTACAAGAACGTTGAAAACGGACACCGTATGCAAAAGTTATGCCCGTTTTACTGCAGGTGTGTCGGAAACGGACTCGAATTCGTTTCGGCCTCAATTGAAATTGCTATAACTTTTGATCCCGTGGCCGAAATTGCTCAATTTTTTTCTGGAGACTTTTGGATGTATAAAGAACAGCTCCACCAATTTTTACTATTTTTGGCGAAGGCCTGAGTGCAGTCGCCCAACCATTGGGCGACTGCATGAAAGTCGCCCAACGGTGGGGCGACTGCAATTAATCGCCCAACGGTTTAGAGATTTTCCAGTTGTCGCTGTTGGGTTGGGCAAAAGGCTCTAGTCGTCCAACCATTAGGCGACTGGAGTCTATTTTTGTAAAAAAATTTCTAGCGGGTATATTTCTGTAATTTCGAATAAAAAATAGATTATCCGTACAAAAAAAATCGAACGTTCTGTCACTGAGAACACAGGTCCTGTCGGTGTACGACATGGACAAGCTGTTTATTGATTCCTTTGCTTCTTGGGCCTTTACCTTCTGAGGTTCTATCGATCCAGTGGCAGAGCCAGTAAAGTTAGGTTTTAGACTTTGAAATCGATTTTTGGCTTCTATTACAATACCTAACTTTTAAACAAAGTATTTTTTTAAAATAGGGTCTACAAGTTAAATGATCTATATGTTAAAAAACCCAACATCTGTACCAACTAAAATCGCAAATGAGCATCTGTCTCTCCGTAATTTGTATCGTGCAGCCAAAATTGAAAATTTCAACTAAAAGTCATAAGACGTAGCCAAAAAGAACAGGCTTAGAGTTTGGACAAGTCCAGCTTGACCCTAGTTGAGTTTAGCAACGGCACACTCCACCATCTTTGAACAAGTCCAGCTTGACCCTAGTTGAGTCTAGCAACGGCACACTCCATCTTTGAACAAGTCCAGCTTGACCCTAGTTTAGTCTAGCAACGGCACACACCTCCATCGCTCGTTACTTGCGTATAGCGCGGTTCGACCAGGCCGGCGTTGTAGCTTTGTCGTCGTTCCTTTCCCCTTCCAACCTTTTTGTGTCCCCCACGGCCCGCACTGCACTGAAGCAACCAAGAGCTATGAATAATTTCACGCCAGTTCAAGATAGTGGCCTTTTCTTTCTGGTTTTCAAAAACTATTTTTAGTTTTTATAGCAACTAACTTTTAAACAGAATGTTTTTATATAATATTTACAAGTTGATTGTAGTACACACTGTAATAACTTTATTTATATCGGTCCAAACTGAACACGAGTTTTTACTATTCCGTACTCTCTCATACGGACAGCTCAAAAACCAAAAGTTATAAATCGAAACCAAAAAGAATCAGCAATTGATCATCGGTGGCATTAAAGGGAACCTTCCAATTTGGATTTGAAGGTTGGAAAGCTTTCAGTTCGATTTAAATTTTTAACTGAGACCTTCCGATTCGGATCTAGAACTTCTGTTCGGATATGCAAACTTTCAACTAAGAACTTTCTACTCAGGTATGCAAACATTCTACTAAGAACTTTCTATTCGGATTTGAAAACTTTGAATTGAGAACTTTCAATTTGGATTTAAACCTTTCATGGAAGATTATAAACATTCAACTGGAACTGTCAATTTGGATTTGAGATCTTTTAATTCAGATTCAACCTTTTGATCCATAATTTTAAAATTCAAATCAGATTTGAATGGCGTAGAGGATCAAAGCATAGTTTTCAAAGACTGTACTTTGACTTTTGCTTTCAAAAGCAGAAACCAATACGAACGACTCAGCTTCTATAAGTCGCTTCTATTATTGTTTTTCATTTTTCATATAATATAATGTACTTTATATTTTTATTATATCATAATTCCGTAAGTCACATGTAGATCCAAATGTCATTGCACCATTTTTTATATAATGCACTACTATTTATCAATTGCTTTTATCAGTCACTACTATTCATTAATCGTAACCAAAAGTTATCAATAAAAACTAAAATGAATGGGCCCAATTGCTTGGTAGGATCTTCTACACCAATAGTTTGTGCTACCTTGGTGCAAGACCAGCCATAAAAGATCGCCAGGGAGTAGGGATGGCAATCGGGCGCGGCGGGCACAAGTAATGCTCGCCCATACCCATGCCCGTAACCTCGATTTACTCCCACGGGCATGCCCACGAAGGATGACGGGCGAAGAACCTCACCCATACCCATCGCCCGCGGGCATGCCCATTTACCCGCGAATTGAGTCACTATGTAAGAGTTGAACTAATAACATATACATATTAGTAGCGACTATTGCTAAGAAATATAATAGCTATCATTTTTGTTTTGTTTAAATTCAGTTTCAAACTAGTAAATTTCCTTACTAGGGTTCTTTCCAAACTTATTATAAAAATCAATTATCCCCTAGGTCAAGAACTAAAGAGTCTAGGATCAGTTCTCAGTAACAACAACAGAGAAGGAAATTGCACAATTGAAGAAGACCCCCCTTAATTGAAGTATTAAAAATACTCATGTACAAGCAAGCATGCACCAGGTAATTGCAAAAAAGGAATGCTTCTAATGAGTCCAGGGAAAAAAACTAACAAATTAAATGTTTGATCAGAAAGCAACAATAATAACTGTGCCACATGTCAATCTATATCATGGGTAAATGAGCGAGACAGGTACGGGTGAAGCTTATCCATGTCCTTGCATGTTTACCCGACGGGTAGAGTGTTCCCTTATTTTTATACCTATGGATAAAGAAAATATTCTATATCTAGCTTTATTAGAGTATTTACCAGTGGATATACGAGTTAACGGACACAATTGCCTTCTGGAGACAGTACCTTTCCTTAATACCACAGCACTTTCACAGATGAGTCACAGTCTAACCAAAATGCGCTGGATATGCTACAACAAAATAGCACGTCGCGACTACGCTCGGATGGCGAGGGAGTCTGGACTCCCTCCCGTCAAGGTTCGATTGTCCGTCGTGTGTCTTGTGGGAAACATACATTTACGCTCCGTAAGGTCTCGTATCAGAGTTATTAAAGAGAGCTGCCGTTTGCTGCTCTCACAGAATTTCGGGCGACGTGGAGGCAACGACGAGTCGACACGTTCACGCGAGGGTATGGAATGCGCCTTGGATTGGCGAGCGTAAGGCGCTCCATGCCTCGCGCGAGTCAGGGCTGTCGGATCAGCAAGGCGTGGGGACGAACGGGCCAGGTCGCTCCTTCCATCCGAACCGTAGCCCAAGCAGGCCACCACTCCCTCTCGCACACCTGTGCTCGGGACTCGACACAGTCCCACTTGCTACTCCCTCTCCCCAGCCTCCCTCCGTCCGCCGCCACTGCTCTTGGCTGCATCCGATGTCACCGTACGCAGGGGCGGACCTGCCCTTCGGGCGAGCCCGGGCAGCCGCCCGACCTCCCCTCGCCGGTCGGACCCGGGAGGGCCGAGGCGCGGAGCCGCGGAACGGCGGAAGGAGCGGGTCAGCATCGGTGGATTTGAGGAGAGCGAGTCGGCATCGGCGGATTTCAGGAGGCGAGGAGCAGTCGGGTGGGAGTGGCGAGTTTGGCGATGGCCCAGGAGTGGGTGGAGCCGTGGAGGCGTCTCGCCCGATGGACCAATGGATAGACTGAAGCGGTGAAGGCGTGAAGCCTCCTGAGTCCTCTCGCAAGGCAGCCACGGCAGTGAAGCCCAAGCCTGAACTCTGAAGTATTCCCGAATCCCGTCCGTCCCCGAGAGGCTGAGAGGTGACTGGCGAGAGGAGGGGAGCAGCTAAGAGCCAACTCTAACCCTAGCCTTGCAAGGCGGTGCGGCGGCCAGCGGGGGTGGCGCGGCCTCCAGATGCATATTCCTTGATTTCCTTTGATTCAATGCTCCCATTACGAGTTTCTGCAGGGTGAAAAAGGTAGATAAAAGCTCGAAATATTTTTAATGTCATTTTGAGTGAGACCTGGTGCAGTTCCGGTCCTTCCGGATAGCTACACATACATGTCATACAATACACTGACACTGATAAAATCATAAAAGCTCTATGTGATGAAAGAAAAATTGATGAGGCCAAAGAAATTCTACTTGCAATGGACTAATGGAGTCAGTGACTGCAGTGCGACCAATAATTACTCATATTGGCCAATTGTTGGTGTACTAAAATGGGTCGATTCAACGAGGCAGGGGAGTTGATGAATAAATGCCACAGCAGAAATGCTCGATTGGGCTGCAGTTATAATCTGAACATAGTCTCTGAAATTGCTTTTCGGGTTGTCACTGTGTCATGCGTGAATCGCAATTTGTTAACTACATGCTATTTGATACATTGAGTGATGCCCACTCCTGCATAATGCATTAATGCATGTTGGACAGCCGACAGTGGGAGCTGGATCACAGCCTGCAGTGCAGTGTGCTAAATTTGTTTTAAAATCAGGTAGGCCCAGAGTACAGGCACATAATTTTTAGTTGGTTATGGACTATGGAGGTTTAATTAGATCAGCTCTTATATAGATCAACCGAGCCCTGGGCTTTGTTTAAGATGCCTTTGTTTATATTAGATCAGTTCTTATCTAGATCAACTGAGCCATGGCTTTAATTAGATCAGTTCCTATATTAGATCAGTTGGGTGCCTTTGCTTTGTTTAAGATGCATGTTCATCAGTTCCTATATTAGATCAGTTGCCTAGATATGTTCATCTGTTGGACCGAGAATTGTAGTGGCCTTTATACAATTGTAAGTGAAGAGTTTCTCTGCTATTTTTGCAGGTGCTCTTTCTGATTTGTTGGACTTAATGGTGTGCTATATCGAGGGAGAGATATTCAAATGACTTAATCATGAAAAAAAATCAAGAAACATTTTCGAGACATTAAATCTCGGAGAATGAAAATGCCTCATTCTCATTCTCCTATACGTACTTAGTTATTTAGTGGTATGTAGCTGTCTTTTGAATTCTGCAGAAGGTAAACATTTTCCATGCACGATTATCTTTTCTGCAATGATCCTTCCGCTGAAATTGGACTTCCTGTTCCTTTTTTCATACGATTACATGGTTCTTTTGATTTTGCTTCGGTTGTAGTTTAGTGTAGTAATGTGATATGGTTCTAACATGGTTCTTTTTGTTTACCTCAAATGTGTATACATTACTTGGATCTCAGTGAACTGTGGTCATGGTTTAATAAATCAAAAAGAGGTAGAAGTATCATAGGAATTAGTTGACAGTCCATTCCTCTTTGCAGTGGTGGTGTAAATGTGCTCAAGGTAAGGTTCAGGACGCGGTACTGAACCATAAGATAGATGATGATATAAGATTTTTCTTTGGGTTAACGAGTTTTGAGATGATATATGAACATTGATTGTACTGTGATGCTTGAAATACATCCGAAAAACATAGGCAGGGCCATTATTCTTTTGGTACAGTTCTTTGTTTGTTTACGGGTTTCCTAAATGCCTGAATTACCATGGTCCTTTTTTTAATGCCCTGCTTCACCAAAGGCTGCTTTTGATGTTGGTTTTGGTGATTCAACGAAGACTCAAGGGAGCATGACAGGAAAGAGGTTAGCCTCACTGACAATGCATTTCTTTGCTTTGTTTTCTAACACAAATCAGGATCCACCCTTATATATACATACATGACATAACGACTCGCTTATAGGCCTTGCTCATCGCCTAAGAAAAATACTGCGAAGAAGCTCTTCAAAGATGATATCGCAAGAGATGATGGTGATGCTTGTGCAGAAGACACTGCCAGGCCTGGATGCTTTCTTGCTCTAATTTATCCGATGCCTAAACTCTCATGCTTGATATAGAATAACATCATGTGTATTTAGCGTCGTGCAACTACTTTAGTGTATTCAATGGTCATTTGGATCAGTATTCTAAACTACCGGCTCTATGTTTGGTAGTGACGAATTTTGATCGTAACATATAACGTATGCCTTAGACAGAACCCAGTGGGCTGTGCAAACACTGTCCAGCTATGTAACTGCTTTAGCTTTGTGCTATGAAATGTGTGGGCACTATCTACATAATTTGTTGTGCTTCTTTTAAATCCTGATACTTAGATGGGATGTCCTCTATCTGTCATCTCCTTCAAGTGTCTAATATTGAAGTGGAAATTCTGTATTGAAGTAGAGATTAATTTCTGTGATAGCCTCTATCTATCATCTGCTTGAAGTGTCTACATTGAATTGTGAATTAATTTCTGCAATTGAAGTCATGGCAAGGCGCGCGAAGCCAATGTTCTAGTCCCAGAACTTAAAACATGCTGCCGTTTCCTCGCACCACAGCGTTTTGGACGGCGTGGGCGCTTCCTGTGGTATCCACGTCGCCCCGAGCCCTCTACTCCTCGCGCTGTCTCTCCCTCCCTCCAGATCTCCCCCGCTTCTCGCAGTCTCGCGCGCCCCCTCCTCCCCCGCTCCGCCGCCGCCTCCTCCCCCCGCCCCCCGTCTCCCCGCTCGCCGCCGCCCGCCGCTTCCCCTCCCCTTCCTACCCCGCCGCCTCCTCCGCGCCGCCCTCCTCCCCTCCTCCCCGCCGCCGTGCTCCTCCTCCTCCCGGTCTCCTCCTTCCCCTTCCCCGCGCCTCCCCAACCTCCTCGTTCGGGTGCGGTGGCGGGTCGCTAACCGGACGAGTGGTGGTGATCCGGTCGGAGGGTGGCGGCGATGGCGCGGCCGCGGAGCGCGGCGTGCGGATATGCGGCGGCGGCGTCGGGTGGGCACGACAGCGAGCCCGCCGTGGCGTGCAACGAGTGCGCCTTCCCGTTTGCGCGCACGCTACGAGTACGAGCGCCACGAGGGCTCGCGGCGTGCCCCAGTGCAAGAGCCGCTTCAAGCGCCTCAAAGTGCGTAGCTAAATTTGCTCGGGCATTGCCGCGAGTTGGCGTCTCGGTGCTCGTGCTAATGGCGCTGATCGATTCATTCGCAGGTGCGCGCGGGTGGCGGGGGCGAGGAGGAGGGCGGCGTGGATGACTGGAGGTGGAGGCGAGTTCGGCCTGCAGTGGGCGGCCGGGAGGGCGACCCGCGAGACGTCGCCGAGTCCATGCTGCGGCGGCGCGGATGAGCTACGGCGCGGCGGTGACCCGCGGCCGTTCACCCATCCCAATGTGCCGCTCCTCACCAACGGCGGATGGTACGAGTCTTCTTGCACTTCCTGCTGCTGCTTCTTGCAATGCTCGAGTTGAAAATTTCGATTCGGGGTGTGTGAATCTTGCAGGTTGGCGACATCCCGCCCGAGCAGCACGCGCTGGTGCCGTCGTACATGGCGGCGGCGGCGGGGAAGAGGATCCACCCTCTCCCATTCGCAGATGCGAGCATTCCTGGTGGGTGATTCGGGTTGGGATCTTGTGGTGTTGATTTGCTTGTGCTGGTGGTGTGTGTGCTGATGGTTGTCTTGGTGCTGCAGTGCAACCGAGATCCATGGACCCGTCCAAGGATCTGGCCGCCTATGGGTGCGGGAGCGTGGCCGGAAGGAGCGGATGGAGGGATGGAAGCAGAAGCAGGAGAGGCTGCAGCAACTCCGGAGCGAGGGTGGCGGTGATTGGGACGGCGACGGTGATGCAGATCTGCCGCTGTATGTGCTCGAACTTTGATCGACCAGTGTTAGCTTTGGAGCTGCTAGGTTCTTTAGTTAGTTCGGCGCGCTGTCGGTGTGCTAGAATTGGTTAGTTACAGAAATTAACTGATGCTAATTGCTTGCACTAAAGGTCAGAGGCTAGAGCCTAATGCTAGACTTTCTTAAGTTGCTAATCTCTAGCTAAACAGTTGCTAATCATGACATTTCCAAAATTTGTGGGCAACACTATAGTTGCTGCTTGCTAGATGATGCACATCAGGGTGTTGTCTGACAGACTCCAGAAAACAAATACTACTATTTGTGCTATGCAGTGGATTATTGCAAAGCAATTGACGTTATTAAATTAATGATATTTCACCTGCACTGAATTATTTTTTTGTTATGTATTGGTTTCTTCACTGTCCCATCTTGATTTGCCTTGGATCATGGTCAGTAGCTTTATGCTCATGGAAATCAGTATGGCGGTGTATGTAATACTAATTTGCATGGCGTTGTTGAGGTTTTATCTTTAATTCCTAATGTTCAATACAAGGAATAAATTTTTGTTGAAGTATTTTGTTAAGGAAACCTTTGTCCTTTCCTTTGCAAAAGTGCTGCTAGACTATTGTTGTAAAGTGTTTCTTAAATTTGTTGAACAGAATGGATGAAGCTCGACAGCCATTATCCAGAAAAATCCCAATTCCTTCAAGCCGAATTAATCCCTATAGGATGATTATCATTGTTCGGTTGGTGGTTTTGGGGTTCTTCTTCCACTACCGAGTGATGCATCCGGTGAATGATGCATTTGCTTTATGGCTCATATCTGTTATCTGTGAAATCTGGTTTGCGATGTCTTGGATTCTTGATCAATTCCCAAAATGGCTTCCCATTGAGAGAGAGACTTACCTCGACCGTTTGTCACTAAGGTTGGTTCAATGTCAAAACCAAGAAATGTTTTGCCTATCTCATTAAAATTTTGATTCTAAAAAGCTTTTTTGCTTGTCTGATCAGGTTTGAAAAGGAAGGGCAGCCTTCTAAACTTGCTCCAGTTGACTTCTTTGTCAGTACAGTTGATCCATCAAAGGAACCTCCCTTGGTCACAGCAAACACTGTCCTTTCCATCCTTGCTGTTGATTATCCAGTTGATAAGGTTTCCTGCTATGTTTCTGATGATGGTGCGGCAATGCTTACATTCGAAGCACTGTCTGAAACTTCTGAATTTGCAAAGAAATGGGTCCCTTTGCAAAAGTTCAATATCGAGCCTCGTGCTCCAGAGTGGTACTTCCAGCAGAAGATAGACTACCTGAAGGATAAGGTGGCCGCAACCTTTGTTAGGGAGAGGAGAGCAATGAAGGTGCACTATATGTCCTCTTTTGTTATGCTTTGCTATGCAATCTTTATTTTTCTCCCGAGCCGCCTCGCTGCCGACCGCACGTGGTCGAGGTAGCAGCGGCCGTGGTCGAAATATTCACCACGGTGGAAGTCGTAAGGCCTAAGTAGTGGAAAGTGTTCGAAGTGCCTTTTTTGACCACGGTGGTTCGTTTGGTTCATTCGCCGCCGACCATGGTGGATGTCGATCAGTCTAATTCTATTCCGTTTGGTTTATATGCTTCAGTGAGCTGCTTGTTCGTTTTCAAATATCAATAGTGTATATCATCTTTCACTCTCTATATATGCTTTGGCTCCTTAACGTTTTCCTTCTGCAGATATATTTCGCCCTTTTGTACGTTTTCATGAAGTGAGGCTTGTTCAGGGTATAATCTTTCGGCTGCAAATTTTTTTCGTTCCGGGCCGAAAGGAACGAAATAACGAAATTTCGTTCGTTTCGTCGGAAATTCGGACGAAAAAAATCAAAATTTTGATGAAATTTAATCAAAATTTGAATGAAATTTGAACAAATTTTAAATAGAATTAAATTCGGCCAAATTTTGGCCGAAAATATTATGTTTCGGGGGGGTCCGAAAGCAACGAAATTTCGGACGAAAGGCGAAATTTCAGACGAAAGATTATACCCTGGGCTTGTCAACAAGGAGTCAAGACATGTATGTTAAATATGCTTTGTGCTAATAGAAACTCTCTGTTAAATATGCTTTGTGCTAATAGAAACTCTCTGTTTTAATGATGGTGTAACTTAATCTGACAACTTTCCTGCAGCCTGGTGGAGATCCTCATGTCTTGTGTTTTGTTGATTTTGACAATCCTGACCAAGCTACTGTCGCTCTTGAAGCTTTGCAAGGTGAAATACTTATCTGTAGCTATGGATTATGTAGCTGTATGGATAATCTATCTATTAGCTTTGATGACATACAATTCTCATGTATTTTATCGTTGACTTATATGTTTGCATTCCCCTTTAGTTCCTCATCAATCTTGCTTGCGAATTGGTCATTAAATTCATTTTCTTCTTTGGTTTGTTCATTTTACTTTATGTCAATTGCGCTTTCTTTGTGCAATTTCTACATCCTGAATCATTAAATTAGGTCTGCATTAGGGATAGCAATCAGTTCACATTTAACTCGGTAACTTGATAATTATCTCGGCATCTCGACTATGTATGCAATAAATTTACTACAAAAACTTGTTGAGAAGTGGTGTTATATTTAATGTTCTTTGTGTTGAATAGGTAAAAGAAAAATATCCATGAAGTAACATGTTGAATTAGGCAATAGTAAATGGGACAATGACATAATGAATGACATACTTTTCCGTTGATTCCTTGTGTACTAGGGATTACAAATACTTAGTTGCCACGTGTGCAAGAGCTTTTAGCTAGCATTAAACCAGAAAAATGCTATCTAATTAGTTGCCGGTTATTTCTGGCAGGTTATGCTATCTAAATTTGGAGCATGCGGTTTCCATGATATTGAATGGATTCCAACACCCCCATCCTCGTGTGCGGTGGGCTGCAATCAATACCACTTGATTTTGCTTCGGTTGTAGTTTAGTGTAGTAATTGTTATAAATAATCTTGTTTAGAAGTCGTGTGCAAAGTTTGGTCGTGATTGAAGTCGGTTTGTAACTGTAGTCGAAAGTCGAAGTCGAGTCGTTATCAGAGTCGGAATCATGAATTTTAGAGTTCATTTGAATTTTTCTTTGGTCTCTCAGTTCCTCTACATGCACTTTGTACTATTGTTTTATGATCTCACTTCAACAACGTTGTAGGGCGCCGCGAAGCGCGCTTCCTTTTCTAGTCTCTTCAAAAGTTTCCGGTGTGTGAAGAGGACACGATAGCGTGTATGCACATGTGGATGGTGTGAGTTGCCTATACGTTTGTCTTGTACGCTCTCGAAAAAACGGTTGCAACTGGTACACGTTATCTTTTTCTCTACATGCTAACTAGCTTTCTCAGAGCAACTTCAGCAGGAGCTCTCAAATCAGACTCCTACTTTTGATTTGAGGGCTTCCCCCTACTTTTGAGAGCCCTATTTTTTGAGTTGAACTCCAGCTGAAACCCTCAAATCGGGGCCCTCAAATTCAATCCAGCGAGAATGACATGTAGGACCCACTCGTCACTCTCAAATTTCTCTCCTCTCCTCCACCGTGCGCTCCTCCTCTCTCTCGGCCGCGCCTCCTCCTCTCATTGCTTCCCGGTGCGTCGCTCCTCCGCCGATGTTCGGCCGCCGCTCCCGCTCCTCCGCCAAGTACCGCCGCTCCCCTCGCACGCCATCGCCGCCGCATCTCTCTCCGCCACGCCCCTCCTCCAGCGCGCCTCGCCGCCTCGTCCCCGACACCCCCCCCGACGGCGACCTCCTCAACCCACTTGTCCACCGCGCCTCCTCTCCTCTCTCCGCCGCGCGCCTCCTCTCCTCCACCCGCTCCTCCTCTCTCTCTCGGCCGCGCGCTCCTCCTCTCTCCACCCGCGCCTCCTCCTCTCTCTCGGCCGCGCGCCTCCTCTCCTCCACCGTGCCCACCGCTCGGCGCCGCCACTCTCCACCTTCTCGGCCGCCACGCCTCGATCCTCCTCTGCGCCACCACTTCTTCGCGGACGGCACCACCACGAGGCGCGAGCAGCCGAGCGCCGGCAAAGGCATCGGCGTGGCGGCAGCAGCGCCGGCGAGGCGTCGGCGAGCGGAGGTGTCGGCGGAGGTGTCGAGCGCGGCGCGCGAGGCGGCGGATTTTTCACCGAGGCGCCGGTAGAGAGGCGAGCGAGGCGTCGGCGAGGAGGCGAAGCGAGGAGGCGGGGGCGAGCGAACGGAGGCGGGGATTTTCACCGACGCGGAAAAAGCGGAAGGATGAGAGCAGTAGGGGCCCCTAGGAATGAGGGTGAAGGGGATTTGAGGGCTCCTCAAATTTGAGGGCTCTAGCAGGTCCCGCTTTGGACTGTATTTTACCTTAAACCCTCAAATATGAGGTTTGAGGGTTCAAATAGGGGTCCTGCTGGAGTTGCTCTCATTCAATTAAATTAGAGAAGTCTACGTGTAATTACACGGCTAGCTATGGCTGGGTTTTTTTCATGACTATTTACATTGTTTTCTGAACGACGGAAGCACGGTACCTAGCACCTAGCTTACGTTCGGACCAATGAGAAACCAGTACGAGTTGATTACCTGGACTTGGAAGTCATGAGTGGAGATGCAGGATTATCTACGGGCGGGCTAGGGTGTAGAAGTCCGCGATTGGCAATTCCACGGAAGCTTCTGTGGATACTGACGAACCGCCGGTGCGAGCTACGTACGTCTAGTGTCAGAGACGATGCTACATGTATACGGAGCAAAACCGAACTTGGCATTATTACCCATGATATTTACAAAACTAACTTTATATGTGTCGTATTTATAAAAAATAGTATTTCTGCCGTCCGGTGGGTGGACGACAGCATCGACGAGGTGATACGTGAAGAGGCCGTCAACGGGAGACGTCTGCCGCCAACAGACAACAGGCAGCTTGCACCCCGGTGGGGGACAGCAGGCCTGCCTACCGTCCGGTGAGGAAGCGGCAGGTGATTAAGCTGGCTTAATACTCTGCTCAAAAGGGCTTATTTTAAGTAGTTTTTAGCTGAAAATCACTATAGCTGGCTGAAAAAATATTGTAGCTAACGGTGGCTTATTTGGCATAATTAAATTTAAAAAATTAAAAATAGAAAAAAAACAGGTTAGCTTGTCACGAACAGTACAAACGAATACGAGAAAAATAGAACCGACAAAAAAGCTCAAAAAACCAAAAAACTAGCAAAAGACGAAATTGTTGAATAGTGAAAAATAAGACAGAAGTCTAAGCCGAAACGAACGCGGCCTTAATTACCCGCTCTAATTTTTCGCGTCTATTGTTTGTTTGAATTTTTAAATATATCAATTGAGCTAAAAAAATACGAAAATATATAGATATCACATACGATTTTTAAAAACGACCGTTGATATATGTACGATATTACTGACGGTTAATAACAAAAACCGCTCGTGATATTCGCTATCATAGACGATTATTAAAAACTACTTGTGACATATACGATATCACAGGAGGTTTTTCCAAAAACCGTCTATGTTTTAACTTATCGCAAACAGTTTGAGAGCCGTCTGTGATAACCATCTATTATCACTGACAAATAAATACATACGGTTCAAAAATCATCTGTGATAAAGGTATTGAACTATTTGTGATAACACCGTCTGTAGTAGTCCATCCCTCCCACCCTCCAAAACTGGCCTCGGTGAATCTAAAACCTTAACCCGGTCATCTCGAGCCCTAACCCGATGACGATAGGAGACGTCGGTGTTGGAGAGGATGGTGATAAGGTCACCGGAGCACGAGTCATTAAGTCCATCTAAAAGGTAAAAATTCAACTGATTTTGTAAGAGTTTTAGTTAGCTAATGTATAGCAAATACAAAAAATAAAGTTGCAACACTACAACATGAATATATGCAACTCATTGCATCCAGATACGAGTGTGCTCAAGTTGGTTTATGCTTTTGGGTTTTAGCTTCTAACTTCTTGATTTTGTTGTTTCGGGCTTTTTGCCTTTTCTTTTTCCCGTATTACTTTGCATTGTCAAGATGAGAGAACCTTTTTCCATTTTTATTTTTAAATTTAATTATGCCAAAAGCTTACAATAGCTTGTTTGATGAGTTTTTGTGCAAAACGGCCGTCTACGACCACGCTACATCAATCAGGCTGATATGACCACGTTTAGCCGGTACAACCACATTCGCTATCACTTGGGGTATTGAGTACTGCATTTGATCACGCGTATTGACCACATTGTGTCGATCAGACCGGTACGACTACACTCCAATCACTGGGGGATTGAACGGTTGTTTTTTATCACGTTGAGTCGATCGGCTAATATGTCCACGTTGTGGCACGCTATGTCAACCAGCTGTTACAACCACGCCTGCTCGAGCACCCGCTACGACCACGTCTTCGACTGCCTGGGTGTTTAGCACGTTCTGCGGTCACGATTACAATGTGTCGATCAGACCGATACGACCACGTTGTGTTGTTCGATCGCGGTTGTATATCATCAACAACAAGGCATGGTCACACCGTACCCTCATCCAGTTGGAGACAGCGCTCAACAAACCTCTGAGATGAAAACAGAGTCCTGAAAGGTAACTAATCTGTAACCAATTAGGAATCTTATCTCAACTGGAATCTTATCTCTGATTTAAATGGCACAACCAACACCGTGTTGGAGCCGTATACAGCACCTGCGCGCCCCCTAAGCCTATAAAAGGAGAGGCAGGGACGTACGGAGAGAGGGAGAGGAGATCCTCGGACACAGACGCAGAGGCAAACGCGGAGGAGAATCACAAGGAGAGAAAGCCCACCCCGACGCAGATGCAAAGGCGGACGCAGAGGCAATCTCAAGGCCAAACACCCTAGACGCAAAGGTGGAGACAAAGAGAAAGACCGAAACAGAGGAGTCAGAGAAAGGCTTGAGGCGACGATCATGGCCTCCTATATCAAGAACAGTAAAAAAAGTCTTTCCTATCTTTTTCGCAACTAGTTAAGATGCATACAATGAGTGGCAGCTACGGAGGTAATGTCTCCAAGCAACCACGACTGCTGCCAATTGTCACCAAAGTCGTGAGCTCCCGGTCGCTGGCCGAAGTTAGCACTTCCGATCGCTTCAGAGTCAGAGTCCTCTGCCGATCGATTCCAACGCCGCACGTGTCTCTAATCACTTCACAACACTGAAGTCCTCGACCATTGACGATCACTTCCGAAGCTTGATGTCCCTGATAACTTCCCAAGTCAGGCCTTTCGACCACTCCAAAAGCCGAATGACTCAAATCGTTCCTGTGAGTAGGTGTCTCCGATCGCTTGTTGAAGTCGGGCCTTCGATCACTTCACAAGGTCAAAGTTCCCATCCACTGCCGATCAATTATGTAGTCAGATGTGTCTCCGATCGCTTCACAAAGCTGAAGTCCTCAACCACTTCCGATCGCTTGCTGAAGTTAGGATCCTCCAATCACCCTCCGAACATGGATGCCTATGACCATCAGCCCTCTATGATCGCTTTTCGAAGCTAAAGCCCTTGACTGCTTCCAAAGACGACCATCAGCCACCTACGATCGCTTTCTAGAATCGGATGACTCCGACCGCTTCCAAGGACGCCTACAACCATTAGCCATCTACGATCGCTTGCTGGAGTCGGACACCTCCGGCCGCTTCCAAGGACAAATACAACTGTCGGCCACTACAACCACTTGCTAGAGCCGAAGACTCCGATTGCTTCCAAAGATAGATGCCTACGACCACCTCCCGAGGATGAACGCATACGACATGTGCTAGAGTCGAGCCTATTTGACCACCGATTTATGCGCATACTTCTTCAGTCGCAGATCTACGATCATGGCGCTTCAGTACTTTTACGAGTACTCCCTTTGAACACGTGGATTTCGACCATTGACATTTTCGATGGGTTTCGACCTTGGTGGGTTTTGACCACGACAGTCTCCTGATGGGTTTCGACTACCGTGATTGTTCGATCATAGATATTTCCGATAGGTTTCGACCATAGCAATCTTCCAATAGGTTTCAACTACTGTGACTGTTCGACCACGGACATTTCTGATGGATTTCCACCACGGTGGGTTTCAACCACGACAGTCTTCTGATGGGTTTTGACTACTGTGACTGTTCGATCACGAACGATTCTGATGGGTTTCAACCATATCCGTCTTCCGATGGGTTCGACCACGGTGGGTTTCGACCACGGTTATCTTCCGATGAATGTCGACCACGGTGGGTTTCGACCACGGCTGTCTTCTGATGGGTTTCAACTATGTTGGGTTTTGACCACATACGTTTTCTGATGGGTTTCGACCATGGTTGTTTTCCGATGGATTTCGATCACAGTGAATTTCGACCACAACTGTTTTCTAATGGGTTTCGATTACTATAACTATTCGACCATGGCTATCTTCTGATAGGTTTTGACTACTGTGATTGCCGCCTCGGATGTTGCCCAATGGTGTCGACCATGGATGTTTCCTGGTGGTGTTGACTACTGTGACTATTGACCATGGCTATTTTCTAATGGGTTTTGACCACGGTGTGTTGCCGACCCCGGATGTCTTCCCATGGGTGTCCACCATGTGACTTCCGACCACAGAGATTTCTCTACAAATTCAATCACAGTGATGCTCAACCACTAAGCGCTTCTGGATGGGTTTCGACCACCATAGATTTCGACCAGATGACCACGACTGTTTCCTGATGGATTTTCGACCGCAGATGTTTCTTGGCAGGTTTTGACTCTGATGAACCTCGACCACGGACGGTTTCTTATGGTTGTCAATCGCATTGATACTTGACCCTCGTGGCTTGCTCTACTGATTCTTCTACTCAAGCTATACCTACGACATCGATTCTAGCCGCCATTGTTGTCAAATTGGTCATGCTAGACGTTAATCATGCATAATTCAAATCACTTCTATTGTGTCCGTTCAATACCGATGTGGTCGAATGGCATGGGCGAGTGCGGTCAAGTGTGACGACCATGTTGTCAACGGCCCCATAGACCAACGAGGCTATGGATAATGGCAACACCCATACTTTCATTAATCATTCATCCCTTACACGAGGAATGTAAGGCGAAAACTGAAGACGACGACCAATGCGCAGCTTAATCGGAGATTTTTCGTGGGTTACCTTACGAATGTAATTAACCGAGGGCCTTCTGAGGCCCCGGGAACTAGGACATCACATCGTTTATGACAAATTTGCTACGCAAAGCAGCTGCGGAGCGCATGTGTGTGTGTGTATATATATATATTAAAATAACATGGACAACATGGTGCCCAAACTCTATGATTGAAACCTTCCATCCATAATTAAGGCTTTTCATCCATGATTGAGACTTTCCATCCATGATTAAGACTTTCCATCCTGATATATTTTATATCATTGCATTTGCACACATCTAAAAGCAATCCAAAAGCGAGAGAGGCGGACACCATGATGCCCAGACACCATGATGCCCTATTTCGATGTCACACACACACACACACACACACACACACACACACACACACACACACACACACACACACACATATATATATATATATATATATATATATATATATATATATATATATATATATATATATACAAGGGATCTGTAATTTTGTTTTTCTGAAATGAATGAATGAAATACATGTTTTCCTATCTTTTCTTGTGTTTATTTATTTTTGTGTACTTTAGTACATTGACACATCCGCATCCTATAACCTCGGGGTCAAAAATCCACGAGCGATCTCTCGCGTCAAACATAGCTACTATGAAAAACTTAAACAGTATCAAACAGTGCTAAAATAAACCTAAAAACTAAAAATATAAGCCCAAATAAGCACCCTGACCGCAGATATGGAGTGGAAGCTAGTAATAGTCAAAAGAGCAACAACAACAAACTTAGAGAAAGAGTGAGGAAAAAATAAGCATATTCAGGGTTGTTTCCTCGACCATTTTGTCTGGACTAATCAAGCTTACCTAGCACGCCACACCCCCGTTCAACAAGCGACTAGTACACCGATCAGCTCGCTCTCTCTGTGTCTTATTGTGCAGGCAGGCAGCACACAGCGAGTGGTACAAACTCCCAGTGAAGTCTAGTGCATGCACCGAGAGATGCACCTTCCCTTCTTCCTACTCCTTTTCTTGCTCCCCCATGAAGCCTTCTCCGCCGCCGCCGCCGGCGGGTGTAACCGGAAATGCGGCAGCAGCACCGTCGTGCCGTACCCTTTCGGTTTCTCCGCCGGCTGCCCCATCCAGTTATCCTGCAATGCCACCACCTCCACCTCGTTCCTCATAAATACCACGGCGGCCATGGTACCCATTCAGTTGTTCAACTCCACCACCTCCACCCTACGCGTCGCCCTCCAGCCCTCGTGCAGCCGCAACGTCTCCGACGCCAAGAGGTCACTCTCCGGCGCCAACTACGGCGTCTCATCCCGCACCGGCCTGTTCCTCCGCGGAAGCTGCCACAACTCTTCGAGCTCCGTCTGCAGCGTCCCCGCCGACGTCATGTCCAGGATGCTCCACACGGCTCAGTGCGCCGGCAACGACACCGCCGTGACGTGCATCGCGTCGACGCTGGCGAAACTGTTTCTAGAGTGGAAGAATGTGGACAATGCTCGCTGTAGCGAAGTGCTGACGACGGCGGTGTACGGCGACACGCAGGAGGCGGGGATGTCGATGGAGTTCGGGGTGGCGGTGCTGGGTTGGTGGCTCAACGGGACGTGCGCCGGCGGCGGGAGAAGGCAGTGCGCGGCCAACGCGACGTGCAGCGACGTGGAGACGCCGAGCGGGTCTCCGGGCTACCGGTGTGCGTGCCCGGACGGGATGGACGGCGACGGGTTCGCCGCCGGTGATGGATGCAACCCTGGTGAGTGCTTCTAATTAACAAGTTTTGTACTACCACTACCACAGAAGATCTGGCGTGGTGTTGGCGGGTGGGGACGATATGCCACGTCAGCAACACTCTAAGTCGTTCCCGCGGTCAACACGCGCGAGTCAAACAAAGTCGATCGTACCTTGCTATACGGAGTACTTTTGTTACATAAATTAAAAGAATTTTAATCGAGATTAAATTGGAGTACCTCAGTGTAACGTCTGTTTGAAACGCGACAGCTACGTACTAGCAATTTTAGAGAAAATTAAACGTCTATTTTCACTCGATGTCTCTCATATCCGAAAAAGAAAAAAAAGAAACATTCTGTGTTCTAAATGGATTCTTACGGCCGTTCTTTTGGACTTCAGTTATTGGCTTCTAACTTTTAGTTTTTTTGAATTTTAGTTTTCTTTTGTCCTTTTGCTTTTATTTTTTCTTATATTTCTTTATGATAAGTTAATCTTTTTTATTTTTAAAATTTTTAAAATTAATTATATTAAAAAAAATTAAGTATAGTGCAAGGTAAACTAACTATAACTATAAAAAGTAAAAAAATAAGTTGAAACGAGAAACACCTAAATACTAAAATTTATCGGCGTTGCAGGTGTCATTGTCCGCCGTGTTGCAGGGTGTCATCGTCCGTCGCTTTCCTGTAAGGTGTCAGTCATATTTTAAGTTGATATCGATGCCTTTGGCAACAAATGGCTGCATCAAACTTTGACCCTGAATAAGCTGTTTTTGAGAAAATTAACCACGAATTTTCTAGCACTAAATCCTTCAATTCAACCCACCGGCGTAGGCTGTCACATATGACGATACCCTCCCAAAAAAACCAATACGTTAACATCACAGCGAAGGTGTGAATACCTACTAGGGTGAAACTTAGTCCCTGCTTAAAAGAGTTTTTATTGAGTGGCTTATAGTTGAAAAGTATTATAGCTGGCTGAAAAAACACTAGCTGACGGAGTCTTATTTAGCATAATTAAATTTTAAAAAAAATTAAAAAAATAGAAAAAATATGTTAGCCCATCACGTATAATGCAAGCAAATATGAGAAAAAGAACCGAAAAAAGCTCAAAAAAGCTAAAAGTACAGAAAAAGACGAAATTTATTAATAGTGCAAAATAAGCCAAAAGCTCAAGCCGAAACGAGCGGGGCCAGTACTAGTGCTATGGTGCAACTGGGTGGGTGATGTGGACAGAACCTAATGACAGCAGCTCTATAGGACCGAGAATAACGAATAGAAGGGATGAATGAGAGCCAATCTAATTAAAAACTTTTTCAAATCTTTTCAAAAAAAAGATTTATCTTCACTTCAATAGCTATGAGAAATTATAAAGATTAGAGACCAATCATCCAAGTATCAGCAACAATACGAAGCAAAAACATAAATTTATAAACACACCAAAACCTTGAGCAAAAAATGCCAAAACTCCAAAAAAGCAAAGTCCCACTGATCAGACCCCTCGCTGGGGGCGGTCAGACCTCTACGCAGAGGCGGTCAAACCGATGAACAGTAAAATCAACATGATTTTAAAACCAAAATCCATGTCACTTTTGATCCAAAGATCCAAATAATTTGAAACTTGCCATGCACTTTCTCTAGATGTCATGAACCTATTCCTTTCACGATCGAGAGAAGCGTTGCCAAAGTTATTATCTTTTTCAGTTTGAAAGAAAGTCAAATCAAAACCGAGCAAAACAAGGAAAACTTCAATCTGCTCCTGCTCGTGATCTAGATGACATTAGATGAATTCTCACATATTATAGCAAACTAAATCACAATACGAACTCAAGCCAAAAACACCCATATTATCAAACCCCAAAATCACCCTCTCTTAAGGCAAAACCAGGCAAACACAAGTATCTAGATAGATGAGATCTGATCTTTATCACTTATACGTCCTTGGCACACATTAAGATCTTGAGGGAGAGAAGAAACACCAAAAACTAAGCTAAATCAAGATTCATCACTTAAGCACAAGAGGGAAATACTTGGACAAATTTTGATCTCTATTGATAATTGGAGATGAATGTTTACAGCCACTCCCTAGCTATACATAAAGCTTAAGGATGACAAAAAGCTTAGCCACAAGAGCCTTTCACGTCTCCCAAAGGTTCTCTCAAAAAACCCTAACTCCTCTCTCAAAGATTTGGACTAAACTCTCCCAAAGCTTAACCCTAGCTATTTCTCTCACTCCTTATATATAAAATGCTCATAAGAAAAATCCTAACCGGCATCTTTAGTTAGGTTCCATGTACTTACATGGGCTAACATATTAATCCAACACCATATCGGGTTTTACGCTCATATGAGTACACTTCTTAAAGCGCACACACCCTTTAACTCGTTAGTGAATTAATACTTGAACCACTTAACATTTTCAGCATATTCATGACTTAAACCACTTAGGCCACATCGTAGTTTCACACCATCACTTCTGGTAGAGGGCAATTTACCAAAATGCCCCTCTATCTCCTTCTATGAAGCTTTCCGTTTCCTTTGCTATGAAGTATCGTCTATGCTTTGCCATCTTTCATGTGGCCCTAATGACTTGCCGCTAAGTCTCTCATGTATTTGGATCCCATCGAACCGTCGTCATTTGCAAACAATCTGAGTCACTTGGAGCACAACATACTTCTTCTCGCGTATGACAACACCTGGCTTTCTTGACTACATAGAACCTTGGCTCCTCTTGAACCTAGTCTCGGTCCACCTTGCCTGTCAAGCCCAGATCGATCTGACCGCTCCTTACCTCCCTAGTAACATGGGAGCGGTTTGACTGTGGGTACTAGGCCCGTCAGACTGCCAGCACCTCGGCTGGTCAGGCCACCAACCGAAGGTCAGTCTGCCTATCAGCCCAAACTGCTCTTGATTGGTCTAACTACGGCACCAATGATGGTTAGATCGCCGGCAACAGAATGCAACTGGAAATTGCAAACTCTCAAAACAGACTCAAACTTTACGACTCTCGGAACAAAAAAGTCAATTACTCAGCACAACCATACGGTGACATCTACATAGTCTTACAGATTTGATATGTTGATTTAGTACGATTTTTTTGTAGTCTGTTGCAAAGTAGAGGTGTTGAAGTAATATATATAAACAGTACAAGTCCTTCAAAATTCCAAGTAGTTACCATGTTTTCCTGAATGATTAGATCTATCTAAATGCACAAAATGTGATCTGTTTCCGTGCAGCGTCGAGGTTGAGACGCGGCAACTTACGGTTGGTGGCCTTCATATCTGCCAGTTCCCTGGCGTTCGTGGTCTGCCTGAGCCTCTCGGCTTGGTACCGCTTGTACCGGCGGCAACGGCGGACGACGGCCAAGGCCAAGACGAGAGCCGAACAACCACTTACTGAAGCGACAACATTTTTCCGCGGTAAACTCGTGGAAGACGAGCTTGATCAAGGGGCTGCCGGACCCCGGAGATTTTCCTACGACGAGCTCGCCGCCGCCACGGGGAACTTCTCCGACGATAGGAAACTCGGGAGGGGAGGCTTTGGGTCAGTGTACCGAGGGTTCTTGAACCGTCACGTTGCTGTAAAGAGGGTGTCCGAGACCTCTCGACAGGGCTGGAAGGAGTTCGCCTCCGAGGTGAGCATCATTAGCCGGCTCAGGCACCGGAACCTCGTGCAGCTCATCGGATGGTGCCACGGCGGTGACGAACTGTTGCTCGTCTATGAACTGATGGATAATGGCAGCCTCGACACTCATCTGTATAAGCCGGACAACTTGCTGATGTGGCCGGTTAGGTATGTACCTAGCTACTTATTTGGAACAAAGAATTTTCTCAGCAGTTCTATGCGTTTGAAGCGCTGGAATTCCTGCATTTTGATCCTTACTTCTCCATATTCTTTAAAAAATGTCAGGTATGAGATAGTGCTCGGTGTAGGCTCCGCGCTTCTGTACCTGCACCACGACACGGAGCAGCGCGTCGTGCATAGAGACATCAAGCCAAGCAACATCATGCTGGACACGTCGTTCAACGCCAAACTCGGTGACTTCGGGCTTGCAAGGCTCATCGACGACGGCCGGAGATCGCACACGACGGGCATAGCCGGCACGATGGGCTACATCGATGTAGAGTGCATGCTCGCCGGGAGGGCGAGCGTCGAGTCGGACGTCTACAGCTTCGGCGTTGTGCTCCTCGAGATCGCCTGCGGCCGGCGACCGGTGGTGGATGTGCGAGACGGAGACCCCATCCACCTGGTGCAATGGGTCTGGGACACACACGGCAGAGGAAGAATTCTTGACGCAGCTGACACGCGGCTGAAGGGAGAATTCGACGAGGAGGAGATGGAGCGCGTGATGGTGGTCGGGCTCTGGTGCGCACACCCAGACCGCAGCCTGAGGCCGTCGATCCGGCAAGCCGTCAATGTCATGCGTTTCGAGGCGCCGTTGCCAAGCCTCCCGGCGAAGATGCCGGTCGCGACGTACGGGCCACCACCGGCTGATGATTCTTTGTGTTCCCAAACGACGGCGGGCGGCGTTGGCTCTAGCACACACTATGCATTCCAGACTGACGGAGCTGTCTACCAAGCTAGTGAAATATGATGGCATGACGAGCCGTGAATAGACGCTTTTGCACCAGATTTGGCCAAGAAATATGAAGTTTTATGGCTGCAGTGTCATTGCAGTTAACGCTGTCCCACTGACAAAATCCATATTCGTATGTACACTCATTATCATTTTCTCTTACGAAGGTACATTAAGTTCCAGGAGTTGCAGATCACTGCAACTATTTTATGGCTGCAGTCACTCACAAAACAAGAACAGCCAGCTCGAGCATGAAAAGCCAATGGCTCACACACCCTTCATCGCTAAAAAAATTTTCGAAAGCTCAAGTTGGCTGGTTAATTACTTGCACGATGGCAGTGAGTGAGGATGTCTAGGCTTCTAGTAAAGGAAGACTTCTTTGTACAGTTTGTATAGAACACAACCTCCACTCGCAGAGTTCAGTAGTAGTACCGCATTGTAGTACTGAACCGCGCGCTCCCCAACTCTAAACTACGAGTGAAAACGATTTTGGCACTAGGTACTCACGTGCATTTGTCCCATTTTGATTGTAGGGGGGCGTTGATATTGGCTATTGTTAATGACTTTTAGTTGTGGTTTAAGCTAAAAATGAATAGTAGTAACTGTAATAAGTGATTTTAAGAAGAAGGGTATGAGTAGTGAAAAAAATAAGAGAGAGATATGTGTATGCGATAGAAGTATGACAAGTGGGTGTGTGATACAGCTGTGACCCCCTGTCTTATCCCCGGAGCGAAACGGTAGTGAGAGAAATGGATAAGTCACTTCAAGAAGCTGGGTGTTCTTAGTGGCCTTTAGTTTTTCTAAGCAGAAACAAAAATAGAAGTTAATACGAACAAGGACTGTAGCTTGTCGCGTGAAGCTACATCCACTATACCTTTTAAATCCGATTTAGAGTCTGTTCGTATTGGTTTCTGTTTAAAAAAATAAAAATCAATACGAACACTTAGCTTCTCTACTTCTCTCGCTATTGTCCTGCTCCGAGGATAATGCAAGGGGTCACGGGTGCATTACCTATCCCACTCCTCTTGCTCCCGTCATGTGGCATCTTTTCATCACTTTTTACACTGCTTATCACCTCCTTCTAAAAGTTACTTTTTTCGATTGCTATTCATTTTTAATTAAAAATCATAAACTATAATAAAAAAACTATCAGTAAAATTCAATATGAACGCCCACTTAAGAGCTAGCGCTGTGTATGGTCCTCTTCTGTGTGTGTGCTCAATAAACACTTGAAACCTATTTAAGAGCTTTCAACTAACAATTTTTTTTAAAAAAACTTTTTAATCCTTATGTGAGATTTCAACTGAGATTTGGGAACTTCCAGGTGAGATTTGGGGAACTTTTAGTAATAGACATGTGGCTTTCAAACTTGAAATGGAAAATTTCAACTTCAAACTGAAAAAGGAGAATTGAACTCTAAACTCAAAATTTCAAGCATCTGTAGATTGTATGTCGCTGAAGACGAGCAAAGATAAGCAGCGGCCTAGGCCAGGTAGCGCTCCAATTGGCTTTTGGCTCCGCTCATTTTGGTTTGAGCTTTTCACTTTAGGCTTATTTTTCACTATTCTTAAATTTTGTCATATTCTAGCTTTTTGAGGTTTTTGCCGGTTCTTTTTACTCTTATTCGTTTGTATTATCCGTGATTGGCTAACCTATTTTTTATTTTTAAAATTTAATTACGTCAAATAAGTCACCATCAGCTACAGTGCAATGTCAGTAAGTTATAATGCAATTTCAGTCATAAGCCACTTTTTTAGTCCAACTAAGTGGGCTGTTTAAGCTGAGGCTTCTGTTTTTTACACTTTAGTGATTGAAAATACACTATAGCAGCTGTTAGTTTTTCTGGGTAATTAAATTTTAAAAAATAAAAAAATATTATGCCACTCTTGCCATTTTTTGCAGCTCGAGTCAATGAGTTTTTTTCCCACTCTTGCCATTTTTTTTGCCACCTTGGCCTTACATGCTAACCAAGCCGTCACCAAGCAGGGGGTGACTCAGCAGCGTCTAGTCTGCCACACCGCATCATTGCCTACCACACCAGCTCGCCTAGCTGCGCACCATGTCTCCTGGCGAGCTACGGCGGCGTGGCAGGTGACACGTGTTATCTGCTGTGCCATTTGAGCTCAAGAAGGGAACCATTTTTGCAAAAAAAAAAAAAGGTGCTAAGGAGCCAAAGTTGAAAAAACAAATAGTTTGATTTATAAAATCCTTTTCTCGTATTGTGCAGTGACAAAGACCGTCGTGTTGGCTGAGCTAGGCAAGAAGGACAACGTTTTTTTAGCTTTCCAGTGATTTTTGATTTCTCTATAGCAATTATTATTTATAAAACTAATTAGTCACAGGTAAAAATTGTAAGCCACGGTCTAAAAGAAGGTATCCAACGTTACATGCATTTTGCTGCATCCAAGGACTGTGGAGACTGACCTCTGACGGCCATTCCAAAGAAGCTCTTTGCCCAAGGATAAGCTCTTCACTTGACGTTCATGCCTGATTCAATGCCAAGAAGGATCTGCTATAAAAAAAATAGTATACCGTTCATGCTAGCGCACAATATACCGTTGGAAAGAATTCTAACGGGAATTCTAATGGTATAGACAAGTTTCACGAGTTTCACAAGATTTCATATAGTTTTAAACATGCTTCATAGAGCTGTGTAGCACTTCAACAAGTTTTATAACGAAAACTAGAAGCTACAACAAATTTTATTACTGAAACTCAAACACTTCTTCCATAACGATAATGAAGACTTAGGATACATTTGAATATATTCTTCAACCATCACATCGTGGAGACACAAAGCGCAATCTTTGGGTGACGCCGCTAATTTCCCCGACCTTGTCATCATGTAGAAGTATCTGAAGAGTGCCAGGTTTGGTGGAATCCCCAAATATACTTCGCAGAGGTAGACGAAGATGCTAAGATTAGTATTCGAGTTAGGGGTGAGGTTTACTAGCTCGATTCAGTAATACTCCAAGACCTAGGAGAGGAACATGTGCACTGGCAATTGAAACCTGCACTTGATGTATGCCTAGAAGACCGAAATCTTGCCCTCATTCTCGCTCAGAAATTGCTCCCCGGCCACTGATCTCCAAGGGATTAGAGCCCTATCAGGAAACATCCCTCCATTCTCCATGGCCTTGAACTTCTTCATCCCAAGCTCTGACGCTGACTAGATGAAAAAAGATCGAAAAGGGGATCGAAAGGGTTCAAGGCTACAGAAGAAGAGAGCAAGGGTGGAGAAAAGGACGAATGATTTTTCTAGGAGTGTAAAACCCCAAGGTGGCATGCTAAGGGTTTTATAAAGGTTTCTCTCCAACTGCAAAAGGAGGTTACCCGATCCGAAATCCAATGGACATAAAACCTTTTAGTTTCCCAGTTAATTTCTCAACTTTAAAGTGAATATGTGACGCTCCTTTACTTTTTGCTATTAAAGGAGTAGTTTCCTTATTAAGATCCAATCGGAAGAAATTCGTATCATAAATTCACTTAAAAGTTCGGGGGCTAGCTGATGAGGATTAAATGAATATCTAGATATTGCTTCAATATTCAAATTAAAGCCACGTGGCCCCATGGTCGTGGACCCCTGTGGTCTTAGACCTCCGTGGTCGTAAACCTTTAGAGGTTGTTCTTTGAGTATCTTGATTGGAGAAACACTTTGTATATTGCCTAGCCAGATGACAGTTCGGAGATTCTTTGAACTAGTACTTGGACCTGATTCCAAGTTCGTCTCCAGCTGACAACAACTGATGATCAAATGTTCTCTCTTTGATAATAACTGCATCCCAGACTAGACGTGTTACTTCCATAAGGTGTCTTTCTCGACGGATAACTAGCGTCCCTTCTTGGTATTTAAGGCTGGACGACGATGACATTCAATAACAAATTAATTCCGATTCAATTTAGTGTAATAGGGCTAGTGTTTTTGCCTTGTTGTAGGCACTCCTGTAACTAGTTCATTCTAATAAAAGAGCACCCCTATTCTCTACCAAAGATTTTTAGCCATTTTCCTTATATTATTTCGTAAGATTGGTGATATGAACATAATAGGATTTCTTAACACGTATCAAAACAAGTGTTTTCAAGTAGTTTGTACGGGAAAGTATTTTTAGAAGCAAGCTAACGAGCCAAATTAGAGCAAAATGCAAATTAACTAAAGCAATTTTGAATCGAGTCAATGAGTTTTTCCCACCCTTGCCATTTTTTGCCACCTTGGCCTTGCTCGCTAACCAAGCCATCTGCCGAGCGGGGGCGCCTTAGCAGCGTCTGGCCTACCGCGCCGCATCATTACCTACCACGTTAGCTCGCCTAGCCGCGCACCATGTCTCCTGGCGAGCTACGGTGATGTGGCAGATGACACGTGTCGTCTATTGCACCTTTCGAGCTCGGAGAGGAGTCCATTTTTTCCAAAAAAAAAAAGATGCTAAGCAACCAAAATTGAAAAAAAAACACGTGAATAGTTCAATTTATGAAATCCTTTGCTCGTACCGTGCAGTGACAAAGACCGTTGCGTCGGTTGAGCTTGTCAAGAATGACAACGTTTTTTTGGCTTTTTAGTGGTTTTGGTTTCATTGTAACAATTATTATTCATAAGACTAATTAGGCATAGCTAAAAATCATAAGCCGTGGTCTAAAAGAAACGTGTCCAACATTACATGCATTTTGCTACATCCAAGGACCGTGGAGACTGACCTCTCACGGCCATTCCAAAGAAGCTCTTTGCCCAACGATAAGCTCTTCACTTGACGTTCATGCCTGATTCAATGCCAAGAAGGATCTGCTATAGAAAAAACTCGCAGATTAAATTCTAATTGTCCACTTCATCTCCAGCTACATGAAAATTGTGGAACGTTTTGCCACTGCACCGATAACACAGGTCCTGTCTGTACGATAGATATGAGACAAGCTGTCGATTGATTCCTTTGCTTCTTGGGCCTTTAACTTCAAAGGTTCTATCGATCCAGTGGCGGAGCCGTAAAGTTAGGGAGCCGTGGCAAGCTCGGCTTGACTTGCGTCTAGCCACGGCACGTCCGTCCATCGCTCGTTACTTGCGTAGCACGCGGTTCCGGTTCGACCGGGCCGGCGTGGTAGCTTTGTCGTTGTTTCTTTTCCCCTGCAACTTTTTTGTGTCCCACCGCACTGCGCAACAGCAACAAGGAGTTCGAGCATCTTCAGTAGTGGCACTTTAGTTATCTCTAACTATACAACATCAATAAATTTCTATGTAGAGAAAAAAGAATGTGAAAAAAATATACCATCTGGTATGCAAGAGAACCTAAGCACACAAACTAATGCAAATTTAATGAAATGTGAGAGAAAAAGCATAATAAAAATAATATAAAATAGTTAGATAAATTAATTTTATAGATAAATTGTTGGAGATGCTATCTCTAGTGATGTCTTTATATGAGATGGAAGCCTTAGAGATATCTTTAAGAGACATACTACTATACATACCCTTACGGATAATTTTATACTAGTTGGGAGCTTTGACTCCCTTCTTTTCCACTTATAACTTGTGGCTTATGGTTTATGTTATAGTAACTAGCTTTTCAATAATATGTTTTTTAAAACAGAGTTAATAAAAAAATTATAGTAAAAAATATACTAAGTTCAGCTGTACCGACGTCTATTTTTTCACGTACGGACTCTCAGACGACGATACATTGATGGTGATTTTCCTCGGCCCGCGGATAAGCATCAACTTGTGGTGATTTTTCTCGGCCCGCGGATTCAACTTGCGTGTGTGTGTGTGTATATATATATATATATATATATATATATGCTAAAAAGTTTGAGTTGGTGGTAATAGGTTCATTCTCCTTTATCTCTTCTCAACCATCCGATCTAAATATTGAAATCTTGACCATCTATCTAACATCTCTCCTCTCCCTCTCATATCTAAGAGCAACTCCAGCAGTAGCCCTCAAAATAGGACCCCTACTTTTTATTTGAGGGTTCTCCCTACTTTTGAGGGCTCTGTTTTTTGGGCTACACTCCAGCAGGAGCACTCAAACACAGGACCCTCAAATTCATTCTTAGAGGGGATGACACATAGGACCCACCCTCATCTTCATCCTACTTTTGAGGGCCGAGGGGCAAAAAACTCACTCTAGCAGGGCCCCTACTTGAACCCTCAAAAGTAGGGGCTCTCGCACTCCCAGAATGAGGCGTAGGGCCCCGCTGAGTAAGTTTTTGCCTCGACCTCAAAAGTAGGATGAGGGCTCAAATAGGGGCTCTGCTGAAGTTGCTCTAATTGCCCCTCATCTCCACTTCCACCAGCAGTTACAATCTACCTTACAAAAGATGTCTGGAGAACGTGACGGCGGGTGGCCCTCTGTTCTTGGATGAGCACGGTGGGTGCGCGCCGGCGGTGGCGGGGATCGGGAACACGTTGTTCAGCGACGTCCCGTGTAGTGACCTCACCTGCAACGAGAACAACAACTGCAACTACGGTGTCGTGCGGAGGAAGCGGGCGCGCATGGCGGAGGCGTCGGAGGGTTACTTGGAGGGTCAGCAGCGCGTGGTTCTAACGCCTCCGGTGACGCAGGGGCTTGTGCCGGCTGGAGAAGTGCTGAGCAGGGCGGTGGGCTTTGGCGCGGCGTCCACCAGCGGGAGGATGGCCAATGCGGCTGGCCTCTCGCAGGGCCTCCTGTCGTAGCTCTATCACCAGGGCGTGGAGATCGACGCGCTCATACGACACGAGGTATTTATGGGGATGTTCATGAACCCCCTGTTTGGTGATTGGAATCGAGTTCTTGGTTTGGTTGAGTAGTGTTTGATTCGGGGCGGTTTTGATGAATGTTGTGCAGGCCAAGCGGATGCGCGCGGGGCTGGAGGAGGCACGGCGGCGGCACGTCCGGGCGCTGGTGGCGGCCACGGATCGCGCTGTGGCGGGCGTGCTGCGGGCGGCGGAGGCATCAGGTAGCAGAAGCATGCTCGACCGCAGGACATCGGCCAGCTGCGCCAGGGAAATGTCAGATGTTTCCGGATCCCTGCACTTCTCAAAGCCTGTTTCGCAGGCACCCTCAAACAACGGCTGCTTCCTGAGGTGCACGCACCCAATCAAGAACTGCACACACCATACTACTAGCACGTTAGTATGTTGGTAACACAAGTGCAAGGCACCAGCTATGAGATTGGTCGCATTCAAGTTAATACCTGACGGAATGTAATGGACTCTTTATTTTCAAAATCGAAGTAGTGGAATATCTGAAAAGAATGTAGAAATTCAGCGAAGAGCATGGCTTCACTAAACATCGATAGCATTTACAGAAGAATGTCAGTACCTTCTTGCATAGAGGACTGCAATCTAGGCCAAAAAGAGCCCAAAATTCTTGCGCTTTCACATGTCCACTGCTAGGGTTAATTCACGTCATTTATCATGATTTTATGGAATAATAGAACCGAGTAGACACTTTGCTCTTAAACAAAAAAATGATATATATGATGCTGCATTCTTGTAGCCATTCTTAACGACCAAATTCTGTAAACCTGCCATAGGTAAAGCATGATTGTTGTCTGTTATTGGAAGATGAGGGGACTTACTCGCTGTCTGGTTTTATAGCCAAAAAGTATTCCAAGAGTTCCATTGCTTCTGATGTGCTTACACCATACATCTGAAAAGATGCACACAAAAATCAGATACTACATTGCTGGAAGCAGTATGCATGATGCTTAGAAAAGGGCCAACATGCGAAAGAAAATGCCGCATAGAGCATGAAACTTTCTGGGTGAGCTATGTCAACA
The DNA here is from genome assembly GCA_036346575.1 of Dendrocalamus sinicus. Taxonomy (NCBI): domain Eukaryota; kingdom Viridiplantae; phylum Streptophyta; class Magnoliopsida; order Poales; family Poaceae; genus Dendrocalamus; species Dendrocalamus sinicus. The sequence goes on along the minus strand of CM070675.1, from coordinate 22,499,979 downwards.
TGTATGAAACTAATGGATTTCAGTATAACATATTGGTAGTTTTTATAAGTGCGTTATTGAAATTGGAAGATAATTTACTAGTTGTTATGTATTCCAGTATCTTATTTCTTTTGGAACATGTGTTAATTTACTATAGTTTGCAATAAAATGGAACATGTTAAATTTATTTTAGACTTATTTATAATATCAATTATTAGAGATCTGTTGTAACGCACGGGCATTCGGCTAGTGTGTGTGTATATATATGTTTAGTAAAAAAGCATTGTTCATACTTCATGAGGCATGGTGTTTTCTCGAAAGTTTCTAACGTGTGTGGTGGTGGGAGTTGCCTGTGCGTTCGCCTTGTATCCTTTAAAAAAAAGCATGTCGCAATCGGTAGGCGTTATCTTTTTCTCTACGCGCTAACTAGCTTTTACATCAAATTATATAAGGAAGTGCCCACGCAATTATATACGGCTAGCTGTGGACAGATTTTTTTTTTTGATTGTTTGCGTTGTCTTCTGAACGACGGTAAGGTACCTAGCACCTAGGTAGTATTCTATCCACGATCAAAGTGACGTTCGGACCAATTAGAAACCAGTACGAGTTGAACGCTTGACTTGGAAGTCAATTGAGCGGAGATGCCGGATTATCTACGGGCCGGCTAGGGTGTAAGAAAGAAGTCTGCAATTGGCAAATGCCCGGAAGCTTCTGTGGATGGTGACAATATCTCAAGTTCACAGCAATTGAGACCCGCCGGTGCAACTGCAAGCTACATATATATATACCGTCCTTGCCCTAAAGACTCTACCAATTAACGGTGTCGCTCACCATCAGCCATGGCTCCATGCCTTCACCTTCTGCTGCTCCTAGCCGTCGTCGCCTCGCGTTGCACCGTCGCAACTGGTGACGACGCCTCTGGCAAGCCCCTACGGCCGTCTGCACTTTCGTGCTCAACTGCCGACAACTACACCGACGGCAACCAGTACCACAAGAACCTCGACCGGCTCCTCTCCAACATCCCCGTTGCCGCCGCCAACAATGGCGGCTTCTACAACGGCACGTTCGGCGTGGCCCCCGACGAGGTCTTCGTCCTCTTCATGTGCTACGCCGACGGTGACGAGAAGGGGTGCCAGGACTGCCTTACCAGGGCGCCCGCGGGGATAATGCAGCTGTGCCCGCACAGCCGGACGGCGCGCGCCAACTACGGCGCGTGCCTCCTCCGGTACTCGGACGCGTCCTTCTTCTCCGTCGCCGACCTCACCGTCGCGTCATACAAGCACTACACGCAAGCGAAAGTCTTTGCCATGTACCTATCCTATAGGTATTACGACCTCGACTACCTCGACGGGACCAATTCGCTTGCCCCCTATGTCGTCGACACAGCTAGCATGAACCGCGTGAGGCGCGAGCTGATGAACCAGCTCACCGACTAGGCCAGCCACTCGCCGGTGCGGATGGCGATCAATGACACGCCGTACATCGACTCGCAGTGGATGTCCGGGCTCGCGCAGTGCACGAGGGACTTGCCGCCGAGCGAGTGCACGCGCTGCCTCTCCAACTACACTGGGCAACTGCGGCGTTTGTTCCCGAACAACCACAGAGGCACCATCAAGGGGTATAGCTGCTTCGTGATGTACGCCATAGTCACCAGCAGGCCGCCTATGGTAAAACTGCCGTCACGGTGGGATTTACAAGACGAAGGTACAGATCTCTCTCTCCCCCTCCCTCAGATCTGGTCTGCAGTAAGCCCTAAAATCTTAAAAACTTAATTGTACTAACTCTAAAAATATATATAGGTATCACCCGGATGTTTTTTTTCTTAACAATCATCCAAATTTCGGACCGTTGGATTAGAGATCTAACGGCCCCTTTCTTTTTGGAGGGGGGAGATTTTTTTTGGAGGGGGTGGGGATTTTTTTGGAGGGGGTGGGGATGATTTGTGACCGTTGGATCTCTAATCCAAAGGTCATAAATCTGGATGATAGTTAGAAAGAAAACATCCGGATGATGTTTATCAATACCCTACATAAAATAGTGGTGTATACACAAGTAAGGCTTATCTTTTCTTTTATTTTTAAATTACAAAATAATATATATCTCCTAGCAGTAGCATCTAATGGCTGTTATAGTGCATTTTTAATTTGGATCTGCCAGATCAAAGGCTAGATATTTTGTTTTTTTAGTATCTCTTATATTTTCTTTTTTTTTCTAATAACATCCGATACCACTATAGTTCTATTTAATCAGGGTCCACCAGATTAAGGACCAACTGTTATGCTTTTTTATGAGAATTTCTAGTAGATTTATCTTTTTTTCTTAGTAGCTGTAAAACACATATCATGATCTTTTAATATATAATAGGTATAATAGATATCATAATTTTTTGGTTTATAAGTATATTATAATATTATAATATAAATAGTGATCAAAGTTATGTTTTAATGAATGTATCGATGTCCAAAATGGTATGTATTTATAATTGGAAGGAGTACCTTAGGACCTCTTTGCACGGTCACATGTCATGATTTGAAGGCCTGTTATTTTTTGTTTCGGCTTATGGCTTTTGGCTGCGGTTTATGGTTTTTGAGCTGTTCGTGAAAGAAAATATGGAGTAACAGAAATCCGTGTGTGATTTTAACCAATATTAATAAAACCGCTACAGTGTATACTATAAACAACTTGTAGACCCCGCTATAAAAAGACACTTCATTTGAAAACTAGTTGCTGAAGAAAAACTAAAAGACAGATTTTAAAAGTTGAAAAGAAAATACCCGAAATAGGGCCAAACAATGATCTAAAGTGAGGAGGTTTCGTAGGATTTATTTCTCTATATGTGCAATATCATGCACCTGTTTTTTTTCTTTTCCCCGTAAAATAAGTCAGATTTTCTCACCGTTCCATCTATATCGGTATTCGTGCTAGCTCCAGCCTGGAGACCGGAGCGCCGCAAACGACCGGTGGCTGCCATTGCCGGTTGCGTGTTGTTTGTGCTCTGCCTGAGTCTGTCAATTTTGTTCCTCTTACACCGGCGGCAGAGGCGGGGGGCGGCCGTGGTCACCACGACGTCCCAGCTAGAACCACCACCGAGAGAGGCAATCTGCTTCCGTGGCAGAAGCGTAGAAGACGAGCTCGAGCAAGGGACCGGACCCAGGCGATTTTCCTACGAAGAGCTCACTGCCGCCACCAACAGCTTCTCCGACGACAATAAGGTTGGGGAAGGAGGGTTCGGGTCCGTTTACCGGGGGCTCTTGGAAGATACGAACCTTCATGTGGCCGTGAAGAGGGTTTCCAGTAGCTCTCGACAGGGCTGGAAGGAGTTCGTCTCCGAGGTGAGGATCATTAGCCGACTCAGGCACCGGAACCTCGTGAGGCTCATCGGATGGTACCATGGCGACGACGACGATCTCTTGCTTGTCTACGAGCTGATGCCCAACGGCAGCCTCGACGCTCATATACACAAGCTGGAGAATCCGATGACATGGCCGGTCAGGTACGTACACCATGTGCATGCCTGTCCATATACTATATATTCTCCTTCACGTTGCAAATGCTGTAACCAAATAGAGATGCACTGGGTTTTGTTCTATACATACGTGCATGTCAGGTACGAGATAGTGCTCGGATTAGGCTCAGCGCTTCTGTACCTGCACCAGGAGACGGAGCAGTGCGTCGTGCACGGGGACATCAAGCCGAGCAATGTGATGCTGGACGCTTCCTTCCACGCCAAACTCGGGGACTTTGGGCTCGCGAGGCTTATCAACGATGGCCAGAGATCGTGCGCGACTAGCAATATACTCGGCACCCCGGGGTACGTGGACCCGGAATATGTGCGCACCGGCAGGGCCACCGTCGAGTCGGACGTCTACAGCTTCGGCGTCGTGCTCCTTGAGGTCGCATGTGGCAGGTGCCCAGTGGCCACTCGTCAAGATGCGACGACGATTCACCTGGTACAGCGGGTATGGGAGCTATACGGCGCCGGAGGAATCCTTGATGCGGCCGACGCACGGTTGAACGGAGTGTTCAGCGTCGAGGGGATGGAGCGCGTGCTGGTCGTCGGGCTCTGGTGCGCGCACCCCGATCGCTGCCTGAGGCCACCCATTAGGCAAGCCGTCAGTGTGCTGCGGTTGGAGGCGCCGTTGCCGAGCCTCCCGGCGAAGATGCCCGTCGCAACCTACTACATGCCATCGATGGCCGATTCTCTGGGTTCTGGAGGCGGCGGCGGCAGCGATGTTGGCTATGTTTCCCTAAACTCTCTCCACACGGGGGAGATATCTCAAAAGCCCAAATTCTTGTGAACCACGGGCTCATCCCATAGTGAAGGAGGAAATTGCGAGCGATGAGTGCTTTTGTATCAGATTCGGTATATATTAAGAGCACTGTATCAAAATTTTATTTCAGATATATATATACGAGAACCATTCTTTCTGTGTTGTTATGAAGATGAAAGTTGTTGTTGTCGTGCATCATCGTAGGTCTATTAGAATGGTCGAAACATGTTGCAAGAAATTGGACTGTTTTGTGTCTGCAATCACTCGTCTGAAGCAAGAAGAGCTAGAGCCGGAAAGAGCGCAAGCTGGTTAATTAATTGGGAGGTGCTTCGATGTTTCTTTCAAAGTGATTTGTACAACTTTTGAAACAGAACTAAATAGTGGATAGTTACTACTTATTCCTTCATGTGCTTTAGAATTAGTGCTATTCTTGTTAGAGTGAAAAACATTGAAACACTCCTTTAATTATATACATGTTGATATTAGAGCAGGTACAATAAGGCTTAGTCAGCAGGCTGTAGCAAATATAATATCAACCAAATCTTACAGCTAGCTATAGCACGTAAAAATATGCATTTCACTCTTTTACACGTGGGGCCAAATAGTTATTGTAATAGCTACCTTATTGTATGAACTATTTTTTTGAAGGCTATAGATGAAATAGACAAGTGTTATAGCCACTAGTTAGCTATACTATTGTACTTGCTCTTAGCGAGAAAAGCAAGACCTGCTTGTACACTTGTATTGCTCTTTCAAACGGTTGCATCTGCATCCAGCATATTGCCTTGGATCTCCTCCGGTGAATCCTCTTTGCCTCTGAACATTGTTCGCATTGCTAGCATTGCAGAATAGCACACACAACACTGAACCAAGAGTCTCCCCGACGCCGCCGTAAGTCTACTTCTTGGTGCAGGTACACGTGTCGCATGTCCTCCCCCCATCATCGCTCTCCATGTACTGGGACCCACTGAGGAAAACACAATCCTACGAGATCAGGCCTTAGTGCAGGTGAGATCGGATCAAACTTACAACATGGCACGTGGTATAAATAGCTCATGAGGTAATTATGGGAATCCAAGTTAAATGCCACTTATGCCATGTGTCATGCTATGCTATGCATTGAGCCTAACTTTAGAGCATCTCCAATAGTACCACTTTACCTATCTCTTAGAGCAAGTACAATAGTATAGCCAACTAGTGGCTATAACACTTGTCTATTTCATCTATAGCCTTCAAAAAAATAGTTCATACAATAAGGTAGCTATTACAATAATTATTTGGCCCCACGTGTAAGAGAGTGAAATGCATATTTTTACGTGCTATAGCTAGCTGTAATTTAGTAGTTGACTTCCTTCTCTCTCTTCCTTTCTCTCTCGCCACGTAAGATTTGGTTGATATTATATTTGCTATAGCCTGCTGACTAAGCCTTATTGTACCTGCTCTTAGCTATATCACATCAATAAATTTTTATGTACAGAAGAGAGAAAGTAAGGAAAGAGAAGAATTTTTTAAATAATTATTTTTTATTCGGAATTACAAAAATATACCTGCGATGTGTGGGAACTACGGGACTGGTGAGTTGCGTCGGAACTGGGGGACTGCTGAACTACGATGCGGAAAGGACAGGTGTAGTCGACCTGAGGCGTTAGGAGCACGGGTTACCAGGTCTCCTAACCACCTCATCCTATCGGGACGTCGACACCTCGCGCTAAGGAAGCCGGACAAAGGTCATGCACGCGCCACTGCACTGGGGGTGGGATGTGGCGACGACAGAGGAGGTGCTGCGAGTGGTGTAGCTGGTGGCGAGTAGTGGATATTCCTCGTGCTATATGTATTTTTTTGTTGTGTACGTATTTTGTTTTGTGTTCCTCCGTATATGAATTATCTATTGTATCGTAATATCACTTACCTTCCAGCTTACGAATCGTTATCTCAATCGTCTTTACAAAATTCTTTAGAAATTTCTCGTACTACAGTAATATACGATGATCGAAAAATATTATTAGGACTCTTAACATGTTTTTGACTATTAACAATATACGAAAATCACAAATATATCAAATGATATTGCACATCCTTTTATTTAAAAAAACTACAAATAAGATTTCTTAAATGTGTTATCTACAAAAATTACCATTTATTCCCCCACAATTATTTTCATCGGAATAATACAATAATTACATTATTATTTAAAATTGTCCAACCGTTGGGCGACACCTAGCCAAGTCATCCAACCGTTGGGTGACTTGGCCAGGTGTCGCCTATTGGTTGGACGATTAATCCAAGTCGCCCAACAGTTGGGCGACATGAGGTGAAAAGTGCAAAAAAAAATTGCAGGTATACTTTTGTAATTCCAAATAAAAAGTAATTATTTAAAAAATCGGAAAGAGAATATGTTATCTATTATACAAGAGGTAATCTAAACACACAAACTAACACAAATAATAATAAAGTATAAGGGGAAATATAATGAAAATAATATAAAATAGTTAGATAAATTAATTATAGAGATGAATTGTTGAAGATGCTACCTCTAGTTTTTTTAAGATGAAATAGCAACCTTAAAGATATTAAGAGACCGATAATTGTTCGTACCCTTACATGATCTCCTAGGATTATTTTCCCCCCACTAATCTGTCGTTCCTGTCGTGCCAGTGCGGAGGACGGGACGCAAAATCATCAATAGGAGAAATAAAGGTTGCGCCAGAAATACACACAAATACATTGGGACAGTATGGGTACACACGGATCTTAAAGCAACGGGGACGTGGATGCTACAGGGGCATGCTCCCACGCGGGAAGAAAATGCTTTCCCCTTTTATTACTTCTACCATTTCTAAATTATTAATTAATAGTAGTTATGCATAACAGCCACTACCATCACCTAGTAGTCATGCTTCACAGCCGCTACCATCTTTCTCCGCTCCGTGAAACCTTCTCCGCCGCCACAATAGTCCCCTACCCCATAGTCGCCGGATTTTTTTTTGCTTTTTAGCCCAAAATTTGAAAGTTTTTACATATAGACCCTTGGAGAAAAGATTTGTAAAAATAGACCCTTCGCACGGCGCCAAAGTATATGACGTCCAGGATACATAGCACGGCGCCATATGCTTTGGCGCCGTGCGTGGCCACGTAGGATCCACGGTGGCATAGCACGGCGCCAAAACCCATGGCGCCGTGCTGTGCAACAACGGCGCTAACGGTCATGGTGCCGTGCTCTGGGACTTAAGCCCGAGTGCGGCCGCCCGCCCCCACCCCCTCACTCCTCTGTTCAGCCCGAAGGAACCGTCGCCGCCGCCCCTCTCTTCCCCCTCCAAATCTACTTCAATCCATCGATTTTTCTCGCGATTTTGCTTCCAAACCGAGCAAGCAAGGTGAACTCCCTCCCCTCCCTTGATTTTTTGCAATAAATATGGATTATTTGAGGTACATTTCGTGGGGCAAGATTTGAAACCCTAGATGAAATTAGTTCAATTTGGCTCGGTTTTATGTTGGATTTTCAATAGATATGTGTAATGTAAGAGTAGTAATGTGTATAGATTCGTTTTTAGGGTTTGATTTGAGTGAGATTGATGAATGTGTAGAAATACATATGTTTTTAGGGTCCATTTTAGAAATACATATGTTTTTAGGGTTTGATTTGAGCGAGATTGATGAATGTTTAGATTTAGGGTTTGATTTAGAAATACATATGGTTTTAGGGTTTGATTTGAGCGAGATTGATGAATGTTTAGATTTAGGGTTTGATTTAGAAATACATATGGTTTTAGGGTTTGATTTGAGCGAGATTGATGAATGTTTAGAGATACACATGTTTGTAGGGTTTTTTGTTATTCTTATCATTAACGTTTTTTTGAATGCACAGGATGGCGAGGTACCGGCTGCTAGACGGGTTCTACGAGAGGGAGCACCGCGACAGGCTCACGGAGGACGGCCAGGTACGTGTGTTACCGAAATGTACATGTGTTTTCATCACGCAGCTAACTTTCATATCAATTTTCAGGAGCTTCACATACTTCGTTCTCGAACCCATGATGGGTTCCACTTGATGCGATACAACAACCGCTATACCCCACTGCTTCGCCGTGCTGGGCTTCACACGGTCGCCAACCTAGTACGGCGGGGCATGCCGGTCTTTAACCCCACCGTTTTGACCGCACTTGTCGACAGGTGCATTTTCTCTATTGGGTCCGTTTGTTTTCGTTTTTATATTCTTACGTGCGTAACTAATTTTTTTCTCCGTGTACTATTAACAGGTGGAGGCCAGAGACTTACACGTTCCACCTTCCCTGTGGGGAGATGACCGTCACGCTGCAGGACGTGGCGATGATACTTGGACTTCCCATTAGGGGACAACCGGTGGTCGGCCCGGCGGTGTCTGAGGGCTGGAGGGCACATGTGGAGGCCTTCCTGGGCACGCCATTGCCTCCTGTCCCAGAGAATGCCAGGCGAGGCCGTGTCTCAGGGGTCCGCATTAGTTGGTTGCGGGCTAGCTTTGGTGTATGCCCTGAGGACACGGACGACGCCACAGTGACCTACCACTACCGCGCTTGGGTCCTCCACATGTTCGGGGCCGTGCTTTTCCCGGACGCCATGGGGGACGCCGCTTCGTGGATGTACATCCACTACCTCCAGGACTGGGGCGACGCTGGACAGTTCAGCTGGGGCTCGGCGGTCCTCGCGTTCCTCTACCGCCAGCTTTGCGAGGCCTGCAGACGCACGGCGGCCTCGTCGGACGCCGGTGGTCGCGCGTCTACCTCCGCAGTGTGGATGTGGACACGCATTCCTGTGGGACACCCTCGAGTGTTCCAGGCGCAGCCTTGGTGTCCACAGGGTGTGGATGACCTCGGGCCCACTGTGGCGTACCTGTGGGATAACGTCTCAGTCCCGTTTGCGACCACAGAGCGGGCGTACGTGGATTTTAGCAACGAGCTGAACACCTTGTCTCCCACAATGGTAAGAAATTGGTAATACATTTATGTACATGGCTAATCGTGTGTTTGCCCGTTTGTTTGCTTGCTAGGTCTCGTGGGAGCCTTACTCCGAGCCACAAAGTTGCGCTCTCACCACAAATTTCATGTGCCGCAGGGACTACCAACTTTGGAGGATGAGGTGTCCGCTGATTTGCTTCTACGCCGTGGAGATTCACCTCCCCCACAGATAGGGCTGGACAAAAAGCTTGAGGCTCGCGAGCCGCTCAGGCTCGAAATCGGCTCGGCTCGGCTCGAGCTCGGCTAATATACAAGGGAGCCAAGCTTCAATCCTAGCTCGTTAAATTTTCGAGCCGAGACCGAGCGGGCTCGCGAGCCGCTCGTTGGCTCGCTTATTTCATCTCTCCACGAGTCATTCCCCACCCACCAACACCATACGTCCAGTCCAGAGTCCATCCAGACTCTTCCCCAATTTCCGCATTGTCCGGATCTCCAGATCTCCTCCTCCCGATCCCGTGATGCGATTGCGCTTGCGGTGACCCCGCCGGCGGCCGCCATGACCTCGCGGCTTCCACCACGCCCCGGTTCTCCGGCATCGCGCGCACCGCCTATGACAAGCCCTCATCCTCCGCCATGCCTCGGTGGCGGCGTCGTGCCGCCCCGCCCGCCTCTCCGACGCCCCGCCGCCGCGTGGCAGCAAGGCCGGCGTGGAGCCACCGTGGCGCTGGAGCTCTTTGGAGCTGCACGGGGCGCAGTGGGGATGCGTGTTGGAGCTCAGATGGGCAGCGCCGAGCCGTTTGGCTCGTTCGCGTCTGCGAGCCATTTTGGCTCGGTGGCGCCGAGCCGCTCGCTCGTTCAGTGATCGTTCGCGTGATCTCGCGCGGAAGAATTTCGCCCCCGCTTTGCGGATCATGGGTCAATTTCCTCGCCTCGGTCCTAGTGTTGTCTGCATGCGGAAGAAAGCCACGAAGGCCAGGTGCCATCAACCATCACGTATCAATCCTCTAGTGGGAGATTGGTTTCCATCCGAATGAATTGGCCATCAGAAATTGATTTTTCGTGCAAGATTTTTGTGCAAGTTCTTTTTCTTCCAGTGCATGCACTACACGTGATTTAAGCTTCAAGACTTTATCCTGATCGCGTATTGGGCAGCGCCGAGCCGTTCTGGCTCGTTCGGGCTCGCGAGCCTGCTCGAGCCGTCAGGCGAGCCGAGCCAAGCCTCTCGCATAACTCGTTTCGGAAACGAGCCGAGCCGAGCCACAGCTTTGAGCGAGCTCGCCGAGCTCGCTCGAGCGGCTCGGCTCGGCTCGCTTCACACCCTACCCACAGAGTCGTACGACAATTTGGCCTTGTGCAGTTCTACCCCCCGGAGGAGGTGTCGACTTCTATTGATTTGCACAAGTAAGTTACAATGTTTGTTTCATTTACAATTCTATTGGTTCTTACTCTAACACCTGCTGTTAACATCTGCTATATGTACAGGTTCGACAGGGTCCGCCAACGAAAGGTGACGGACTTCGCTCATCACCACCGAGACTACGTCCAGTGGTGGAGGAGGTACGAGGACAACTTCGATCGGGACAATACCCCCCACAGCAACGCCAGCTTCCGGGAGTACTTGGCCTGGTACCACACTGCCACCCGCTACAGGCTGAGGCAGCAGTGGACCGATGTCGACTACGCGGACCTCACTTCGTCCAAGGACGAGGACACTGCGTACGACAGGCGTGCGAAGGAGGGCACAGTTATCGAGGCCACTCCGATTCTCGATCGAGTGGTACTGAAAGCATGATATTTGCAATACTTTGGTTCAATACGTTTATCTCGCACTTACTTATGTTGCCTTATTTCTTTAGGGACTTCTCTCGGACCTCGGTGCATGAGATCGATGAGGCTCGGCTACCCACTGCACCCTGACAATGAGAGCCACCGAGGGACTTCTTACAGGTACGAAGATAATTCGTTAAGTTAGAGCTATTCAGCATGTATACTATAATGACATATCATTACTTGCGAGACTTAGATGTCGATCGGCCGGCGGCTCGTTGTGGTTGCCACGCGACGCACGACGTCGCATCACCACCGGCGGCCTCCTAGCGCTCGGGTGCCGCTGCAGACTCGTCGTCACACGTTGGCACGCCGCCACCATCCAGGAGCTCGTCACGCACTCCGACTTTCGGTCGGCGATGACGACGCACGACAACAGCGCGAGCACGAGGACGAGGCGGAGCAGGATGACGACGAGGAGGAGCACAAGGACGAGGCGGAGCAGGATGACGACGAGGAGGAGCACGAGGACAAGGAGACATCTGCCCACGATGAGATTGGGATGTCGTAAATGCCCGATGCACCATCTACTCAGGCTTCGCAGCGGCCTCGTCATTCGGCCCGTCCCCCGAGCACATATACTCCAAGGACTGATACTCTGGCCAAGGGCAAGGGAAGGGCCAAGAGGCATTGAGAGTGGCTATTTTTGTGCCCTGAGACCTGTGTAATGTTTTGACACTTATTGAGAGTTATATGATGTTTATGTTGGTATTCAGTTGTTTTATATGTCAATGTACGTGTATACATGTCTATGTGTGTATATGTGAATGTATGTGTATGTGTATATGCAGAGTTGTGTATGTGTATGTGAATGTATGTAGTCTGCAGGTTCAGGTAGCACGGCGCCAAAGAGCCTGGCGCCGAGATGTGCAAATGCGGCGCCAGGACCTTTGGTGCCATAAGCAGCGCCAAAGATCCTGGCGCCGTAGGTGCACATCTCGGCGCCAGGCTCTTCGGCGCCGTGCAATTTAAATACGGCGCCAGGACCTTTGGCGCCGAGCTAGCTGAACTTGCAGAAAAACAGCAAACTTTGATGTTTTTCCTGCAAAACATATGCACATACACACATATACATACATTCGTATATAAAATGGAGTGGATTTGGAGGGGGAAGAAAGGGGCTGCGGCGGTTGCTCTCGGTCTGTTTGAACGGAGGAGTAAGGGGGTGGGGGGCTGCGCTCGGGCTTAAGTCCCAGAGCACGGCGCCACGGCCGTTAGCGCCGTTGTTGCACAGCACAGCGCCATGGGCTTTGGCGCCGTGCTATGCCACCGTGGATCCTACGTGGCCACGCACTGCACCAAAGCATATGGCGCCATGCTATGTACCCTGGGCGCCATATACTTTGGCGCCGTGCGAAGGGTCCATTTTTACAAATCTTTTCTTCAGGGGTCCATATGTAAAAAACTTTCAAATTTTAGGCTAAAAAGCAAAAATTTTACTTGTCGCCTTCAATGCTACCACCTACGAACTCGACCTGCAGCTTGCCCAACGACGTCTTGTCCTGGATGCTCCGCACAACGCAGTGCCGCGTCAATGACACTGTTGTGACGTGCATCTCATCGACGCCACCGAGGGCCGCTGCGGTGGCTAGGGGCTTGGACCAGTTTATGCAGTGGACAGAGTGTGTCGACGTGTTGACGATGGCGGTGTACGGGGACACGGTGAAAGATCAAGCTCCATTTAAGTTGGTTTTGGTGTTAATGACAAATGCCATTATGACATTATGATATTAATGACATATACTTTATAATGTTTTGGTGAAAATGATCAATGAATTTATGAGACTAATATGTTTATTTGAGTTTATGTTTGGTTAGTCTCATTTGGATGAAAAGGTGAAATCAAAGAGGTATGCATTCGAAATCGCTTTCTCATTTACAAATGCATTCCTTAGATCCAAAATATAAATTGAACTCCTCAATTAATCTAAAATGAATTTGTGCATATGTCTTCACTATATACACTTGTATGCACACATTTAGGGGGAGCTCTCTATATATTTTGGAGTTTCATAAGTATTGATCCATGCTTCTTTTAATATGCATATTTAGGATCTTTACTTTGAAATACATTCTTGAGTATATATATATAGCTTGTGCAGTATATATATACTCATGTGCAATCGGGTTGTCATCTAACTTCTCCATTATGTGTTAATGGTTGGATGACTTATGACAACCGGATAAGTAAGCTTTGTTTAAAGCTTATCTTGGAGTATACATTTGTTGTGTACATATTGTATACTCGCAAATCAATTTAATATCTCATTATTTGTTGAGATTGTCATGAATTACCAAAATGGTGAAGTTTGGTAATCGATGACAATTGATTTGTGGACTAACGGTTTCCATGAGTTGGATGAATATGTTAGGTTCCACAAATGAAGATGACTTGGGATGACTTCATGAGTTGAAGGTCATCAAGTCAAAGTTGATGAAGAAGATGTAGCTTCATGTGTTGAAGGCTATCAAGACGAAGGCTTCATGTGTTAAAGGCCATCGAGAAGAAGATGCTTCATGTGTTGAAGCATGTCAAAGATTGATCATGTGTTGATCAAGTGAAGACCATCATGAGTTGATGGTGTTGATGAAAAGAAAGCATCATGAGTTGATGCATATCGAGACGATGACCCAAGACAAAGGTATGACTAGCTAGGGCTAAGGATGTGTTTCTAGTCTTTTACCGGTCTTGGTGTTTGGTTGGAAGACCGGATTGCTAGTATAGGTTGCCGTACTATTAAGAGGGGTCATGTCTAGTAGTTTGAGTCTCATCATGTGTTGATAGCTCAAACCTCACCACGTCTAGCTCATGTGTTGAAATCTTTGCAACATGAGACTATGCATTGCGAATGTGTTTTGCAAGTGCTTGAAGTCCATGTTTTCATTCTTTGTGATATGAGGCTTATATTTGCAAATGTGTTTTGCAAATGGTTGAATCTCATATATAATCCTTGTGGCATGTGACTTAGGTTTGCGAATGTGTTTTGCAAATGTGAGAAGTCCATGTACCTAATCCTTGTAGCATGATCTAAGTTTGCAAATGTGTTTTGCAAAAGTTGGAGATCATGCATTATCCCTTGGCATGGTCTAAAATTATTTGTCGTTATTTCCTTTGATATTAGACCGTGATAGTGACTCTTTGGATGTCTTGTGATTTCTGCATTGATCTAATGTGTTTGAGATCATGCAAATAGGTGGGTTGTGTAGCCCTCTGAATAAGCTTTCCATAGAGTCCAAGATCACTCAATTCCGACATCGAGTCAAAAGTTATGACCGTTTTCGAGTGTCGTGCGTGCTGAAAAACCGGAAACGGAAGTACCGCGATTTGTACTGCGGTAGTTCCGGATTTTGCGGAAGTACCGCGATTTGTACTGCGGTAGTTCCGATTTTCCGGTAGTTCCGCGATTCGTAGTTCCGATTTCGAGCGAACGCTTTTTCCGAGAGCGACTTTCGAATGACTTAGCCTCGGGAAAATGGAAGTACCGCGTTTTGTACTGCGGTAGTTCCGATTTTGGCTCCAACGGCTAGTTTTTGTGACCGTTGAGAGCGGTAGTTCCGCCGCTTTAATCGCGTAGTCCGGCCTCGTGCTGATTTCACCTCTCTTTGCTCCAACGGCTAGTTTTTGTGTGTGGGGTATAAATACCCCCTTGTGGCCGGTTGGAGATGTTGTTGCTTGACCCATTCTTGTGTTCTTGAGCTAGAGTGAGTTTCTCCACTCATTTGTGCATGTGTTACACTTTGTGAGAGAGGAGAGGTGATCTAGAGTGCATGTGTTGCATCTAGAGGTGGACTTAGTATCCAATTGAGCTTGTGCATTTGTTGCACGTGGTGAGAGTCAAGTGAGGACTTGACTTGTTACTCTTGGAGTTTGCCGACTTCTAGACGGCGTGGGAGGCGTCGTGCGCGGTGATCTTCTCAAGAAGCTTGTGAGAAGATCCGGCGAAGTTGTGAAGGTTGGAGCTCACCTACCCGGAGCGGGAAAGAGCTACCACTAGTGGATACGAGGTGTTTCGGCTTAATTCGTGGAGCCGGTGCGATTCGTTCGGGCTAACCTCAACGTGGACTAGGGGAGACCGGCAAGTCTCCGAACACCACGGTAAAAAGTGATTGTGTCATTTGTGGTTTGCTTTCTTGTACTCTATTTACTTTCAAGTAATTTACATTCATAGACTCAATTTGATTGCTTGTAAACCTAGGATTGCAAACCTTGACCTAGGATAGAATTGTTGGTGCACTTAGGCGAATTTATTTGTTCTAGGCGTTATTTGAGCTAAACCAACTTGAATCTAGTTTCCGCATTGTATACTTGGTTTAGTCAAATAGAAAAGCTCTTTAATTGTTAGTATTAATTTGTAGAGAATTTTTTAGACCGCCTATTCACCCCCCTCTAGTCGGCCACCTCGATCTTACACACGGTAGGGTCAGAGGTGGACTCGGAGGTTGCGGAGCTTGGGTACTGGGTCAACGGGACCTGCAGCCAACTTGGTGAGGGCGGGGCTGGTCGGTGCACCGCGAACGCAACCTGCGCCAACGTGCAGACACCAAGCGTGGCGTGGGGGCACTTGCGCGTGTACAATGTTGGAGTTGAGTTCAGTGTGGTCATTTAGAATGTCATATTTCTGTTCTTCGGTTGGCCTTTTACTTTCTTGATCTAAGAGTCATGCGTTTAGTTTTTTTTGTTAATGATCTAACCTGCCTGGTATTGGGAAATCATACACGAAGCCAGCTTGGCGATTTTATTCCCACTTGCATGGTCTAATTGTCTCCTTATCCTCTCAGTCTCTATTTTGGAGGTTCTCGGTGAAATCTTGTGAAACTCTCATTTCAGTTTCTAAGTTTACAATCAAAGATCAAAACAATCTCTTGAGATCCTCACTTCCTGTGTGCAAAGTTTTTTGGCCAATTGATCTTTAAGTCGAAAGTTATTTGGAATCTTGGCCTTGTGGTCGTGCGCCTCACTGACCCTCCTTTGTTTTTCGAGAGCGTTACGACCACGTTCAGTTCTGTTGGTCCTCGTTTTCGACTGCTTTCGTGCTCGTTGATCTTTTGGTTGCAGAGTGGTTTCGACCACGTTGGTTGTTCGACCACTTGTTGGCTTACGACCATGTTGGTTACGACCACTGTCCTGGCTGGTTACAACAACACTAATTGTTCGACCACTTGTTGGAATTCAATTACGTTGTCTACGACTACGCTGGTTTCGACTGCGACCATTCTTGGTCACGCGATTTCTGGTCTATGTGGTTACCGACTAGAAAGTCTTCTATTCGATAGTCGATTTCCGACCACATTGGAATTCTAGCGACCACGTTGTACGTATCGACCACGCTGACAGTTTTCGACCACGTTGATTTTCTTGCTCAGATCGGTCGATTTCTTCTATTTTCTTATGAGATTTCTGTCCTAGTCTTCGTTGCTCAGTAGCTATCAGAGAAAAGGGTTGTGTGAATACTTGGGGAGAATTTGAAGGCACCATTCACCCCCCTCTGTTACCTGTCTGGTCCTACAAGTGGTATCAGAGCTCGGTTAGCCCTTTTCAATAAGATCTTAACCGGTCTTTGGAGCCATGACAACAGACAAGTATTCCACCAAGTCTCCTATCTTCGATGGGGGTCGACTATCTTTTTTGGAAGAGTAGAATGGAGTCTTACATTCAAGCTCGAGGTTATGCAATATGGAGAAAAGTTAAGACTTGATTTGTTGTTCCTGCCGATGTGCACATCACAGCGATAAATATGCTAGATGTGGAGGCAAATGTTAAGGCAAGGAACATCATTATTCAAAGTTTTAGCAGAAATGAGTTTGAGCGCATTTCTCATCTTTCATCGGCATATTATATTTAGGTGACTCTCGATGCATACCATGAGGGTACCATCCAAATCAAGATTGTCCGACAGGATCAATACAAGGGGGAGTACAACAAGTTTGAGATGCTCACTAGTGAGTCCTTAGATGAGTGATTTGCCAGATTCCACAAGATTTTAAGCAATCTCTGAGCTGTAGCTCTTACATACCCAGACTCGGATAATGCTCGCCAAATGCTTTCTGCTTTGGACTTAAGAGTGTGGGAGATGAAAGTGACCACCATCAAGGACACGGCTAACTTGTCGACTTTGACTCTTGATGCGTTGTACTCACGCCTCAAGACTCACGAGATGGACATTATCTCTTGTAAGTCGAAGTCACAGTCGATGGCTTTGGTCACCGATCCCGGTTCTGCTTCCGGAGCATCATCTGATATTGCTTCTGGTTTCTCTTTGGTTGCTTTGTGTGAGATGAGTGATGATCAATTTGATCAGTTTTCAGAGAGTGAGTTAGCCATTTTAATCAGAAAATTTTCACATGCATACAAAAGGGTTAGAGAGAAAGAGGAGCGGGTCAGTGATCTGCTTCGAGTGTGGTGGCCCCAACCACATTCGAGCAAACTGCCCCAAGCTGAAAAAAAGGGAAGAATGACTACGGCGGTATGACCAAGAACGACTACATCAGCAAGATCTGCAACAACAAGCCCCCAGCTCATGACTAAGGCAAAATGAAGAAGAACCACAACCTTGGCTAGGCTAAGAAACTTTTCCACCGTGTCCTCACCGCCTTCGACAACTTCGACTTCGGCGACATGGAGGGCTGAAGCGACGACGACGGTGAGGATGATCCACACAAGAACACCAAGGACGGCGACGACTTCATCGGCATATGCTTCATGGCTGACGAGAACGACGTTAGCGATGACGATCTCTACAGCGACTCCGATGAGGTATGCCCCTCCTACAACCAGCTCAATGATGTTTTTCTCAAGTTAGAAAAATTCTATACTAGGTCTAAGGCTAGGTGTGGAGAGTTAGAGAAGGAGGTAGAGAGATTGTCACGGGAGGTTACTTCACTTAGATCTATTTCCTCTCGTGATGATTGTGATGTAGGTACTTCTTTGCTGGGAGATATAGAGAAGCTAAGAACTTCTCATAATAGTGTGATCTATGAGATATAGTTGCTTAAGGTGGAGAATGTTAGTCTGCTAGCTGAGATAGAGATGACTAGAGTAGCTTCTCTTTCATCTGATACTGTCGAGACTACATTTTGCGCCTCATGTGAGGATAAGAACAATGATTTTAAAGGTCTATATACCATGCTGTTTGATCTGCCTGAAACTTGTGGAAGTTGCAATAACTTGAAGATTAACCTAAAAAAAGTAGATCATAAAATTGCTGAAATGTAAGTTGCTTTGCTTGAACCTGTTACATCTTGTATCAACTACCCTAAACTAACTGTTGAACTTGAATCTGTCTCTAAACAATTTCAAGACATGGTTGCTTCTAAGGCACCTGTTAGCTCACCATGCAATAATTGTAAAAAACTAAAATCTGAATTGATTGCATTGGATGATAAATATGTGAAACTAACTAAGGACTTACTAGAGAATCTACAATTTGCTTGCTCTTTCTATGCTGAGGTGAGGGAGAAGTCTAAGAACATGATAGAGACTTTTAGGACGGGCTACGAGAACCAAATGGTTAGGATTAGACCTGCACCTTGTGTATCTTGCGAAGCCCTTAAGGTTGAAGCGGCCGTGCATAAGGAAAGATATGCACGTGCTATTCGATTGGCAGAAAATTACTTGCAACTGTCAGTAAAACTACCTGTGGCTAGCAGTAAAAATATCTGTGACTCAACGATTGGCAGTAAATTACTTGTGGCTGATAAGAAAATTATTTGTGATTGACAGTAAAATCAACATACTATCAATAATTTATTTGACTAAGTGTACTCAGACTGACCCGGTATAGCCCGGTAAAATAACTTATTTATACCGACTATACTGGTCCTAGACGGACCGTATCTTATCCGAGCGGAGCCCGTGCTGGTGCAGTGCCGGGCCGGCGATCATTTGCCCACCGGAACCGCAGATTCCCGCGAAACAGGTGGTTTCCTTTCTGACGAGGATTTCATTGCCGCCACGTCAACATCAAATCCACTCAAGTCAGACAATCAGCAACTCCTCCCTCCCCCGTCCCCCTTCCCAAACCTTCTAGAACCCCCAAAACCCTACCCATGGCGATGGCGGTCTCCCTCCTCTCCCGCGTCGCCGCCCTCCGCGGCGCCCGCCCCCACCACCGCCTCCTCCCCTCCCTCCCCAAGGAAACCATCCTTCCTCCTCACTGCCACGCTCCTCGCGGTCGTAAATCCTGCCGCTTTGCCCCCGCCTCGATCCCCCCAAGCTGACGTTGTTCGGTTTTCGCGCGTGCAGGGTAGGGTCGGATGGGCGCGCGCCGCGGAGGACGCGGGGCTCGAGTGCAGGGCGTCGCTGCCGCCGCCGCTGATGGGCGCCGCGCCTTTCGGGATCGCAGCGCGCTGCAACGCCACGTCGTCGTCGTCGGCGGTATCGGAGGCCACAGGCGTCCACGCGCTACCAAGGACCGAGCCCGTGGTGTCAGCCGAGTGGCTCCACGCCAACCTCAGGGACCCCGATGTGAAGGTAGCATGCATAGTACTGAACTGAATTGTAGTAATCTGCACTTGGCCAGTGAACTGTTGGTTGTACAGCTAGTACGTTGATGCGTTCATTGTGTTGGGGTTGTGCCGTTGTGATAATTTGGTCGGCGTTGCTTGTAGGGATAAATCTTAGTACTTATTAGCTGCTAAGTTAGTGATATTAGCTATGTGAATTGATAGTTTAGGCGAGTGAGAATCTGTTGCAGTTGTTTCATCATAGGCGACCTCAATTCTTCGAAAAATAGTTGAGGTGCTTATATTATAGTTCATACAGGAAGTCAGGGGCCTTTAATTTGCTACTTTGGTCTTCACAATTTACACTGAATTCACATCATGGTGTAAACTTTATTCTGAGGACAAATTTTGGAGGCTTCTTCTTTGTCATTGACATTACAACGAAGTCTCAGCAGGATTAATAATAAAACAGATATTCAGTACAAGGAGGATTCATATATAACTATGGTATTCACAGGATAGTTTTCATGCTGTTAAATATGTCTTTCTTCCATCAGTACATTGTATCTTATACTTTTTTTTTGTCAAGGTACTTGATGCCTCTTGGTACATGCCTGTGGAGAAAAGGAACCCACTTCAGGAGTACCAGGTAGGGATTACGTGTGTTTTGAGGTTTTGGAATTTGGAAACTCTACTTGCTGTTATGTCGTTGCACTTGTCTGATGGTTTTATAAACTTGTTTTTATTGATTGTTTGTGTCACCTTAATTTTTCGGTGATTGCAGTTCATTTGAAAGTATAGTAGCAGATATTCTGATGATGTAATATTTGCTTCAATCTTGTTCCCAGGTGGCTCATATTCCTGGTGCATTATTCTTTGATGTTGACGGAATATCTGACAGACAATCGAGTGTAAGTTCAGCTCACTAGCTTGTAGTTTTTTGGTTAATTACTAATTGGTCATATGAACTTTGTTGCTGTCCCACATCATCTTACATTCTTTACTGCTGATATCCTTGTTTTTCTCTTTCAGTTCTTTATAGATATTTCTTACTGTAAATCGTCACAGTATTGGTGGGTACTATGCACTTGTTGCTCCTGGAATAGTAGACTAGGTAGAGAAATAGAGGGATCACCGTGGTGGATTTCTAGAAGAACAGTGTGGCAGCCCCAGTTCCATTAATAGATGAAGCCAAAACATTCAGATTGAGATCAGTTAATCAATCCACACACATAGATAACACTTGTAGGGGCCTTTATTGCCACTCTTACAGGTCAGCAGCAACAGCGTTAGCCAACATCAGATAGTAAAAGTTCAAAACAGGCAAACTAAAAAAAGGACGGCCTTATCCTAACACAGTGAACGTGAACGCTCACAGATAGATTTCTTTTGTGTGTCTTATGATATGGTGGTCCATGTTTTAGTAACCCCTGAAAGGATGATTCAAAGTGTCACAAAGTTGGTGAAGTTTGGTTTCTCTAGCTACACGGTCAAGCTTAATATTGCACAAATTGGTGTTGTGGCACCTATGTTTTCAACTGAAAGCGGCACAGTAAGTCTGCATATTTTTTTTCTTATCCGTAGAATTGTCAGCTTATATTGCATTGAAGTAGACATAGCCTGTTTTGGTCAGGGGCAGGCAATCAGCTTTGTGTCCATATAGTATTAGTTGCCAAACATGGCATGCTTGCTTGGTTTCTTTGTATTGATTGTCGATCTGATTGTTTGTTTCTTTTTTGGTAAATATATGCATGTTTATGTTTGAGATCGTTGATGTATTCTTTTTTGAGTCAGTTACCACACATGCTGCCATCTGAAAAAGCATTTTCTGCTGCTGTATCTGCCCTTGGCATCTACAACAAAGATGGGATAGTAGTCTACGATGGAAAGGGGCTTTTTAGCGCTGCTCGTGTTTGGTGGTAAGTTTCTTTTCTTCACAGAACTAAGTAAAAGAAGCTACAGTAGAAATCTGGCAGAAACAAGAGGTTTTTTGGCTGTTGTTCTTTAATGATTAAGTTCTGCTTACCAATGCATTTACAATAGGGACTTCATTTGTATTAGTTTTGATATTTAATTGCATGTGTGTGATGCCTGTTTCCTTGATAACAGGATGTTTCGTGTTTTTGGACATGACAAAGTTTGGGTGTTGGATGGAGGTTTGCCCCAATGGCGTGCTTCTGGGTATGATGTTGAATCAAGTGCCTCTAGTGATGCTATCTTAAAAGCCAGTGCTGCTTGTGAAGCAATTGAGAAAGCTTATCAGGGACAATTGGTAAGTTGTTTTAAAACTCTTATTTCTGTTTGTTCTAGCAATATAACAATATTGCATTAGGAACCTAAGGAAAACTTTTGAGCCTTACTAACGATATGTCAACCTCTTAATTGCAATAAATAATTAGTAGCTGCTGTAATGGGTGTTTCGCTTCAATTTTTAGTTAGGAACTTCAATTTATCTTTGTAGGTTGGTCCCTCCACATTTGAAGCAAAGTTGCAGCCTCATCTTCTTTGGAATCTTGATCAGGTTAGAGGTGCTCAGGGCCCAAAAACTTGCCTATTACCTTTCCTCACCGTTCACTAAATTCGTTCTGCTTGTTTGATATAACTAATATATGCACTTTTCTCAGGTGAAAGAGAACATCGATGTCCAGACGCACCAACTTATAGATGCTCGATCGAAGCCTAGGTATTGTTAATCTTTTAATTCTTGAAAAGTCAGATTAGTCTACCATACATGTATGCTGTATGTAAAGCCTCTGCCTTTATCCTTAAGCCATTTGGTATTGTGGTAGCTTTTAAAAGGCACTTTTATTTTGCTATTTTGGAGATGGTGACTACCTTAAAGTATCTTTTGTGGAGTTGCAACAGCCAAATCTTTGTATTTGGTAAACTTTCCAGGAACTAACTAAATTCCATAGTGCAACATTGCACTGCACAGCAATGGCAAAGTGGCCCTAAGTGTTCTGTGTTCAGCACAATTATTTGGATAATCTCCATAGTCATAGACTCGTCATGTTATATATCAAGAATATACATTTGCCAATAAGTTGGTTCAGCTTTTGCATTTTAGGTATCTTTTTTTTTCTGTTTAACCATGGTACTCCGTGTAACACTATCATAGTAACATTACACAAATACATAGTATTATGGTATTTCAAGTGTTGGTGTTTTTCAAACTTGTGCTTCTGGTTCAGAGATTTCATTAGTTTTGCTATATTACCTCCTGAAAGAAAAAACGTGAATGCTTCATTGAGTTCTGTGCGTGATGCCTCAGTGGTTTTGTACACTGACATGAAACTTGTACTTCAGATTTGATGGTGCAAATCCAGAGCTGCGCAAGGGAATAAGAAGTGGGCATGTGCCTGGGAGCAAATGCATCCCTTTTTCCCAGGTAGAAATTTGCAATTATCCATTCAGTTTGTACTCTGTTTTTGCACATGGTACTTTGATTAGTTCATTTTGCGTTGTTGATCTTTTTTTTTTTTTGCTGTGCTTATAAATTACATTGGACAGTAATGGATGTTTCTTTGATAAATTTCACATTTGGAGGTCAATTTTCAACCTATCATATAATACACTTATTGCTCATTTTTAACATCATTTGGTCAACTGTAGTTTTCCTCATTCTTTCATTTTGATTTGGGTACATCAGTACATGTTTGTGTTTACTAGATATATTAATGTTTGACTCCAGTTATATGCCTCTATCTGGTATATTAGATTTTGTTGGTGGGATAAGGAAGGCATGTTAAATAAATTTAGAAATTAGGATATCGTTAGTAGAAGCCATCAAGTAGTTTTGTTTTGGTTGATGTGTTATTAATTCTTTATTTTTTTATCTCTGCAAATATTACCAAAGATGTCGCTAACTCTTCATTAACATTCTGCAGGTGCTTGACAGTTCACAAAGGCTATTACCTCCAGATGAGCTGCGTAAACGATTTGAGCAAGAAGGTAATATATTTCGTCCATGTAAATTTGCAAATACTTTCTCCCTGCTGCTGATGCCCTCCAGTTGCCAAGTTATGTGTGCCTTAATTGCAAGCCTCTTACTAATTCTGGAAGTATGTAACTATGTATACAATTTAACTGGAAACCTAATCTTGTAGCCTCTTATTAATGTTCTTTTTTAGCTGATGACTGGGTTCAATAGCCACTCAGCACAGCTTGGCGAGCTATGCCAGTCTTGGCTGGCCTGCTTATGAGTACAATGACAAGTTGCCCAGGCTTATTTTTTGCTCAAGCTCAGTATGGTTTCTCGGATCGTTAAATAGTTCTAACTCTGGATTCGTTGGAAGAGCACCACCCATTATTACCACTGGTTCTTGTGTTACGCTTTCTTATATTTTTGTGTTGGTTGTTGCTGGCACCTTTTGTATTATTTTTTTGTGATATTTAATGTAGAACTGCAATAGCTGAGTGTTACAAATAGAATTGGGGCCATAGCTGTGACAATGTTTGTAATTACCTTGGTGTGATTTGCCATCAGGTATATCACTTGATCGACCTCTGGCCACCTCTTGCGGCACTGGTGTGACAGCATGTATATTAGCTTTGGTAAGACGCTAAGACCACCTGGACTTTGAGATCGCTAGATCTTATTTGTTGATGGTAAATTGTGTTGCTAAAACCTATGTTCTCATTTTAGGGCCTCCATCGCCTTGGCAAAACCGACGTTGCAGTATACGATGGATCATGGACCGAATGGGGTGCTCACCCTGACACTCCAGTTGCTACTGCTGTTTAGTACCATGTGCAGTCTACGGAGGACCCTCGATTGTACTTCCCCTGTACTGTGATTAGAGATGGCAATGGGTACCCGAAACCCGAGTACCCGATGGGTTTTACCCGATAAGGAGGCGGGTATGGAAAGATATCTTCACCCGCGGGTATGCTAATGGGCAAAAATCTCTACCCATCGGGTATGTGGGGTGCGGAGTGCGGTGTATACTACCCAGACCGCATACCAGCGGTAAAATATACCGTGGGTGTATATTAGATATAGCAACAGTACATATACCGTGGCCGTATATATATATTCAAACGGCCGATGGAAATACCGCACTCGTATATACTCGTCCCGTATATACCCTTATCAATTCGGGTATGGGTTACCCGTCGGGTATAAATACCGCATCGCACGGGTATGGGTAAGTTTCTATACCCGCAAAGTGCGGGTATTATAGCGGAGTGCGAGTGCGGGTATCGCATGCGGGTATGGTTTGGTTATACCCGACGGTATTTACCCGTTGCCATCTCTAATCGTGATCCGATGGCGGATCTAGGAAAAATTTTGGAGGGTGAAGTACCTTCGGATCGACCTCACCCTGCTGCATTATACATCCATGCTAAAAATTTATAGGGGGGCTCCAGGGGGCTCCAAGGGTCGGTAGCGGTAGGGGGGGCTCGAGCCCCCCGCCCCACCGCTGGATCCGCCCCTGCTGTGATCCTATCGAAGAAGGCAAAGGAAACTGAAGAGGCTGGGTGGGTGTAAGGTGGGGGAAAGCGGCACTTTTCGGTATTTTCGCAGTAAATGATTGAAACAGAAAAAATGGCATACATGACCTGTGAATTACGAGCTGATAATCGAAATGGCGTATATGCTCTGTGAATTAAGAGCTGATAATCGACTTTTCTGAGGTCCCTTTTATCTGGTAGGACGATAATAAATGAGTTGACAAAAATCTTCTGCCGTTGTTAATAGTCGTATTTTCGTTTCTGTAGTTGTGTATCAGTGTGTAACTTCTGTCCACTACTTCAAGTCAAAAATCAAGCTGATACGCATTCGTAAATAGCATACACCTCTAAAGATTGTCAAAATCAATTATTCACAAGAATTGATCTGATACAAAAGCACTGATCTGTAGTCATTTCAGCAAGGAAGATGTCTACGAGCTAGACTAGTGCCAGTGCTGCTGCTACCGCCTGTGACGGCCGAAGATGTACAACTGATAGTATCAACCGGTTGCATGAATGTTGCCACCGGCATCCTTGCAGGGAGGCTCGGCAGCGGCGCCTCCATCTCCAAAGCCCGATGACCACCACGCACTCCCATCTCCCGGCCATCGAATTCTCCGTTCAGCCGCGCGTCGGCCGCGTCAAGAATCCTTCCCATGGCGTACGAATCCCAGACGCACTTGGCAAGGTGGATCGTGCCTCCTCCCTCCTCACTCAGCCACAGGCGATCTCAAGGAGCACGACGCCGAAGCTGTAGACGTCCGCCTCGGCGTTGGTCAAGCCTGTGATCATGCATTCGGGATCTATGTACCCCATCGTGCTGGCAAGTAGTCGTGTGCGACCCCCGGCCGTGGTCGACGAGCCTCGCGAGCCCAAAGACCCCCGGCCGTGGTCGCTGCCTCCGGTGTTGTAGCTTGGGTCGAGGCGGACGACGGCCTGCGTCCCCGGGCACGTGACGTTGACGAATTTCAACCAAATTTAAAGAAATTTGAACAAAGCACCGAGCTGCTAGAAAAATGAAACCTTGAAATCATGTAGAGCCTAGTGGTGATAGATTTGTGGCGAGATACGTACTGGTGCTAGCTGGTGACAGGAAGCAGCGGCGGGCATGATGGGTGACTGTGGCGGCGGCCAACCGGTGTTTCTCTAGCTAAATTGAGTTGATTGTTTGGATGAAGGAGTGGAGGTGGTGCTCTGAATGCAAGAAATTGGTCTGAGGTCTTACCGTTGTGAAGAACAATGCGGCAGTACGGTGGATGGCTCAGAGGAAGACAATGGCGACGGCGCTCCTGTACTCGAACCCAAAATTAGTTGAGGGGAAATAGTTAAGATAGTGAGAGGGAGCCATGGTTTAAAAGAATTTGTATTTGGTTGATTCTCGATGATCATTGATATAACGAGTTCGGTAGAATTTCAAACGGGCTGAAATAATTTGAACCGTACTAATTTCTTTCGGAGGGTAAGAAAGGAACAAAATTTCCAAAAATTCGACAAAATTCTGATGAAGTTGTGAGCCCTGCTGCAGCCTGCAGTTGCCCTCGTGAGCCGCGCAACCACGAGCCACTTGCTAGCCTCTTCTGGACAATCTCCCTGCCGCGTGATAGCATCGAGTGCCACCGCCACGGAGGAAATCGCCGAGCAAACGCTATCCTCGCCGGCGGCGGCGGTTAGGGCGGCAAATGCGAGATCGCAGCAGTGATGCAGCGCTACGGAATAGCGGCAGGAGTAGCGCAGTGGTCGCGGCGGGCCTCTTATTCTCGGCCATCTCCTACCGCGCGATCGCGGTGAGCGCCACAGGCTCAACCCCTCGCCCGCCCGGAGCCGGTGGGTTAGGGCGGCGCACGCGGGATTACGATACTGAATCCAATCTCGCGCTACCAAACTGCGCAAACCCTTGTTGCCTTTCCCGGCCTTGCCGGCCATGGCGAAGAGACAGGGCAAGCAGTGGCACCCAGGCACGGCAGGAGTGCGTGCTATTGGCCGCGTATTGGTTGTAGCGGACACTGACTACTGCTCCAATGCATTGGGTTGGGCAGAGGCTTTACCAAGCTGACTACTGCTGCTTCACTGATTCTTCAAAGGAGGCTACCAAGTAAGCACGTTCGCTTTGATTGTGTCGTAGATTTACCGATTTCTGTGAATTTTCTAGTTGTCACACTCGTAGATCGATTTGATTAGGTGGTATCATATGTTAGGTTGATGGAAGTTTCGGTATTGAATCGTTGGCCATCACATTAGTATTTTAATTCAATGTATTCGACATCAGCCGTCAGCCTAACTACTTGATGCTGCTCTAAAGATGCATCATTCCATAAATGTAATGTGGTGGCGTTTGTGTACCTAGATTTGATGCTGCCACAAAGGTGCACATTAGTATTTGGTTCATGGTCTGACTATTTGGGGGTATTGTGCGAGAGGAGGGAAGCTACAAGCATTAAATCAATTGAAAACTAAGTAAGTTTGGATCAATTTTCTTGATGATAAATAGCTGATGACACTTTGCTAATTTGGACAATATTTTCTTCTCCTTTTGGAGTCTTAGGATGTACTACTTTCAATGCAAGATAACATAGTAGCCTCTTTTCAAACATGAAAAATTCTAGTAGCTTCAGATTACCACCCTCATACAAAGGAATCACATGAATATGTTAACAGTTATGATACCCCAGTGTAGGTCATCTTTTCACAGAGTTGGTAATCGTCGTAGGATTTTTGAATTCACAAGGCTTGTCTTCTCAACCTTTAGCACTTCACCAAGAGATTGTGCTTTGGCAGGACTAGTACAACTTGTGCTTTCTGCATTCAAATTGTGAACCGAATCTTCACTGAAAAAGAGAAATAACATAAATCAACTTCGTTGAAAATGGTTACCAAACAGCGTTAGAAATGTGCAGAGAAAGTATCTTACAGTATTTCACAGAAGCTTTGCTTTGGTGGCATGTCCAATTCGTCTAAACCTCTCTCGAACATATCTAAAACCTGGGTTATCGTAGGGCGATGCATAGGTAATACTTGTACACACCACAAGCCAATTAAAGCCATCTTCTTGGCGATTTGCTCAACTTCACCTGTGACTTCACAAGCTTGTAATCCGTCATCTTGAGAAAAATGGTCATAAATCCAATCTGGGAAATACTTTTCACTAGACTTTTCGACCACTGATTTCACATTTTTCCTGCCTCCAACCATCTCTAGCAACATCATTCCATAACTATAAACATCTGACTTTGTTGAAACACCTCCAAAGGTTCGGTATACAACTTCAGGAGCAATGAATCCAATTGTTCCTCTAGCACCAGTCATTGAAAGCTTGCTCTCCTTGGCACGACACAATTTAGCCAAACCAAAATCGGCAATCTTTGGGCAAAAATCCTGGTCTAGAAGGATATTTTGAGGCTTGATATCGAAATGGACGATGCGTGTATTACACCTATGGTGCAAGTAGTCTAGCCCACGAGCAATCCCAATTGCTATCGTATAGAGCTTTTCCCATCCTAAAATTTCTTTGGGATTCTCGGAGTAAATGTACTTATCCAAAGAACCATTGGACATGTACTCATATATAAGAGCTCGTTTTGAGCCCTCCAGACAAAACCCAAACAAGCTAACAATATTAACATGAGAGGTCCTGCCAATGCTCATAACCTCATTCACGAACTCCTCCCCTTTTCCTTTGGAGTCATGCAAGAATTTCACAGCAACCTGACGACCATCATGTAGCCTTCCTTTGAAAACCACACCATAGCCACCTTCTCCAAGCTTGTTATTGAGAAAAGCCGTTATCTTCGTTAGAGCATCTCCAAGAGGTACTCTATATGGCTCTTAATATTTAAATTTTAGAGTTGAAGGGTAAAAAGTAGCTCCAACAGATTCCCAAATAGACTCCCAAAAATAGAACACACCCAAAAAACAGGCTCTCGCTCTCTACTTATAGAGGATGATCTAGGCTCCTAATACTGTTTTTCTGGTTTAGGGTATCTGTTGGAGGGAATGATTATTTTGGGACCTTATATCGTGATTAGGATCTGTAAAAAGAGATTTAGGGTGTGAATTTATTGGGCATCTCTTGGAGATGCTCTTACCTCTGAGTACTTGTACCTTTTTGGAGCTAGGGATCCATAAGATACTATTAGGGCCTCAATATTTGCTTCAGTGGTGCTGCTAGTCTTTGTGCAAAGGACTGAAAGGAGGTAGCGTAATTGTTTTCCCTTCCTATGCCATATCAGCACATAAATACATGGAACGAGCAAGCTTGCAACTGCTGCTGTCAAAACTGATATTAAAGCAGGTGTTATTTCCTTTTACAAAATTGGAAGGTATATTACGGTCATTTAGATTTCCATGAACACAATTAGCTTTTCTTTCTTTCTTTTTTACATAAAAAATTGCATGGTGGCAAAAGTTACGAACAAGGTAAGGCCACAAATTTTGTTCCTAATCAACCAGTCTTATATCAGATGACACAAATTAAGGGTTTGCTTGCTTAAAATTTTTTTGTTATCAATGTATAAATGATTTTAGCATGCCTATTAGTATTATCCTTCCACCAGTCCACTTGCTGCTTGCAACAGCACACAAGGTTAACTAACAAAAGTAATATCAAGATTACTAAATTTGACGATTTGTCCCCCAACAAAATGAAGTACTATGTTTGAAGCTTCAATATTTTGCAGATGACCTATACTTGTTAGTCACAAAGAGAAATATAATGCAAGTTAGTGAAGACTGGAGATGACATTTCTTGGCATCTTTTGATTGTGAAATTCACTTAAACCCTCGATCAACATGGATACCTCTCAAAGTACCGGCTTGTGAAATGCACTAGCTGCAGTTCTGGCTTGTGATTCCTTATCTCTCAGTCATTCTGATACCTCTCAAAGTTTCAATAGAGGCGGTAGTACCGGCTTGAGAGGAGCGGTAATACCCCGGTTTTAGCACAAATTGAGGATTTTGGGATTTAAATCATGGATGGAGTTTGGGTGGTATGGGTCATTACATTAAGGTTGTTGCATGATGCATATTTTTGTTAACATGGGTCAAGTTGTGAAGAACTTGTGCCCGGAAACGATTTATTTGTCTTTGAATGTGCAGGGATGCTAGGAGTCACTATGGTCGACGGCGAGGATTGGGGCTACGTTCATGGAGAAGCCGAGGTCCAGAATGATTAAGGACGCCAGGTGAGATTGTGAGTTCAAGCATGGCACAAGAAAGACGGAAAATATTGAAGACGAGTTCGAATGACGGGTTTGCACCATGTGGCTTGGTCTGTCTAAGTGAGCTGTGGTCCTGTGGAACCGAAGCAGGAGAGACTTGCCGACACGTGGCAAGCCAATGGTGAACCTACACGTGGTAAGCATGGCGATTACTTGCATTGAAAGGAGATGACCCGGTCAAGGAAGAGTATTTCAGTAGTTTGGTCAACATATCGGAATCTGCCTTGAATAAAAACCGCAGCGCATGAGTGGCGCTTGGAGAGCGGTTTAGGTTAAGGAGAAGCTGATTTGATTAAGATTATGCGCTTTGAAAAGTATGCATAAATAAATATTTGTGAGTAAACCTGTGTGTGGGGGTTATCAAGTTTCTCCTATTGTGCTAAGTGGATGTATCCACTAAAGGCTAGGTGTGGCTAGTTAGCCCTCCTATATAAAGGGATTGGGATGGAGACTTATGTTAACCATCCAATCTATCTCTCTTATGCTCTCATGTCTAGAGTTAGGTTTTGAGAGTTGAGTGCGTTGTGTACTCTTTGTCCTCCAAGGTGGAGTGGCTATAAAACTTACCCCCTTAAGTAAGCAATACATCAATCTTTGATTAGCTCTATGGATCTCTCATGTTTCAATTGATTTGCTCTTGATTTGGTTGGTTTTGATCTCTTATCTTTCCTTTTCTTGATCTTACTGTGCCAAGGACATATAAGAGATAGAGACAACATCTGAAAATCTATCTCCACCTATTTAGGTACTTTGATAACAAGTTTATCAAGAAAACTCTGTTTTGCTTGATATGGCCTCAAATTGAGATTTCGTGATATGATGATTTTTGATGTGATTTCTTTCGTGTTATTACTTGTTGGGACATGTGAGAACATATCTAAAGCTATCTTGGCCATCGTTCACCCACGAGTAAGTTGTATTCACCGATTTTGATTTTGGCTCGATTTCGTTGCACCTTTTGTTAAACTGAAAAGTCTCAACTTTGGCCATGATTTCTATGATTATTAGTTGGAATAGTTTCTTCATAACCTAGAGAAGATTCTTGCAAAAATTTTATATCATTTGGATCTACAGATCAAAAGTTCTATCGATTTTGAATTTGAAATAGCGCTGAAAATACTATTCATATCCTGATTTTCCAGTCATACTGGTTTTTTACTTGGTGGTTAGACCGCCCCCTGTGAGAGAGGTCAGGCAACCGGTGTTGAAGATTTCATTGAACTTTGATTTCTTGAGTCTTTTAATATGTGACTTTGGGTAAAGGTGATATTCTTTATAACTTTCTAGTTATTGGAGAATAGAACGTAGCATACTTGGGGAAAATTTTAAGAAGGCACCATTTACCCCCTTTATTACCATTTGGTCCTATGAGTGGTATCAGAGCTCGGTTAGTTCTTCTCATAGATCTTAACTGGTCTTTAGAGCCATGATAGTAGACAAGTATTCAACCAAGCCACCTATGTTTGATGGACTGGATTTCTTGTACTGGAAGTCTCACATGCATGCTTACATTGAGACCCAAGGGCACACAATTTAGCTTAAGGTCAAAAACCCTTATGCTGTGGCAGCCGATGACAATGTAATTTCTTCCGATGTGGAGGTAAACAATAAGACACACAACTTCCTGATTCAGGGGCTCAGTCGATTGGAGTTGGAGCGAGTCACTCACTTGAGATCTGCTCATGAGATATGGAAGACCCTCTCTGACTACCATAAGGGATCTACCGCAATCTAGGAAGTGAGAAAGAATCAACTCAAGAAGGAATACTCCAAGATCAAGCAAAAGTTCGAGAGTCTTTGGATGAGTTGTGGGGAAGGTTCAACAAAATTCTACATGACCTCCGTGCTGTTGGCCTGACCTTCTCGGATTCTGAGAATGCATGCCAAATCTTGAGTGCTCTTGATGTGAAGGTCTTGGGGATGAAAATCACATCCATCAATAATAACATTGTCATGAGTGAGCTTACCATGGATAAACTCTACTCGAGGTTAAAGATGCATGAAATTGACTTCATCTCAGGTCTTTCCAAGATAGAGTCGATGGCTCTTGTATTGGACCCTTATCGAAGCACCTCTTCAGATTGTGTGGATGTTAGCTTTTTTTTTTGTTTGCCTTGCACTCAGTTAGTGATGAGCAACTTGAGAGGATATCTGAGGAAGATTTAGCCCTTTTGTCCACCAAATTCACTAGAGTGTACAACAAGATGAGAAATAAGAGAATAGATGGTCCGGTGATGTGCTTCGAGTGTGTTGAGCCAAACCACGTTTAGGCCAACTGCCCCAAGCTAAAGGGCAAGGAGGAGAAGGACCTTCGGAAGCATCCTCGAGCTAGAGACATGAAGGTCAAGAAACCCAACTTCCTAAAGTTTGTCAACCGGGTTCTTGCTGCTCTTGAGTTCGTGGACATGAGCGATGTGGGCTTGGTGATGAAGGATGATGACGACGACACCAACGGCAAGAAGAAGACCTATGATTTCACCGGCATGTGCTTCATGGCCAAGGATAGCCACAACGTTGACTCCTTCGACTCCGATGAGCCCTACAGCGACCTTGATGAGACACACCCCTCCTCTAAGGCTATGAAACAAGCTTTCATTGCGACTGAATAACAACTAAGAAAGCAAGCTAAAATGATTAAGAGTCAGGACATGATGATTGATAACTTGAACTTAGAGATTATTAGGCTCAAGTTAATTAATCTTGAAAATTGTGAATCTTACTTGTGCTTGCATGATGAATTGTCTATATTGAAATATACTCATTGCTCTGTTATAGACCAACTCAAGAATGCTCTAGATGATCTAGATTATCTCAAGTCAAGTCATGATCATGTTTGCATGGATGCTATTTATCTTGATACTATTCCTGTAGATGCTATTCCATCTTCTTGTTCGAACTGTGCTTTGCTAGATATTAAATTGGATAGTGTTCTTAAGGAATTGCAAAAATTTGATACTAATCATACTTGTTCACATTGTGAGAATAAAAAGATAAAAATGAAAGAAATGATTGAAATAGGTATGCTTTCTAGGACCGCATCATGTGAAAACTGTCCTAGACTCACAACTAAAATAGATGCACTTAACAAGACTGTAGAGAATAAAGCTAAAATTGAAAATCCAAAGCCATGGCTGCATCAAAAGAGGTCATTGATTCTATTTCCTGTGCAGTTTGTGTTGAGATTGGAAATGATATAAATGAAATGCATGAGGCCTTTAGGATCAAGTTTGATGAGCAGTTGGCTAGGATCACGAATTCTTATTGTGTATGTCTTGTGTTGCTCTAAAGCTTGAGGTAGCGATTCATAAGGAAAGATATGCTAGGGCAACCAAGTCTAGCAAGTATACCACATGTGAGAGCCTAGCAAAACAAAATGACTACCTTAAGAAAACCCTTGAGAGATTTTCTAGTGGGAAGAAGCTCAATATGATCCTTGACAAATCTAAGGTGAGCGTGAAGAATAGAGGCCTAGGATTTAATTCCGTAGAGTATTCTAAGAACCACCCACCTAAGGTTGTGAGGGCTGTTAAGAGTGGCATGTTTGAGGTAGAACCTACTGAGCCATCTAAGATAGTTTTTAGATCTGTAGGTTTTGTATAAACCCCTTCTAGCAAGATAGGTGCTTTCTCCTCATCAGATCAAACCCCTCGAAAGGTTAAGTACTATTGCACCTTCTACAAGAAGGAAGGCCACATAGTTGAGTTATGCTTCTGTAGAGCCAAGGTCGAGAGGAAAAAGAGAGAGCGCACTTTGAGTATTATTAGAGGATTTCTTTCACCCATGAGTGTCTCTAGAACTAGGTAGCCTATCTTTCCTTTTAGACATAAGCCTATGTTTTTAGATAGCTTTTTTTGACTCTTTTGGTGGCTCAAGATAGCGTTTTGGGTTAGGATATCGTGAGGGTAGATCATGGGTAGCATCCAGTTTGTTTCTCGACGATGCCGACTACCACTGTGAGCTAGCGCTTCCGTTGTGACTCCACGGTTGATTGTGTAACACACTCTTGTCATAAGTATCGTAAGAGTGTCTTCCGCAGTCTCACCGTCGTGCCACAAAGATGATGCTACCGCCATCCGCTGCATCCAGCTTGTTCCTCGACGATGTCGACTCCCGCCATGAGCTACCGACATCCGCTGCATCACTAGCTTTTACTGTCTGCCAGGATCTCTGCTTCTTATATATTCTTGCCGTGTTAAAGAGTTCATGGGTTTGTTATCTTGTTATACTGTAATGGTGGATTCTGATCTTAATGAAAATGGAATGTGTGTTGTGTTTGCCACTGTATTTAATTTATTTGTTTTCAAAGGGCATAGGTAACATCATTTCTTGAGGCTAGCTAAAAAACAGAAAAATTTTAGGTATACAATGAACTATCACAGACGGTTTTATCGTATAAACTGTCTATAAAGGACTATCACAGACGGTTAGTAACTAGAACCATCTGTGATGTGTGAGTATCACAGATGGTTAGTAACTAGAACCGTCTGTGATGTGTGAGTATCACAGACGGTTAGTAACTGCAACTGTCTGTAATAGTTCTCTTTACAGACGGTTCTAGTTACTAATCGTCTGTGTTGTCTTTATCACAGACAGCTCATAAACCGTTAGTGATAACCTTTGATTATCACTGACATTGAAATACAGACGGTTCACAAAACCGTCTGTGATGACTGTTCCGAACCGTCTGTGATAACCCATTTTGTAGTAGTGTTCGAAATAGGTTTAGATTGCCAGGTTTGACGATTTGACACTAGATTGTCTCGAGATTTCTATGCACTTCACCAAGCGCATGCACCACTCTCCCTCCCTACGAACTTGATCAAAATAATTTGACGAGTAAGCTTACCGGCAAGTGGCCGCTGCAGTGTTAAGAGGAAGCCATCGCTCCCGAGCTCCTCGTACTTCCTCATGGAGCGGGAGAGGAACGCGCCGCTGCTGTTGCACTTGAGCTCGAAGGACGTGGGCCCGCACGGCGGCCGGCCGGGCTCTTCCAACCAGAACGGGTAGGAGATGGTCTAGTTGCTAATGTGCCGGGCTGGCCGGCGCCGGCAGTTGGGGAAAGGAAGCGAACAGTAGCAGTAGGAGCGGATGCGTATTGGATTAGGGAAGGAGGGGAGTGGAGTGGAGTGGAGCGGCGGTGTTGATGAATGGGTAAGAAGGGGAACGGAACGGAACGGCGAGCCGAGATATGACTAATGCAAGGTCCACGCGTCGATTACCCCTCTTTCTTTTGTTTTTGCATTTCTGATTTAGATTTTTAACTAGCAGGTGGCTAGTGCGGTTTGCGGGTCTAGATTTGTTTACTTCTAAGCTAATAGTATTGTTGTAGGGGTGGCCCCCACCTGAGCCCAGCAGGCCTGTTAAGAGAATGCAAGGCCCAAAATGGGACATGTATAATGACACGAGTACCCTTGAGGGGAATACTCGGATGTAAGGGTATAATTGTAAAGGCACTCCCCAAGTGGACATATATATACAACACAGGCTATGGGGAGAAACCCTAAGCCATTACTCACCTAACTCTTCACTACCATACTCTCTCTCTCTGTTTGGTCTGTAACCACAACAAGTATCAAACGATATAACTTAGATGTTTAAGAATATATTTACGCATTTTGAAGAGAGCAGGAAATAAGAACCAAGGGAATAGACAGGGTGGATACTCACCTATTACAAATATGTTTCCCTTCCTACTGCCTCCTGCATAAGAACAGTCTGTGAATAACTAGCCATTTATGAAGTAAAAAACGGGTTAAGTAGTCACTCAAGAAATTAATAAGATTTAGCAGTATATAGGAGCAGTTGAAAGGCAGGAAGAAAAATCAACAGATTTCCAGTAATTACATCATTGATCATTGTAATGCCAGCATGTGCTATTTTGCATCTCTGTGGGAGTCAAGGATACAGTAAGGTATATGTTCTTAGTATTCACATGGTAAGAAAAAACATAGTCTGTAGGAAATTCTTAGATTATAAAAATTTGCAAATCCTATGCGAACTGATGCGCATAAAAGCCCTTCAAACATGTTCTTGTGCAAGAAAACAGCACACATGTCATGCTCACAAACAGGCATGTAAGACGTCTCAAAAAAGAAAAAATGTCATGTAGGAGCAATATGATGCAAAAGGAGGGCATCAAACAAAGCAATAAAACTAAAGAACAGCATGGAATCTTTATAAAGAGCAGCATGGGTTCTTTTGAAATTGAATGAATCGGATTGTTGCGTCCAAGCCTAGCATGCTACTCCATTTGGTTTGTTTGATCCTTCCTTCAGAAAAGGAAGAACTTTATCTGAAAGGCCCCAGTTACCATAATGAATGGCAATACCGGTCGGATCACGCCACCCTTATACACTTTTATTTAAGTGTAACATCATTTGGGCACCATTGCCCCTCTAATTACCCGTTCAAATCAACTACAGTGTTCCATTCAACTTTACACCCTCAATTCCACAACAAATAGATGCAATTATATGCTTTCCACGTGTTTGGAACACAAGGAAAGTTCATTGATTGGCAATGACAGGAACGATTTCTTTGGTCCGCTGCTGTTGCACTTGCGCTTGAAGGACGTGGGCCCACACGGCAGCGGGCCGGGGTTGAAACACCCAAAAAATTCGAAGTTTTTGAATTTTAATTGAATTTTTTCTTGAATTTCTTTTCCTTCCCAAATTGGCAAGTTCCTCAAAAATCCGATTTCCCTATTGGGTATTTCCGCCTCCTCTCGGTGCTGGCGCCTCCGTGCGTCGCCGCCTCCCCATCGCCTCTCCCCGCTCGCTGTCGCACGTGTTGAGCTCTCGCCACCCGGATTTGCGGCTGCGCTTGCGCCATGGTTCACACCGAGCTGACAGCGGCGGTCCCACTCATCAGCCGCCCTCTCCTGCTCCTCCCTTGTGCAAAGCGCCGATTGACTCACAGCTCTTCCCTTCGCGCGCAAGCACCGCCCGAACCGCCTTATTGCTTCCCACCGCCTCAATTCATTCCTAAACCTCGATTGCTTCCACTGAAAGCTTCGCACCACTCCCCACTACTCCTCAGAACCATCCAATTGAGCCATCTCTCGCCGCAGCCCCGCCTCCGTTCTCCCCTGAGCTCGGTAAGCCGCTCACTCAATTTTCTACTCCTGATCGTCATATCTCAATTACTCGCTATCAAAGCATCTACGGGACACCACAACATGATACCAAACTCAAATTCACATTAATATTTTCATAGAGCTCTGCCGACGAGGTCTACCGCCGGCTAAAAACACCTCCCGTGGACAGCCCTATAGGGAACTTCTCAACTCAAATCGCCACCACTCTCGTGTTTCTTGTGAGCTCTAGATGGTCAAACCACCGCCAACATCGCTAGATAATCCCTGGAAAACCCTAACTCCACTTGGAGGCCCGCAAGCTTCTTCCCTGCCGCTGGCCGCCACCACCCATCTCCATACTCCCCAAAGCTCCAAAATGGAACCACTACCGTCCCAGAAAGCCATCCGTACCACCCACCCTTGCCGGAGAGCTCAGATAGTGTCGAATCGCAGCGGGGGCGACGCCTCTGTTTTTCCCTGAGGAAGATGGCCGGAGGTAGACGAAGGCACGGCGTGGCTGAATCTTGATCGCCCGTGTGTCGGCCATCGGGTAACAGCGTGCGCGTATGGGCCGCCGAGACCGAGCGTCACTGGGCCGAGTCGATCGGCCCACGGGCCATTTTTTCTTTTGAAATTAAAACCGCCCGCGTGAACTGTTCACTTTGGGCTGGCCCAGTACTGTAGCTACACTGTTCAACCATTTTAGAAATTTAGAAAAATCATTAAAAATCTCAGAAAATTCCAAAAATCCCAGAAATCCCAAAAATACACCATTTTGATCATCTCGACACCCTGGATTCATATTTGACCTCCTTTCTACCAAATTCATCTCCAAATAAATTCAAAATTTTCCACTTTGTCAATCCAACTCCAAATAAATTCAAACCCCTCTATTTGAGTTTTATGCATTTTACTCCTTTTTAATTAGATTGTTTTTCCTAGCTTGATGAGATTCAAGTGTGGAATTATGTGTTTACGCTAGCTTCCGGCTTCGTTGAAGCAACAATTCACGACCCAAAGCCGAGCACTCAAGTTTATGAGATTGTCGAGATCCCCGAGCAGCAAGGCAAGTTGCAAGTTTAATTTCAACAGACTACGACACACCACGCAGTACTCAACACATGAGTGTTCGACACGACTACGCAGTATTCAACACGCGAGTACAAGCACATAGTACTCAACACACACACGAGTACTCGATACGATTACACAATACTCGAACACACTAAGTACTCGACATACAACCACTAACAATAACACAACAAGATTAATTTCAACAGATCAAATATTAAACCAGAGAGGGGAGACCGGCCAGGAGAGGAAGATGAGCAAGTGACCGAGATGTTTGACCAGTCCTTTTCTTTGATCCGACTTTTGCACAAGGTGAAAAGGTCACGAAACGATGACAAATGCCTTCGGTTCAGTTTGGCCTTTGATCACGGATATTGGTTGGGGTTAACCATATATCCTGTCATATTGTGTGGCTGGGTTTTTCCTCGTCTTACAAGTAAAATTAGATTTTATTGGAAAATTATTTTATCCATCACTAAAACTATACGTGGGTCAAAGCCAGAAGGGTATTAAGTAATGGGTGTGTATAGGTATCACCCGGATATTTTATTTCTAACAATCATCCAAATTTCGGATCGTTGGATTAGAGATCCAACGGCCTCTTATTTTTTGAAGGGGGGAGATTTTGTTTGGAGGTGGGGAGATTTTTTTTGGAGGGGGCGGGGAGAATTCGTGACCGTTGGATCTCTAATCCAACGGTCACAAATCTGGATGTTAGAAAGAAAACATCCGGATGATGTTTATCAATACCCTTAAGTAATATTTAGATTTAGGACTTGGTGACTTACGTATTTGAACTTGGAAGCTAATATTCTATGCAGGCAAAACAAAAACGAAAAAGGAATAATTGGGGGAAAAGAAAGCACGAGATCATAAGCATAAGCAAGCTCACCGGCACCGCAGACCAGCGGGTACACGCCGTCGGGGCAGTGGCACTCGAACACGTTCTCGGTGACATTAATGCGCCACCGGCCGCCGCTGTCCGTGCACTTCGTGGAGTCTTCCACCAAGTACTCCAGAAGGAACCCACCCTTCATGAGCCGCTCGTAGTCCGCCGCCGACGCCCCCTCCAATCCGACCACCGGGATTAGTGAAACGTTGCAGTTGAACCCAGGGAACACTTTCCAGCGATCGTCAGGCCTATACTCGCTGGTGAGTTTAACAGACGTGTTGGCGTAGTCACCCGAGCAGTTGACCGGCGAGTAATCCGGTCTGCGCGGTGGCTTGGTGCAGTTGTAAAGGAATACGAGCTCCTGGTTCTTGGGGCTGATTCTGAACGGCGCAAGGCCGAGGTCGGAGGAGCCATTGAAGGTGAGCTCGAACCAGCATCTGCCGCGCGCCCCGGACGTGTGGACAGCATCGTCGTGGGCGACCCTGAACGAGCCGTTCTGGTACAAGATATCCAGGATTTGGTACACCCAGAACGCGTTGCCAAGAGATGCGTTGCCCTTGTCGCATGTAACCTCGAAGGCTCGGTAG
The DNA here is from genome assembly GCA_036346575.1 of Dendrocalamus sinicus. Classification (NCBI taxonomy): domain Eukaryota; kingdom Viridiplantae; phylum Streptophyta; class Magnoliopsida; order Poales; family Poaceae; genus Dendrocalamus; species Dendrocalamus sinicus. The sequence goes on along the minus strand of CM070675.1, from coordinate 22,460,237 downwards.
CCGCAGTACGGTTGATGCGTGCCGGACAGCCAGAACGGGTAGGTGATGTTGAGGCTCCCGCACGCCGCCGGCGCGCAGGACGACGTCGTGTCTATGGCGTCAGTGGTGGAGCTAGCTAGGAGAGTGAGTAGTAGCATGGCTGGGCAGAACACGGCAGCTGCAGGAACAGGCAACCGATGCATCTTGCAACGGAAGATCGAGCAGACTACGGGATACTCGAGGAGTGCAAGATATGGGCAACACAAAGGAGGAGATAGAATTTTTGACGTATCTAGTACTGTGGAGATCCAAAATTCCGTTTTTAGCCTTCGGAGCGTCGTTTTTTTCAATTGTAGCCCCTCAGCCGACCACGCGTTTGCCTGACGCCGACACCTGGCTGGTCGTGCGGTCTGGCACCGCACGATTGCCCTGTAGCTCGGTCGTGCGGTACTAGACTGCACGACTCCACTGTGCAGCATGGACCCCGAGCGCACGAATCTCTTCCGACTGCATCACTCCGTCTCGACCGCACGGCCGCCCTCCCGACCGCATGTTCACACTGTAGCGACCGGTCATGCGGCGCCCGAGCGCACGACTAATTTTTTTTAGGGTTTGGTCTGTGTTTAGGGTTTGGTTGTGTATTTAAGGTATAAGAATTTATATGCATTATGAAGTTATTTAGAATAGAAATAATTTTGGATATATGAAATGGTGTTTGAAAAAAATATGAATTTGATGTAGAGTCCAGTTTACTGCTTGTGTAATTTTTTTTGCAATTATGAAAATTAATAATTATGTTTGGTAGAGTTTGAACGAAATTTGTGTGAAGTAATGATTGATGTATTTGTGATTTTCGTACATTGCTGACTGTGAAAAATATGTTGAACCGGCAATAACAATTTTCGATCATGTTATGTTTTTTTATTGGAACAAATTTAATGAAAATTTTTTTGAGGACAACTGTGATAGGAACAATTGGACGAAAGGAAGGAAAGTGATATTGAACACGTGGGAAAAATGAATGCGAAAAGATGAGGAGATTTTGTGTTGATAATTAAAATAGACTCCGTAATAAACATGGGAATGACACGGCGCACAGGATTTGATTACGTGCATAAGAAACAGAACAATGCACGATGTAGCAAAATAAAGTAGTCCTACAATACATATGCGCCTTCTTGGCATGGAAATAAATTAGACATTGAGGGGAGTAGTGCGGAATGGCCCAACCTATTGCGTAGATCGGGGCTATTTTCCCTTCCTTGCGAGTTCGGCGTTGAAATCCTCAGATTCCTGTTTGGCCTTGGCCGCCAGTTGCGTTGAAATAGCTACGACAAGCTATGAAGAGGAAAGCAAGACTCTCTGGAAACTCGAACAAACAGAAGAAATAGCCACTGCAAAAGAAGAAAACTTCAACAGCAAAAACCCTGGGGCCGGTCTGACCGCTGGGTAAAGGCCGGTCTGACCACTGGGTAAAGGCCGGTCTGACCGCTGGGTAATAGCCGGTCTGACCGCTCCCGTGTCCCCAGGCCACCCGAGAGCAATTTCAGAAAACTGATTTTCGGGCAAAAGTTCAGATCTTCAAAGAACTGAAGAATTGATGGTTTTCTTCCATTCTTTTTGTCCCTTAGCACCACAACTATATTCCAAATAGGAAAGGGAGCTAGGGAGACAAGGAAATCAAACAAAGAACCAAGAATTTCAGATTTTGACAAAAATCTGAAATTTTGCCTGAGCTGAGCCAAAAATTAAATTACTCCCTAACCGTTAATCCTTTGGCTATGAAACTTTGAGGATAGCTATTAGATAGCCTGTGGACTCTCCATGCCAAATTTCAAGCCATCTCAACAAGGGAAACACGAACAGCACCAAAACCCTAGAAACAGAAGGATGAGCAGAGGAAGTCCAAAATGAAATCTTGAGATTAAAACGAAGTTGCTCTAGGGGAAATCGATCAAATGACCTTGGGGCATCCTCCCATCACAGAGCAACCCATTTTGGCACTCCCCAGCAAGCAAGAACCCAAAACAACGAAAATCAAGAAATCTCCAAAAAGAGCATCGAAGGAAAATGGACAAACAGGAGACATAAACTTCATATTCTCATTCCAACCAAGCAAGATGATTACAAGGAGTCCCGATGACACGATTAAAACAAGAGGAATGATTACAAGCTCTCAATCCCTCATCTCCCTTTCCCCACTCAAGAACATCCACACTACATGCTTGAGAAGAGGGGGATGAACTCACTCAGACAACCTGGAAAACATCGAAGGTGAACAGACAGGGAGCACTACTCTGCCTCCATCAACTCTCAACCACTAAAGCCTAAAGCCAAAACAACCACTAAAGCCTATTTTGACTAAAGGAAACCCTAATTCCCTCTCAAGTGCTCAAGTGGGCATGCAGCCCCTCCTCTCCTTTTATAGCCCATGGCTAACGGGTCTCCGCCCCGTTACGCCGGCTAAATCCAACGGAGCCCGCTCCCACTTGTGCAGCCACGCGAATTTCCCGATTCGCCCTCGCACCTTCCGGAAGCTTCGCGCTCCTTGCCTCGCGACGCCGCAACCACCTCGAGTCCACGCCGTCTTCAACACATCCCGACTGCTCGACCTCGCACCACTGCGCTAGTCCGGTCCACCGTGTCTCGCCACGACTCGCCGACGTCCCGCGCAGCCACACGCACAAGAAACACGCCAAATAGCACCGCCGATACATGAAAGCGTAAATAGCATAAGCACATCATACTTACTCATGCCGAAGTCCAAACCTGTCGAAACATCTGAATATGCAACCTAACCCCATACGACCAGGAATGACCAAGTCCGACCGAGTCCATTGCACCAACCAACGACTCGACTCCGAACCACTCAAACCAAACTCGACTTACCTAAACCAATGTCAATTACTCATCATACACATATGGTCACATCCACATGGTTCATCAGTGTCTCCCAACGTGTACGCTCGGTTTGCTCGTCTTGGCGATGCTGCTCTTCGCGGATCTTGCATGCCCTTTTGTCGTTCCAGTCGTCATAGTCCAAAGTCCACTGGTCATGTGGGTGGATCACATGACCAAAACACACTTCAAGGTGATCTTGCACTATGACCTGCTACACATTGGCACGGAACCAAAGCCAGCTATCTGTATTCTCATTCTCCACAATTGCAAATGCCATCGAGTAATCGGTCATTTGCATCACCGAATCGCGGTGAGGATAGTACCTCAGATTTATTTGGATATGAACGTCCTATCTATGGTTAGCATTGGACAGCACCACCTGAACCCTTATATCGCCTGATGAAAGATCCAGAACACTCTGTCAAGAATGAAACACCGGCCCTCCGCAGATGAACCTCTCCGCCCATTAATGTGCGTTCTCGGTTTGATTCTGCAATTTGTGCAGCATTCTTGGGACCAGTCGTCACGCCTCTTCAGACGTCCTAAACATACGGTGCAGCACCTTTCGTTTCGCCCACCATACCTTCTTGTAGCTGACTTCAAACCCCACCATATTCGCTACATCTGCCATTAGAACCTTCGGAGAAATGGACACATCTGTCATGATGAGGTGGCTCACCAACTCCGCAACATACGATGATATCATGTTGCGGTGCCTATGTACTGGCCCCGCAAGCTCGCAACTGTGATCATGCAGCACCGTTATCCGGAACTCCGTGCCAACGCCCTTGAACCACTATGCCCGAACTTTGCTAGGACAGGACTCGTCGACACACTTCATAATGTACGTGTCTGGGTTTGACCTGTGCACCCGATACGTCCGGCTTATGTTCACGGCATATCTAGCAATAGCCTGCTGGGCAGCACTCTTATTACGGAAGAACTGCCCCAAAATGAGTCTGGCCTCTTTGAACCCCCATTCTCCCTCCTCCGCCTGTGGCAGAACTAGGGATGCCGCTACGTTGTCGTCCAGTCTGGATGACACGTACGCAACATCGATGCTCACAACACCACCTACCACCCCTCCAATTATAGCTCCGCCATCCTCGTCCTCCTCGCTGCCCACTTCTTCAACCTGGTCCGCAAGGTACTCATGACAGTCAAGCCCACCACCTCTCCTCCACACCTTCGTTGGCCTGGAAATTCTCCGCAAGCCTCCTGAGGTCTTCATCACCCACTTCCTCGCCCACATGTTCTCCCACAGAAGCGTCTTCATGACCGCCGGAGAAGAACCCAGGTACTACATCTCCACCAGCGGCATCAAAACCAACCATGGCGGATGATTCTGTCCTCTTCACGAACTCGACATACACTATTGGCCTAGCATATATCACAGCATCAGGATTGCACACGACCTCCATGTAGTTGGCCCATGAGGCGTCATTGGTCACCTTCAGAAGTTGCCACATGCTTTCCCCTGCATCACCCACCATTGAGGCATAGACTACCTAGATCCGTAACTTCTTCCTTGTGGTGTACCGATCGAACGCCGAACAAACACACCTCCGTAGCTCAGACAAGCTCATGGCGTTCAGACTGGGTGCCCGGATCACGGCCCGGTCACAATTTGACAGGCCCACCCCATACGGCCCGTCGCGTACGAGACCACTCCCATAAACCACGAACAAGTCTTGAATGTCAGCTGTTGTAGGGGTGGCCCCCACCTAAACCCAGCAGACCTGTTAGAAGGTTGTAAGGCTCAGAATAAGCCATGTGTAATGACATAAGTGCCCCTGAAGGGCATACTCGGATGTAAGGGTACAATTGTAAAAACACTCTCCATGTATATATATGGAATACAGGCTGTGGGGAGGACCCAAGCCATCACTGTCACTTTCTCCAACTCTCCACTACCCCATCTCTCTCTGTTTGGTCTGTAGCCACAACATCAGCCATGGTGTACCTAACATAAGTGCATAATCAACCATTTTAGTACACAGCATGCAACAATCGTACCATCAAACACCCACTACCGCACTTTAAGATTTACTTGTTAATTTCGCAACTCTTCCTATGACCTACAATATCGATTAGGAATAGTTTTATTTCTCAATCTATATTTTAGTTTTTATTTTCAGTACTAGTTTATATTGAATATTTTCTCCAATTAATGCAAAATCTAATTACTAATTTTTCTACATATCTTTCCTAACTTTTACTTAATGCGGGCTTTATTTAATTGTACTATAACTTTGTATTACTATTATTGTAATGTAATTCTAATGTACCAAATTTATTTCCAATTTATATTTACCACCTACCGCAATGTATCCATTGCTTCCCTAAGCATACTAATTGTATGTTTCTAACTCTGCTACTATTGTTATCACTTGCAAATGTTCTAACATAAATATGTATTTTCTCAATGCCTACACATCTGCAAGTTCATATTTTCACATAACATGAAACTACATTACAATATGTATGTTCAAAAAAAAGCAGAGTACAACATTACATACACTACAATATATCATACCTAACATATGAAAGATTTGTTATAAATACATAGCGTATCAAAGATTCGCATAAAATAAGATGCATGCAGCGAGGTTAGACAGGAAGCGCGAAAGATGTTGCCGGATGTGGTGACCTTGACCGTTCTGTTCTGATGTCCGACGCTGGAGGCTTTGAGCAGGACGTTGGAGTGGACATCACCCGACATGTGGGGTACCCTTTGATGGGGCCCGCATGTCAGTGACCGGAAGAGCTGACAGGTCCAGCTCTGGGTTTGAAACATTCGGTACCTACCCGAGAAAAATAACGGTCCTTGGTCCCCACTGTGGGGTCTTTGGTTGGAGAAAATACAGCGGGAAGGGGATCACTCTACGTGTGAATTTTCTCACGCATAAACGAGTGAACAAAGTTTATTGCAACTTTCTCAGTCGTTTCCTTTCTCAGGTCTTGCTCCTCTCGTAGGCCCTACTTAAATGTGTCGTGACTTTGAACTTTTAGCTCTGCCATTTAGTTTATTGTAAAAGAAGTTGAAAGAGTAAAATACACTTATGTTAAGAAAATATTCTATTTAAAACAGCTCATACAACGAATCTTACAAATAATTTATACAAACTACCTTAAAAACCACTTTATTTAAAAACTACCTTTGAAAAGACAAAAATTAAAAACTATTTAGGACATGCCAGTAATTCAACGTTGGGGAGAACGTGAGGTTTGGGATTTGCTTACATGGTAAGTCTCCGCACATCACGTTGCAGTTCCAACCGAGCCATAGGCAACAGGATCGACACGTGCCGCTCGATTTTCTTTTCGAACGAGTTGGAGAACGAAAGGGCACGGACGCGTGCGTTCACACGCGCCAGTTGAACATGTTTCACCGAACCCAATCCATACGAAACAAAAGAGCCTGCACGGCCCTTTCACGTGAATTTCCACGTCATTACGTACATGGGTATGTTCTTTTTTGCTACGATTTATGGTTTTAACATGCGCATGATTTTTAGATCGTTCGACGAGAGATTACAGAAAGAATGTAAACTTACGACGTTTTTGCCGATATAAATGAAGTCAGTATAGTATGTATTACAATTAACTAGTAAATCATATATTGAAAAGATACTCCGTTTAAAAGTTAGTTATTATAAAAAAACTAAAAAACAGCTTTTAAAAGCTGAAAAAAATATGACCCATGAAACCGCGGCAGCCAGCAAGCAAGCAAGCAAACCATACCATACCATACCACAAGGGATTTAGGTTGTATCTAATGGGCTACTGGATATCCAACGTTATTACGTCCATTAGTGACCGATAATACACCTCCAATTGTAGTGTATACAGCTCGCTCCAGTAACGGGCTTGTACACGTTCTTAAGCCCATTAGCAACTCTACACACAACACGAAGCCCAATTCTGGGAAACGTGCAGTGCAACTACAGCTAGTCGACGGCTCGACGCAACTGAGCGTGCATGTCTATATGAAGCGCAACGAATGTACCCGCGTCGGCGTTGCGTACCTGGAGATTTCGTAGCACCTGCCGACGGTGGCCGCACCAGCCGCCGGCCTTCTCGCAGTCGCCGCACTCCCCGTCCTCCTCCGGCCGCCAGCTCAGCTCGAACCCCATGTTGAGCGCCGGGACGACGGGCAGAGACCTCCTCAGCACCGGCATGCCGGCCACGTCCTGGCACAACCCGGCATACCCGGACACCAGCAACTTCCCGGAGCAGGAGCAGTTCCCGCCGGCGACGACGAGAAGCGGCGGCACCCGTACGCGTTGGCATCGGCAAGAAGTTCTCCATCCAGACGATCAAGCTCGCGATGATCCACTTCTACCGGCACTAGGCGTTCCGGCACTCTCCTGCCATGGAGTCACCTCCGGAGTTAGCAGTAACTTCCAAGCATGGAGCCAAGCTTCAGGTCATCGAGAGGCACAACGATTAGATGGTTGGGTGTCCTGAACTTCGATCCTGTTTGGGTTATTTTAGCGCAATATATAGACTTCCGCGGAACAAAACCACACGTCATAATGCAGCCAAGGATCGAAGAACATCTTGTCAATCTGTGGCATTGTAAGATGCGCCCTTGTATGTGCAAAGTATATGAAATATCAGTGATAATCCTGTAAAGAATTATGATAATTTGGCAGTACTAGTATCCTCACAGAAGTCTACTGCTGGCAAGAGTAATCTCATTTTCAGAGGGAGATACATAGTTATCAGACAATAAGAGTGATGACAACTTGGCAGTAGTAGTATCCTGTGTGCTGCTGGCAAGAGAGTAATAAGCTCCTCATTTTCAGAGGGAGATACATAGTTCAGACAATCATTTTGTGAGGGAGATACATAGTTATCAGACAAAACGTATGGTGTAACATAGCAGAGTTCACAGGCAGTAGTAGTACACAACATAAAGGCTTATTGCAGGATAACATCTTCACAACAACTCAGTCTGTATAACATACAGTCTTACATTTTAATAGCTAATAAGCTTCATGAACTTCGCCACAGATTGTTCCGCTCACTCCTTAGTAGAACTCACTGTCACTGTTACTTCATGCTAATCCTTGACTAATTGTACCTCCAAGTAGGGCAACTTCAGAACTCAGAAGAAATATACCGTTATCACAAATAGAAGTGAACAACCATCTCATTTGCAGGAGTAACATCATGTATATCATGCCGCTAGTACGGAATCTCTGGGATATGTTCATAAGGTAAGACCAGGAGTAACACATCTGGAGGGTGCAACTCTATGCCACAGATAACTGCGGTGCAGGGTAACCTTGGTTAAGAGATAACTGCGGTGCAGAGTAACCTTGGTTAAGAGATCTACTTATGGCCCTGATGGTGTTTGGAGTTGTCCTGCAGCAGCCCCCTATAAGGGCAGCCCCATCTTTGCACCATTCGCTTACATAAGAAACAAAATCAACATCTGAGACACCAGTGGATTCCTGCACAGCAAATATTTAGCATTTTAGAGTTTTAGACCAACCTCAGGTTTAATGTGACATACTATATTGGTTGGACATACTAGAGGATGGATTCTGTGTATGAGGAAGTGCTAACCAAGAGAAGGTAAGAAATGGACCGTTGAACTGTTATGCAAATGTATTTACAGGAAAAGAATAAGGTATTGTATTTTTTTGCTATCTTATGTCTTAACTAGAGCGGTGCTGCAGTTTTGCTTGAACTTTGGGAAGCACATATTCAATTGTTGTGGCTGTTCATCCATCCTATTTACATTCACCTTTCTACCTCAGGTGGAACGAAAAAATGTGTGTTGGGGTGGGGGGGTGCGGATTTGATTGCCTGGTAATTGCCGTCGGACGAACTTACCACCCACTCCTTTGTCTCAGCATCATATCTTTCTCCACTATTGGGATATATCAGAATCGGCTTGTCTGTGACCTGTTGTAATGCAGCACAGCTGGTCAAACAACGCGAACTGCAGCTTGCTCAGCAGTTGACATGGTCGATATGATTTGTGCAAGAACAAAAAACACTCAAAACGGCATGCATATTTTGTGCAACATGGGCAAAGGATGGAAGCTCAATTTGCATTCTTGTAACTAAAAGGGATGTAAGGTGCTATATTACCTTCCGAATGGAGAGTATCAGGCCATGAATAAATCTTGGAGGTGTGCAATTTATTCCAACCGCACCAACCTTTGCACATGCATTAGCAATAGTAGCGCATTCAATTAATGAGTCTCCACTCACAACATTAACTCCATCTTTTGAGGTGAAGGAAAACCATGCAGGGATATTTATGTTACATTCCTCAAGAAGTTCAGCATACGCCTAAAGACCCACGAGCCAACCATCAGACTATTTCACAAGAATGTACTGTCAAATGTTAAGCAGCATCCCCAATGCAAGTAGTAACGTTTAGCATACCTGAGCTTCCAATTTGTTGGGGATTGTTTCAAAAGCAATCAAATCAGGACCTGCTTCTGCAAGAACCTGAAGCCTTCGCTGATGAAAATTTTTCAGGAATTCTAGTGTACCATCTTCACCATAATCCCCACTAGTTATAGCCAGAAAGAAAAAGTTATTGCCCAGAAGCAATATGGGAGAACATGTGCTACGTTAAGCAATCAAATACCTGTACTCAGAACCATCAGCAAGATAAGCTCCATAACTTCCTATGGAAGCTGCAACGAGAATAGGATGTTGCATGGGAGTGGATTGATCTGAATGTTTCTTCAGAAACATCTCACGTGCTTCACGTGCAATCTCAACACTCTTTGTTAGTAATTTTTCACTTTCTTCTTTCGAAAATCCCTTAGACTCAAACCCTTGAATGGTAGCCTGCAACATCAAAATGACTGTTAATACTGTTCACAAAATATCACAGAAACAGAAAAACGAGCGAAAGCATATCTTGAAACCTGGTAGGATGCTGTGATTAAAATGTTTGCACCTGCTTCTAGGTAGTCTAAGTGGACCTGTTTCATCAAATGCATAGGATTAACTTGCTATGGCAATTTGTAAATGACTATTTACATGCACAAGAAGTATTGTTCGAATTAAAAATAGTAAGCTCTGATAACTACACGACAGGGGATGTGATAACACAACTGAGAATAAAGTAAACCGCTAAAATGGATTTAGGTCTGTTTCAATTTTAGTTTACACCTAGCAGGTTCACCTAACAGTAACTGCATAGTTCGCCAATAAATTTACAGACATCAGTCTATAGTTATCATCTGAAGTCACCTGGACGCTCATATCCATACTCCACAGGTCATGTCAAACATGGGTCCTGTATCTCAGTCCAGGACTTGATCCCAGCCCTTGTCCAATGCCAAAGTAAAACTATCCGTCTATACCAAGACCGGGGCATATGACGGGCACAGACCGAGATGGCAAAAGTACTGTTGCATTCAGGGCAGCCAGGACGGGTTCAAGTTGGACCGAGGTGGACCAAGTGGCCTGGTCCATAAAACTCAGGGCCAGCGGGTCTGGCCCTAAACCCAGGCTCAGGGCATGCTAGAAAGTCTCAAGTCTAACCTGGATTATAAACTTTAAATGTACTTTTGAATAAGGATCGAACATCATTCCAAAATACTCAGAATAAGTTCAACAAGTGGCTATAAACTTTGCTCCTGATTCCTGATCAAGTTTGGCAGCTGGCATTAACTTTATTCTACAGCACTAAGCCTGCTTTTGCACACTTGATATTTTCGTCGAGTTAGTTCCTTCAAATGCTCATCAAACTTGTAACTCCAGACAATCCGGAGAAGTAGAAACGCAACAAATTGCTGAATTTTCCTTCTTTACCAGTCAAAAGCATGTCGAAAAGAAAGAAAGAAAAGAATTCTTTGCCAAAGCCTATGCTCGCATGACGTGCTATTGCCCAGTTCATGATGTGGTACACTACCTTATTCTAATGGAACTGTGGGGACATGTCCAGTATCTAAGAGAAAGAAAAGAATCGTTTCCTACTACGTACTTGTAAACTAGTGACTTAACGATCTCATAATCTTGACTTGTTCAGCTGAGTTGGTTGTTAATTGTTTCCCATCTAAAAATAGGATTAGATTTTAGGATCCCGTCCACATCAAGAATCAAGGTGGGCACCGCCGCCACTTCTAGTTTTCCTCAAACACATCGTTGTTTCAACTCCAATGTTCTAAATTCTCTAAATAACAGGGCACAAAGATCCAATGCTAGAAAGAACTGACGAATCCCAAGAACTAAATGGCAAAGAAACAAGAGTATTGAGGAACTGCAAGGTGGGGGATTTGGCGCTCCGGCTTGCCTTGCGGATGAGGTGCGGGGAGGAGAGAAGGCACTTGGCGCTCCAGAGCGGGTCGTTGAGGTTGGCGCCGTTGGCCTCCAGCTCCGTCGCCAGCCCGCCGTCCAGCACCAGCCGCCCCCCTCCGGCCTCCACCCACCGCCGCACTGCCGCGCCGACCTCCTCCGCGCCACCATCCCCGCCGCCACTCTTCCCCACCATCTCTCCCTACTCCTCCCGCTGCTGCTTCTGCCTGCGCTCGGCGAGTGCACTAGGTTTGTGACTTGGGATTGGGTTTGGATTTGGATTTGCGTGAGGTGTTGGGGACGACAATTTATAGGAGAACGGCGCCGAAGGATTGGAGAGCAGTGGAGGAAGAAGAGAACCTCAACGACGTGTTGTCGCGTCCTTCAGAACGACGTGTCCTGCTACTTCTAGATCTCTCTTTCCAGCATGGCACGTGATCGGCTTTGGCATAGCACGTGATCTTGTCATTACACCACTTACTACTCACTAATTTCGGCTTAAATTTTTAATTTCTGATTTATTTTTCACTATTTATAAATTTTATTTTTCTGAATTTTAGTTCTTTTGAGTTTTTTTGCCAGTTCTTTTTCAACTCAACCGAGCACATCCTTAGGTTTATGCCGTCCTCTCTCTCTTTATATATATGGTGGCAAGGTATCTGGATATTAAACATCTCTGTCTTTATATTGCTTTTAGATATGTGCAAGTAAAATGATATATAATATATCAAGTTATTCATTAATTCAAAAAAACATCAATTTAAAATAGTCATTGATTTGGCATATTGAGTCACTCATGGATCGAAAGTTATAATATAGTATCTTGTTCATTATGCAGTACCTGTAATTGCACATAAGCTGTGGTAGAATTTTGTTTACGGTGAACTCTACCCATGGATTTTATGCCGTCTTGTACTTCAATGTGCCGCTTTGGTAGGTAAGTTGTGGTGGAACTTGTGGAATTCGCATAATCTTGTCGTAGACGACTTGGGTGGATTTGCTCCTTAATATTTTTTTTATGAAATTTGTGTAACCTTATTATTATGCGACTTGGATTGATGGAGGTCCAGTTATTTTCAGCTTATAGTTTATGATTTTTCTTAAACAAATAAACGAAATGACTTCTCCGCCGCTGTTTCAAAGTAGTTTGTTGATATTCAGTTCATTTGCTGTAGTCGAAAAGAACACATCTAAATTTCGCAGTAACCTTTAGATTGCTGCATGGTTGTAAATGGAAATACTTCATGTATCTCTCGGAGAGCACCAAGCTCCCCTCGGTGTAACTTTTTACCTCTTCTTGGCGTAACATTGACGAAAGTAGCTTGTCTAGACACTGGGTTTGGTTGGGTTACTTGTGGCTACGAACTACCCGACCTTTTAGCGTTTTGTCAATCGGTATACTTCATTTGCATTCTGAACAGAGGTCATGCACGCATGCTACAGCGCTAAATATCTTCCGTATCATCCTGACTTCATCGTGTATCTCATAATATATTTTTTAAAATGTAGTATCTCAAAAGATTCACAAAGTTTGGTAGTATTTCACGGAACTTTACTGACAGTGACGCTCACTGCAAAATACTGAAGCCAGTAGACGATGGCAACTCTCGGTCTCCGTCAGTGTGACCGTACCAGAATTCGCTTTCTTCCATCACACCACAAACTGCCACCAGCAGGCAGCAGCAGCAGCAGCAGCAACGAAAGCGACACAAATATGCGATAAGCATACTCGAAACATCGGTGGTATTCATTAAGTTTGGAGCTTGTGGGCCTCTTCTTTTTTTTTTTTTGCTGCGGTTTATAACTTTAGTTTATTTATATAAAAGATTACGGAGTAACAAAAACTTATATACAGTTTTTGCTGATATAAATAAAGTTGATACAGTATGTATTACAATTAACTAGTAAACTTTATCTTAAAAAATATTCCGTTTAAAAGCTAGTTACGGTAGAAAAACCGAAAAGCAGTTTTTAGAAGATGAAAAGAACTAGGCATAAAATAAATAAGCTACTTTAGCATAAAATAAGCTATAAACTTTGCATTTAAGACCTCGCTCATTTCAACTTTAACTTTTAACTTCTAATTTATTTTTTACTATTTATAAATTTCGTCTTTCTCTAAACTTAGTACACAAGTTGATGTACTGATGGCATAAGGCGATGGCGACTTACGTTCATTGTACATACCCACCCCAGGCCGCTTTCGAGTTTCAGAACGGGTTCAGAAGCAACCGGTGATCACTGGGATGCCTGGAGAAAGCGCCGAAAATGATATTCACTGACTGCTGCATGGACGATATGTATAATCGATCTAAATTTAGGGCCCGTTTAAGACGCAGGATTTTTAAGCAAACAGTTCAGTTACTGCAGGAGTCCTGAAGAAAAAATTCTGCATTACAAACGAGACCTTAGCAAACCAATCGTGCCAAAGCCTGCTTTGGACAAAGATCTCCGTCCTTTCTGATGGGCAGGGAAATTGAGGGCTGAAAACCCTGTGGTGTTATGGAAACTAATTGCGGAAGCGTAGTATCACGTCGCGCTAGCTACAATGTGAACCAAAGTAAAAGATTGTGTTACATTGTGTCGTAAGAGTTTATATGCGAAAAACGGAAAACAAACACTCTTACGTAACTATAGTGTATACGAAAAACCGAAAGTAAGAATATGTACGTATTTATGAAAAAAAGACTTTTTTTGTAAAATGTAAGGATCTATATGTAATTCTAAAGGGGTTTTCTCTAAAAAAAAGTAAAGATCCTGTGTAATTTCAGAAAATTAGAGAGATTGTTCGCAAAAAATAATGACGTGGCACGGCACTGGCCGGGAATCCCCGGCTGATAATAATAGAGGGAGTATAGCATGATTACTCTAATGCGGAGACGGGCAGTGGTTCATTACTCATTAGTCACCTCCATTGCCAAATTGCTACTTGTTTCGGGTGAGATGTTTCCACTGGGAATTGCTTGTTTTGAGAAGTTAGAAATCAATATAAATATTTAGTTTTTTCATTCTTTTTGCTCATATCTCGCTCTAGAGATAAGACACAGGGTTACAAACATATCATATATCTTACTCGTTTCGCTTCCGTCTTATGTATATATCTCTCGCTTATTTTTTCTATCACTCATTCTTTTTTCTAAAAGTCACATCTTTTAGTCACTGGTATTTATTTCTAGTTAAAAGTTCTTAATTATATAAAAAAACTATTAGTCACAGTTAATACGAATAGACCAAAAGTCACGCCGGGGCGAACTGCAGTTGTGGTAGGTATCTAGGGCAGTGGTGGCTAGCTTGGCCAGCATCAGATTGGCACATCTGTGCGTGCACTGGATAGGTTAACGCAGTGTATTCCCTAAGCTTCCGATCAAGCCTTATCTCGTCCGATCAAAGCCTTATCTTGTGCAGCATTAGTCTGGCTTGATCACGACAGCTAGGTGGCGACGTGTTCTTGGGTACAACATGAGGCGTTTTTTTAATGCTTTCTTGTACGGGAGAGCACCCTACTACTACTTTACAGGAAGTGGGAAATAAAAGAGGGAAAGGAAAGAGACGTGAACGGTGAGAAAGCTAAACACGCGCAAATAAATCTGCATTTATGGATGGATTCTTTTATATCGATAATTTATTATTTAAATTTTAATTATTTATGAGAGATAGTATATAGAGAGAGAAATAGTCGCATATGATTTTGGGCGCTACAGTTGAATTCAATATACTTTTTACTACAATTTTTCTATTAACCATTCCTTGAAAAAACACACCGTTTAAAAGTTAGTTACTGTAGACAGTACAAGTACAAGCCAACTTTAAGCCCAAAAGAACTCGGCCTATAACAGCAAGGCACATGTATCAGTTAAATTGCTTTAGGGTGGTTTCTTTGTCTGTAGCTTATGAATTTTGGTTTAAAATTTTAAATTCTAACTGTTTAAGAGAGAGTATGGAGAGAGATAATTATGTGTGATTTTGATCAATATAAATAAAGTTAGGACAGTGTCTAATATAATCAACTTGTAGACCATACTTTAAAAAGATACTCTGTATGAAACCTAGTTACTATAAAATGCCAAGCCATAAGTCTAAACGAGCTTACCCTTAATTTGGGACCACTCAAAACAGCTTAAGGCTTCGGCTTTTGGCTGTAAGCTAAAATTACACTGTAGTGTATATTAGTTTTTTTTAAGAAAAAATAAAGAAGAAATAGAAAAAATAAGACCAAAAAACTCGTTATATCGTCATAGACAATGCAAAGAAATACAAAAGAGGACAAAAGACCAAAATAAGCCAAAATTAAAAATCAATATGTTTCAAGTGATTTTTAATTTAAATAAGTTCGAAGTTAAGAAATCAAAAACTAAAGTTGGTGTATGCCTGCACTTGCACTTGTGCATCAACTTTCTGCTTGCGATGCAGCACTGGAAAAAGCTGGTGTATGTTTCTTTTTTTGGCTTTTAAAATAAAATAGGTGCATCAGCAAAGTGTAGCCATCTATGGTTGCTTTAAAACAAAAGCTTAGTCGGAAACTGCCGCATCCTAGGCGCAGTATCTGGCGTTGTCTAACAATATATATAATCCTGACTGGTCTTAAAAATTTATAATCCTGATTATTCTTGTCAACCCATAACTTGCGGACCAAATGCACTTGGTTTTGTTCATGTGATCATCGCATGATCATCCACTAACAGCTGCCGCGGCGACCCAATCTTTGATGCCGCTAATGATAGATTATAGATAGATCAGGAGGAACAGTCGATTCAGATGGCATCGAGGAATTCTTAAATAGCAAGCGTCTCATTTTAATCCCACCGACGCTGGCGTGAAGCATCCATCCAAACGCCTCTCGGGTTACTAGAATTAGCAGACATCGCCGGCGATGATAGTACCTATCGGCCGGAATATGATGCCGACATCTTTGTATGCACCGTGCTCGTTTCATGATTAATTGCTCGTACACATATCTAATATTGATATATCCCATTTATATACGAGAAAATAAAACAGAGTAGCATATGTACATAGTATTGAAACATAGAACTATATAAGAAGTATTTTTGGGCCGACGGGGTGAGGGGTGCCAGTAGTTTACATAGCGAAAGTTAGCGGCGGAAATACGGTTAAAGAGGCAACAAAAGACACAAAAATCAGCAAGTATGCCTCGGTCCAACCACAGGTAACTGACTGGGAATAAAGACTCTAGTATTCGGCATCATCATCGCCAAAACCGTTGTGTAAGAGTAACTGTACCATGGGTCTTCTTCTACATCCTTTGAATATATCTAACAAACAATCGTTAGTACAATAATATACTACGCAAGACTTTTAAACAACGTATATTATCATGCAAACTTAGTCAAAGGCGGCTAACTAGAGTAGTTTTGATTTAGCACAACACGATCCTTTTATTTGCAATAATGAATACTAAATTGCATCCTAAACGTAATAAGACTGCGTTGGCATGCAATAATTATTGTTTTCCACATTTAGTTGTTGATCCTAAATGAACAGCTTGCAGTTTGAACATTCAAGCAATAGGAAAATATGGATAAATAGTATAGGACAAAATCCTAAAGGAATTTCTTTCTATAGATGATTGCCAGCATACCGACCTTTTGAAAATAAAAAGAAGATGAATTCTGATGCTCTGCCTTCCTCCTGCGTAGAAGAATTGAAAATACTTCGGTTGAACAAAATAATACACTATGAGATGTAATACTGATACATATCGAGAGATATGGCCATATATGAGTGTTTCTTACAACATAACTGTGATAGAGAATATTTCTCCAGAAAATAATTTTCCATTTAATGGCACATTTCCATTATCCTAAGGCAAACAGATCTAACATAAGTACTGAGTATTGGTTTTAATACTGGCCCTGAAAAAAAAAGAAAGAAAGGGAAAAAAAAACTATACTATTGCTACAAAAGCATAAGAAAAGGGATTCTCTTTCCCAAAAAAGGCACACTAACATGACATTGTTAAACATGGAGTAGTGGATGTATGAACTCTGCATCAACTAAAGTGGTATACAACTTGTATTATTACCATTTTGATTGAAAATGATATTAGGTATGTTTGTATTGGTTTTTGCTGATAACTTTTACTATGGCTGATAAATAGTAGTGGCTAATAGAACCGACTTATAGAAGCTGGGACGTTCGTATTGGCTTATTACAATATTCGAATCACCATGCGACTTACGGAATTATGGCAAAACAAACAACATAGTACATGACAACATACGAAAGCACAAAGTGGTTGATAGTAGTATCTGATAGAAGCGGCTTATAAAAACTGAGGTGATGCGGATACACACATGTCTTATGCTTTTCAGTAAAAAAATATTATTTAACTAGAAAGAATTATTGAGCCGCATTAAATATTATCAGGTGAGAGCAATATTATTCGTATTAGCTTATGGCTTTTTACTCAATGTATTATGTCAGAAAGAGAGCAAGTGGCAGTGTAACGTAAAGCATTACAATATTCGAATCACCATGCAACTTACGTAATTATGGCATAACAAACAACATAGTACATGACAACATACGAAAGCACAAAGTGGTTGATAGTAGTATCTAATAGAAGCGGCTTATAAAAACTGAGGTGATGCGGATACACACATATCTTACGTTTTTCAGTTAAAAATATTATTTAACTGGAAAGAATTATTGAGCCGCATTAAATATTGTCAGGTGAACTCATTCCTAGGTAAAATAATTTTTGATTAACATGAGAATTGGTTACTACTTAATGCTAGTATTTTAATTATGTTTAGGACTATGAGCGAAACTGATATCCAGCAGCAGGAGATGTGGGAGGAAGAGCGCTACAAATACCAGGAGATGACGCATGGAAGAAATGTATGCATATGGGCGGCATATTTTAAGTATTAAAAATAAAAATCCTAATTTTAATAAAATTTATTTAGAATTTTTTATAATATATATTTTTAAATATTAAATGATTGAATATAAGTCATTGGACCTAAAATGGATGTCTGTGATCAATGACTGCAGAGGGAAGTTAGGAGGCCCGACGTTAGAGGATCTGATTCTGAGGCAGCGAATAACATAATTATGGCATAACAAACAACATAGTCGATTTTTAATATTATCTATAAATAACATAAATATATTATAAACAATAATTATCTATACTATTGCATTTATCCTTGCGCGGTAGATTTGCTCGTGGCCACTGGCCGACGTATACGGACCTAACATACGGACGAGTATACGATTATGCATACGGGTGTACGGCCTGGCCTATTAGGCAGTTGACCACTACTTGGTCAGTGCCGCTCGGGCTAACAAAGCCCATCGAACACGCGAGATCGTTGTTTGGGCCGGCCCACCCCACGCGGGAACTCAATGATACACACAGCACAGCAGATCAATTCATATCTCTGAAGAAAAAAAACGGATTCCTCTGGGAAAAAAATGATCGATTCATCCTCGCTCAAAGAAAAAACATATCACTTCATTACGCAATTTCCATGAGAACCTTGAGAAAATAACACACAGTTCTTCTGAACCATCAAGAGCATTTTTTTAGAACAAACATCCGGACCAAATTAACCTATTTATATTGACTTTTATTTAGAAAAATCAATATGAACATCTGACTTCTCTAAGTGTTTTCTCTCCTCTCGCCACGAAAATAAAACAGGGGCCATGAGTGCATCACCCACCCTATCTCTCTCGCTTCCATCACGTACACGCATCTCTCTCTCACTACTTGCGTCGCTCGTCTCCTTCTAAAAATTACTACTATTCATTTTCTGCAAAAGACTATAAACCACAGCCAAAATTCATCATCAAAAACCAATACAAATGCACTCTAAGCAAGTGCAAACTGCATAGGATAATCAAAAACAAGAACAAAAGCTCTCTGTGCAGATTAGCGGTAAGAGGACTAACGGTGCTTTCTTGCGACTGTGGATGATTTATGATTACGGTTGGTTTTTCATCTTAGTATGAATGTTTGTGTAAACCAAATTAACGTCTATAAATTATTTTGAAAAGACTGTCTTAATAAGCCGTTTTACAAATACGACAGAGAAATTACCCTGATTATTTATTTGAAAAAAAAGACTATAAATCATAACCTGAAAAAACGGAGTCTAAGGCACGACAAACGCAAGCGTGACTGTCCAAACTCTCTGTATTGTGTAGACTTTCGCAGTTGTAATTACACAATCACACCGCTGCAAAAAATGAGCTAACAAAGATCATCGTCCTGAAAGTGGAGAGAGTCTATGGACCACGGGCTCTGAAGAAGCACAGGCATCCTCCTGACTGGCCCTTGGGGATCATGCCGCCGCCCTTGCTCGTGTCAAGAGCCTCCAAGAGCCGCACCACCTCGTCCATGTCCGGCCGCTTCTCCGGGTTGGCGTCCCAGCACCTCCGCATGATGTTCGCCATCGCGCTCGGGCAGCAGCGTGGGATCTCCGGCCGCAAGTTCTGCGCACGCACACATGAACATCGTCAGTGTTGTTTGCAAGGGTTTAACACTGTGTGCGCTCGTCATTATTTTGTTGTATGACAGCAGCAGCAGTGGATCCGACAGATGAAAGCAAACCTGGTGAACGACAGCAGATGAGACATCTGCAAAGCTGAGGTCTGGATACGGCATGTCACAGCAGTATATTTCCCATAAGCATATGCCAAAACTGTAAACATCACACTTTCTATTGTATGGCTTGCCTTGAAGGACCTGAAGATACAAACAAAAGAAGAACAAACAATTGTTTAAAACGGGGTGTAAAAAAACAGATTTGGTTAGAATGGAATCATCATCTAAGGCTGCGATCAACATGGCTTATGAATAGTGCTCATGGCTTATTTGACACTATTCATAAGTTTCGTCTTTTTCTGAATTTTTGGCTTTTTGTTGAGCTTTTTTGCCGGTTCTTTTTTTCCTGTATTTGTTTGTATTATACGTAATGGGCTAACATATTTTTTATTTTTAAATTTTTAAATTTAATTATGCTAAATAAGTCTCTGTACCATCTGATTTTTTCACCAAATACAGTGTTTTCTTTATAAGCCCACGAGCTTTTCAAATTAACCGATCACTATTCATTATTTTGTTGTATGACAGCAGCAGCAGTGTGTACCTCTGGGGCCATGTAACCAAGTGTGCCTGTCGCACCTGTCATTTCCTTCGGATTCTGAGCCTCAACACGAGCAACACCAAAATCAGCAATCTTAATGTTTCGTTGAGTAGTAAGGAGCATATTTTCAGTTTTGACATCCCGGTGCACGATCTTTCTCGAGTGTAGATAGCTCAATCTGCAAAAAGAAATATAAGAGATGGTCATCATTGGATTCAGATAGAGAAATGTGTGATGGTGATTTTAGCCAACTTGCTTACCCTCTGGCCAAATCCAACGCAATCTGAACCACGACTTTATATGCAAGTTTCCTTCGCATGTTCTTTATTAGATATTGTTTCAGTGTTCCTCCAGCAACATATTCGACCACAACGCAACATGCTCTCTGGGGCAGCTCGGTGCGTGCACCGCTCTCGGAACTACCGGCTGGAATCTTAAGGTCTGTGGTACCCATTGATGCACCGATGAACTGCAAGAAAGAAAATAAAACACTTGAACAATTTTTGAAACGGATCACAAGAACAAAGCCTCTACAGAAGGCAGTACCAAAAAAATGTCAGTCCCGAACTAACATTGCCAAAGAAGCTACATGAATGAGTAGCATACTGCTATACAGTAGACTATGCGAATGCAAATGGATTCAGAGGAAGGATTACTGGGAGCACAAATGTTCACCTTACTAACATTTGGATGGCTGAGCTCATGCCAAACAGCAACCTCCTGCTTAAATGATGCTCGCAGAGCAGAAGTTTCAGCTTCTGTTGCAAAGCCATCTTCTCCCCAATCCAACAGTTTAACTATACACACCATGAGAACAGTATTAGCTTCTAATCTTATGCCTATTATTGGAGCAATACGTATAAATAAAAAATCCAACTTTGCCAAGCATTCGCGAGAAAAGATTATCATATCCAAAGGCCAAAACTCAGCAAAAATTCAGAAATTAAGACAAAGGAAGCAAGAATCTGATGAAGTGAAATACAAGAAAAGGGGATCTAAATCATTCGTAGACAGGAATTATGCACATGCAGATGATAGTAGTGCAAACTATATGCATGATAAGCATAGAGTAGGATCCAATTCATAGCTATTGGGATTTCATGACCAAGTAACAGAGGTCCTTCTGCAATATTGGGATTTCACGAATACTCTGACAACACCGAATACCGATAGGCTTTAAACTATTCAGCTAATATTAGAGCAAGCTACAATGTGCCTAGTGGATCAAAAAATCATCATGTAACCTGGTTACACATGTATCCTTCCCAGCCTAAATAAGATGACTTTGAACAATCTAACTAGTACCAGCAACCCCTTGTTTTTCCAAGAAAACGCAAGAGGCTATCGCGTCATTGCATTAAGAAGAAGAGAGAAGCAACGAATCCTACACCAGTAATATTTCTCTCTCTCTCTCACACACACAAGAGAGATGAAGAACAATAGGAAAGCTGTATACCTGCAACATCCTGGCCATCGTACGTGCCGCGGTACACCGTGCCGTACGTCCCCTGCGCGATGACACGCCGGATCTCGAGCTTGGAGAGGTCGATCTCCCAGACCTCCTTGGGACCCTGGGACTTGCCCACGTTCTTCCCCAACCTCTTGGCCAGCTGCTTGTCCAGTTGGATGTCCAGCTCCTCCAGGTCGATCTTGTCGGCGCGCACGTACGCCTCGGCCTCGTCGCCGCCGAGGACCCCCGAGGCCTTCATCTTCTCCTTCGCCTCCGACGACGCTCCGGCGCTCGACGACATCACGCGAAACCGCAAGTCGCAAGAATCGAAGACTCCCTTTGCCGCAAACAAGAGCGCTAGATATCAAGCAATGATCGGTCCCCTACCGCGAGAAATCTGAGCAGAAGCTTGCTTTGCCTCGAGATATATCGGTGTGGACACACGACCGGGCAGGTTTCCAAATATAGCTGGAATTTGACCGGAGCTGGACACGAATCCAAGAACCCGAAGGAGAAACGGAAGGCGGCGCCTTGCACCAGCTGAGCTCCTCGCGACAGAGGCGAGTCCGGTCAGAGTTGGGGAAAGCGCGCGGAAAGCCCGCGCCTTTACCGACCCGGACGCCTCAAACAACCACGCCACGAAACGCGGGCGGAATCCGAGCTCGCACCGGCCTGAAGAATCCGCGCAAGAACACACCTCCAACCAAACTCCAGAGCTCTCTCTCTCTCTCTCCCTCCCCCTCCCCACAAAGAAGTTTGAACTGAGCCCAAGAACCTCGAGCCGGCGCCGAATCGGGCGAGAATTGCCTCGAACCGCGGGGAATTCTCCGGAGAGACGCTGCGACCTGGGTAATGTGCAGGCGGGGAGCCTCCAATCCGGCACGAACCGCGCGCGGATTGAGAGGAATCGGAGGCGGCCGCGGCGTGGAGGGAGGAGGAAGAGGAGGTGGGGGTGGGCTTGCAGAGTCCACCACCGGAACGGAGCTTTTGTCTAACTAGAAGTGGACCCGCAACCTCGAGCAGCAGCTACGTAACGTATACTAGTCCAACACCTAACACAAAATTGAGCATATCAATATATCATATCATATACCAGGGCTTAATCGAGACACGAAGCCTAATGGTTTTTATTGTCAACGTCTGATCGAGCTTTTTCATGGCGTCAAACTTGATGTACACCTTACATCACATGCATGTGAGCTGCGCTTACAAGATATAATTCCTGATTTCCCATTGAGGAATCGTATCGATCTCAACAAAAAAGAAAAAACTGGGGCAGTCGTATTGACAAGTACAGATTTGTTCAAAGTTTTTAATTAGAGTATCAGATGATCTTTGTACTTGGGTAATCTTTGGACAGACATGTGCAGTTAGAGAATTACACCCAGCGCGCTAGTGCTTAATTCAATATGCTCTATTATTGCCCCCTAAAAAAAATACGACCTCTCTTGAGGCAGAAAGATTATATAGTTGGTACCAACCAATCAACCATAGGATAGCTTAGCGGTGTAGCACATTGTCACTAACTGATGACCAGGGGTTATTTTTGGGATTTGAAACTATGATCTAAGGGCTATGAGGCTTAACATGATTGCACTAGCCAGTTGTTCTCACCGTTTCTTGAAATAAAAGGAAGGTTACATACGTTGTTGGAAAAAAAAGAAAAAGAAATGCATATTTGAGAAGCAAATAAGAGTAAAATTTTTGGAACCATATGTATTTTGTCTAAATTACCAGAGAACCACACTTTTTATCATATTTCAAAAATTACACGTATTTCATACTATATTATTATAGAACTATGCTTTTTACAGTAGCGAGCCCACTCGTTCGAGAAACTTAGATACTTTGCCATTAACTTTTTGTGTTCCACTGACGAGTGGGTCCATATAGTCAGCACCATATGCAATTGTAAAAAATGTGGGTCTATGATAATATAGTACGTAATACATATAATTCCTTAAAATATAGTAAAAAAATATGACTATCTGATAATCTATAAAAAAATACATGTGGTTCCAATACTTCGTATATTACATCCTGGGATTCCCTCTGGGAGGCCATCCACATCACCTTTTTGGTGAATAGGCCCTTCGGCCTTTCTAAATTTGCGTGCAGGTTCTCAGTTTTTTCCGGAAAAATCCTACCACGTCAGCTTTTCTCGAAAGACCTCTCTACTTTTCCGAAATTATGTACGGGTGCTCGGTTTTTTCAGGGAGGCCCTCATTTTACGTGATAAAGCCCTGTGGTTTTTTTGAATTACGTACGGGTTTTTGGTTTTTTGTCTTTGTTTTTTTCAAAATTACGTACGGGCCCTTGGTTTAGTAGGAAGGCTCTCTTTTTCGTGATAAAGTTCCACGGTTTCCAAGGAATTACGTACAGCTTCTTGGTTTTTTTTAAAAAAATTTTGTTTTTTTTTCCTGAAATGCGTACAAGTTCTTGATTATTTTTCAAAACAATCTTTCACAAACTATTGACTCTTTTGTTTTGATCTATGTAGTAGGTAGCGCGACGTGCGCCCGACTTCCGCTGCTAGTATATACTAGCCTCATTGGCGCGGCGGCACGCCGCGCCAGTCACTGTGTGTATCGAAGTAAAAGAGGTGATAATTTGTGAGGAGCTTTTCTAAAAAAAATTGAGGGCATCTGTGTATTTTCGGGAAAAACGAAGGTCGTTTTCATAAAAAATTGAGGGCCTATACGTAACTAAACGAGGACACATACGTAATTTAGCAAACCGCGGGGCGCTATCCTGCAAAGTACACGAAATTTCGGTAAAGTGGAGGGGTGTTTTTTGAAAAAAAAATTATAAAAAAAACTATCAAGGACCTGTTCGCGAAAAAAAAAGACCTTTACGTAATTTTCGAAAAACTGGAGGAAAACACCTTTCCTACCGTACAGAAATTGCCCCGCCACGCGCCGGCCGGACACGCGGGCGGGGCGACGTGGCCGAGCGCCCTCGCAGCGTTTCCCCCTGCTATATGGAGTTTATGATTTATTTACTCCGCAAAGAAAGAAATGCTACATACGTGCTTTCGTAGAGGTATTATGCTGCGTATTAGTCAGGTACGTGCGTACGTTGTTGCTGTGCCGCACGCAGATCGACCCGCCGCGTGCAGAGGACTGACGAATCGCTCGTCTCCACCTGCGTCCCTTCACCAAAGTAAAGCATGCATGGCGACCTGCTTCAATCGCCCATGCAAAAGCAAACACGCTAGCAAACTCCCTTTGACGTACTGTACACGTCGCGAGCGAAACATACACATTTCTTAGGCATTTGGGGGTGGCGTTTTTCTTCTTCTTTGTCAGCGCGCGCACGCAGGAATATAATAATGCATCTCTGAGCATTTTGATGCAGGCGATCGATGCATAAACGGGTGTTCAGTTCAGTCCCTTTCGAACTGTTCCATCTGAACTCTGACGCCAGATCCATCTTAAGAAGAAGAGGAGGAGGAGGATGCTCTCGTCTCGTTTGACAGTTGTGAGCAGAGCCTGTCGCCGTCCCAGGAAAAGCAAGCACGGGAAACCAGATTCGATATGGCAAGCAGCCAAAGCTTTTACCGACCAAACAAATCCGGATGGCGTCTCGTCTCACCGGCATTTTCACCGCGTCCATCGATCGCTGCCGATAGTCAAGCAGCTAGAGCTTTTACAGATGAAAGAAATCCAACGCTGTTTTCATCTCATCTCACCGGCATTTTCACCGCGTCCATCGATCGCTGCCGATATTCAAGCAGCTAGCAGCTAAAGCTTTTACTGACGAAACAAATCCGGATGGAACAACGGCCTTATCTCCTTCGAATATCCAATGCTGTTTTCATCTCATCTCACCGGCATTTTCACCGTGTCCATCGATCGATGTGGATATTCAAGCAGCTAGCAGCTAAAGCGTTTACAGACGAAACAAATCCAGATGGAACTGTTAGATATGTATATAGTCTAGGGGTCTCTTTGCATATTATACATAGGTATATATTGGCATGTTAAGCCCCTTTGGATTGTTAAGCCTCGTTGTGACATGGTATAAGAGACTAGGTTGGGCTAGGATTTCGGCCGCCGCCGCCACCCTGAACCCCTTCTTCTCCCGTGCGCGCAAGCTCCTCTCTCCGCGAGCGCGTGCCTGACTCTGCTCTTCTCGAGGTGGCCTCGGATTTGGCTGCTGCCACCGGCGTCCGCCGACCGTCTCTACGAGCGCGTGCCCGCCCGTGCGTGCCTACCTGAGCGCGCCCGCCTGCAAGTCCGCCCCAGCGCCGCCACCGTCGGCGGCGCCGTCTCCGCCTTCGCCGCCTCATATCTCGCTTGATCCGCCACCGTGCGCTTGCCAACGCGCGTGTCTGCCCGGTGCGCCGCCGCCCATGTCCAGCCCATCTCCGGCCACCGTCACCGGCATTCGCCGCCGCTGGTTGGTGGTGTTGCCTAGCCATACAAGACATTTTTGGGCGTCCCGGCTCCCTTTTCTTGGCCTAATCTACTCCAGATGGCTACCAGTGGCGGCTCCTTCGCCATCCCGCTCCCCGTTGTCCATTTCGACAGGACAAACTTCTGAGAGAGGGCGGTTCACTTGGGGATTCACCTCAACAGTCAGCGGCTTTGGGGTCATCTCACTGGAGAGAACCCCTACCCGCCTTGTCCTACACCGCCTATCTAGCCTGCTCTCCCTTCTAATGCGGATCAGGCAGTTCAGGACGAGGCCAATGCTGTACTAGAGGCGGCTTTGGAGCTTTATCAGTCTGAGCTACATGCCTATGAGCGATGGCAGGACGCTGAGGCTCGTGCTACTGCCATCCTAGTAGGTAGCATGACGTGTCTATCTCTATGGATGTGGTGGAGTTACCGATAACAAAGCATATGTGGGAGCACCTCTGAGTTCACTATCAGCCGACGAGTGATGCCATGTATCTCTCAGTCGTGCACCGAGCGCATTCCCTTCAGCAACTTGATGTCACCACCGATGACTTTTACCAACAGATATCTGAGGTGTGGCGTCAGCTTGACTCTCTAGGGCCGGATGTTTGCTAGGCTTGTCCTTGCTGTGTGCGGCTCCGTGCTCACCAGGAGACTCACCGTCTCTACGACTTCCTGACGCGTC
Organism: Dendrocalamus sinicus; assembly: GCA_036346575.1. NCBI lineage: Eukaryota > Viridiplantae > Streptophyta > Magnoliopsida > Poales > Poaceae > Dendrocalamus > Dendrocalamus sinicus. The sequence goes on along the minus strand of CM070675.1, from coordinate 22,433,426 downwards.
TCAGGCCTGAGTTCGAGACTGTGTGGGCTCAGCTCCTGACTCATCACCCGTGCTCAAGCTTAGTGGAGGCTCTCACGGCTGTGCGTGCTGAGGAGACTCATCTCCGTGGCGCAGCCCCGGATGCAGCTATCTTGTCCGCCTCAAAGACCTATGTCTTTAGCACCAGCTGAGATCCCTTCCTCAGCTCCTAGCGCCCCTGTCGTTACTGCTTCTACTACGGGTCTCCACTGCACATACTGCCAGCGTGATGGTCACAGGTATATATACTGCTACAAGTGGAGGAGGGACCAGGGTCGCCGGGATGGACGTTCCTCGAAAGGCTATGGCGGTTCCTCCTCCCCAGGAGCTGGTGCCTCTCGCCAGGACTCCTCCGATGATGCTGCACAGCAGCTACTCTTGCTTCTCCAGTGCCTCGATGTCGGCTCGCCCTCAGACTCCTCGGGTTCAGCTTGTGTGGCCCTTGCTTCTCAGAAGTCCTCCACGCCTCAGTCTCCTCCCTCATCAAGTATCTTGTTTCCGTGGGTCTTAAACTCTGATGCTTCTTTTCACATGACGTCAGATACCACACACCTAACTTCCATACAGCCCACAGTTTTCCCTCCACTGTTCGTATTGCAGATGGTACCTCCCTGTTTGTTGTAGGTCGAGGCATGCTTTCTACCTACTACTTTCATGTTCTTGTAGTCTCTCATGTTCCTCAGCTTACCATGCAGCTTATGTCAGCTAGTCAGATCACTGATCATGGCTATTGTATTGTTCTTGAGTCTGACTGTTGTTCTGCTCATGATCATCGCACGGGAACTCTACTTGGTACTGGCTCCCACCGCCGTGATTCGAAGCATCTTTGGGAGTTAGACCGGCTTCATCTGCCTTCCGCTATCTCCACCAGTTAGTCAACCACCACCACTCCCTCTGGTCTTGCTGCATCATCCACTACCTCCTTCGTTCAGTGGCATCATCGTCTCGATCATCTTTGTGGATCACGTCTTTTGTCACTCGTCAATCATGGTGTTCTTGGGTTTGTTTCTGGAGACACCTCTCTACATTATATGGGTTGCAAGCTTGGCAAGCAGCTGCAGCTTCCCTATCCCTCTAGTGATTCTATTTCTAGTCATCCTTTTGATCTTGTACACTCTGATATTTGGGGTCCAGCTCCCTTTATTTCGAAAGGGGCATCGTTATTATGTGTTTTTTTATTTATGATTATTCTCGTCATACTTGGCTCTATTTTATGTCCTCTTGCAGTCAGGTTCTTTCTATTTATCAAAAGTTCGCCACTATGGTTCACACTTAGTTCGATTTGGCTATTCATGTGTTTCGTGCTGACTCTGTTGGCGAGTATGTTTCTACTACCTTTGTAACAGCACAGGTTCTTACTAAAATAAATAAATAAATAAAATTAATATTTTTGTTGCCTAAATTTTATTTTTGGATTTGCCCTGAATTTCTATTTTTGAAAAAGCCTGATTTGAAAAGTAAATTAAGTGAAAACCTAAAAATAATTATTAAATAAAAGGATATTTTGATTTTCTATAAAAAAATCCTGCTTTAAATTAATTATTTGGAATTATTTGGCTCTTATTTGGTTTCCTGGTTTTTCTGGAATTTAAAAATGAAAATTTGAAAATAAAAAGTATTTTAAGTTTGAAAATTAAATACCAACATTAGTTGGAAGTATTTTTATTAAGTCCAAAATGTCACCAGGAGCTTTTGTGAATTTTTCTGGAACTTTTGGAAGTAATTTCATATTTTTCTGAGCCATATTTATTTTCCTAGTCTTTTCTGAAAAATCCAAAATCAGAATTAAAATAAAAATTCCCTTCCCTTCCATCCGGCCGCCACATGGACGGCCCGGATCCGCCACGCATCCCGCCTACCCCCTCCGATCGGCCGCCACGCGTCCAGCCTGGATCACGGCCACGTCGTCCCCCTCGACCCATTTGGCCCCTCCGCCCCGCCTAACCCCCCTAGCCGCCGATCCCCGTAACCATCGGCCCCGCTCTCCCCGGTCACCACCCCCACTTCCCCGCGCCCAACCGCCGCCCTCCCCACTCCTCCACCCCCCTCCCGCACGCCCGCGCCCCACGCGCCCACTCTCTCCCTCCAATTCTGCGCCGGCCTCCTACAACCGCCACCACGACCCCGCCCTCTCCGGCGAGAAATTCCCGCCGGCCCGTTGCCCTCCACCTCCTATAAATACCGCCCCGACTCCGCCTCACTCCGTACTCTCTCCCCCTCCGCTCCTCACCCCTTCCCAACGTCTCCACCGCGCTGCGCCGGAACCCCGAGCCGCCGCCGCTCTTCTCGCCGCGGCCGCCCGTGCCGCCGCCAAGAAGAAAGGTGAAAAGATCCCCTTCTCCCCTCTCTCAATTCCACCCACTACCGCCGCCGCCGGTCGCCGGAGCGCCGCCACCGTAGCCCGAGCCCCCTCACCGGCGCTTGCCACATCGGCGCCGATCGTGAGGTGGCACCGACGTGGCCGCCACGCGGGCGCCACGCAAGCCCTGGCCGCCACATCCCACCCCCGCGCCACCTCAGCCCGCCCGCAGTCCGTTGACTCAGTCCACATGGACCGGTCCCGCATGTCAGTGTCGGCCCGAATAAAATCTCAGGGCTGACGCCATAATTAGATTTTTCGTTAGAAAATAAATTCCAGAAATTCCTCGTTTTCTTTTTCTCTGAATTTAAACTTTCCGGAGCCCGTTCGCCTTCGTCCTAACTCCGATTTAGCCCATTCAAATTTCTAAATTCATGAAAAATTCCCCTCTATCCATTTATGACCTAAATTCAAATATTGAAGTCAATTTGAATTTATTTCAATTTGATGAGTTATTTTCACGTGTAAACTTTGACGATTCGGGAAAATTCCTCGACGAAGATTCAAACCAAGTTGAAGAGCAAGGCAAGTCACACTCCTTGATCATGTTGATCCTAGTTTTTAAAACAAAATTTATGTTGATTTAAATTATTCTGCATGCATACTTTTAATCAATTATTTCAATTCAGTTTTGAATTTAGCCATTGTCTACTTGTTATTATCTCCATTGACCTTGAATTATCTTGATTCCTTGTAACCCTAGATTAAAACTCTAGTTAATACATTAGTGTTGGCTAGAGAGTTTAAATCAAATGCTTAGCCTTGCTTAGATATATTGGGTTGGGGATATCTTTCACATAAAATGATAACCCTGTTTACATAAAATGATATACTTTTGATATGTACTCTTGACTTTGGAGAGTCAAGGAGGTTTATGAAATATTTTGAAAACAAAATATAAAAACCTGGTTTAGACTTAGGCAATTGGTTAGATTGGTGGGTGCAGGCATGCCCTGTTGGTTGGAGCCGTAGTGGTTGATTGTCGGGCACGAGGGTATGTGGTTGGACCTAAGTCAATTAAGGACCGGTCAGTGAGCTACTGTTACAAAGCCCTTATCGTATGACCACATGGCTGGTATGGGACAGTCCTGGCTGAATAATTTACGAAGTCCCAACCTGAGTCAAGTTGTAGGTTGAAAGTGAGCGTGGTTGGTGCCATGTGAAGTCTCACTTGGGCGAGCGTGGTTAAGCCATGAGAAGTCTCGCCTAGGCTCAAGAGGGGGTCCCGGTCTGGTGGATTCCTTACTAGGGTGAAACCTTAAAGTTGGCTTGGCCAGGTTGAAGGCTTTGCATTGTAAAGGCCTTGTCACGACTCCTCGCCGCACACCTAAGGAAGTGTGTAACTCGCATGGCAATCCGGGATGATCGTGTCTTGTGGATAAAGCTGTACTACCTCTGCAGAGTGTATAATCTATCCTGAATAGCCGTGCCCACGGTCATGGGCATGCTGAGTAAAAGTTTTTCATGGATTAGACTTTGTTTTTCAAAAATGATTTTTGAAACCTTATGGATGGATAGAATCTATGAGAGAATGAAAACCTTGTGGGTGGATGGAACCCATGAGAGATATTGGAAACCTATGGATAGATGGAATCCACGAGTGTTTGGAAACGTGTGGATGGATGGAATCCATATGTGATCTTTTGGAAAAGATGGTTCGGGTGGGATACCCGTGAATAGGTTGGTGTATGGTTGGAGCCTGCACTGACGGTAATATTTTCTACTACAAGTATCATTTTTACTTAATGTATTAAATTCAGCAATTTCAATCTATCTACTGTATTTCATTAAATGTTGTTTTATGCAAACTAACCATATAAGCCTTCCATTGAAGCCTTTATCATTATGTTGCATTTCTCCGTGTGATTTACGGAATACAAGTTTGTACTCACCTTGCAATCCCCCTATACAGAGGAAGATGTCGACAACTACGGTGAAGATCTGGGCGAATAGGTCACGTCTTACTATCGTTTGCCTGTGAGCATGCTTGGGCTTCGCTTTTATCAGTTTGTTTCTGTAGTTATTTGCTTTATTTACTTTTGCCAATAGGCGATGATGTAAGACTTGGCCATAAGGCCGTACTCTTTATTTATTGCAGATAGTCATTTGTGCTTGGTATTTATCTTTGTTGTACTGTGTGCACTAGCTGATCATGAACTAGTGCGATTTACACAGATGATCCAGGAGTCGTTACTCCGGGTTCTGATAGCCTTTCACCATTTTCTCGCTGAACAGGGCACTCTTTCCAAGTACTCTTGTACTGGTGCTCATGCTCAGAACAGTGTCTCTAAGCGTAAGCATCATTACTTACTTGGAGTCGCTCGAGCTGTCATGCTTGCTTCTTCTGTTTCCCCTCACTTTTAGGCTGAGGCTGTCTTCTATTGCTGCTTTCCTTATCAACATACAACCTCCCACCACCCCTTCAGGGTTCTACTCCTGTTGAGCGTATTTTTTGTTAATACCCAGAGTACGGTCACCTTCGTAGTTTCGGTTGTGTCTACTTCGTCATGAGCGCACTAAGCTAACTGCTTAGTCAGTTGAGTGTGTTTTCCTTGACTATAGTCTCGAGCATAAGGGTTATTGCTGCTATGACCCTGTTGCTCGTCAGATGAGGTTTTCCCAGAATGTCACTTTCGACGAGTCCCGACCTTACTACCCTCGTTCTCCCATAGTCAGGTCTGATTCTCTTGTTGCGTCAATCTCCTTTCTGACTCTTCCTCAATCTCCACCTACTTCCACTACTACTTCGCCTCATCCACCTCCTTCGTCTCCCTCTCCTCCGACTACTCCTCTTCCACCTCCGTCGGAGGCTCCTTCCCACTCTCTTGTTGAGGTTTCACCTTTTCCTCTGCACTACTCTCGTCGTCCTCAGCCTCCTCCCTCTCCAGTTGGCTCTCCCTCCTTGCTGGGACCTGTTCCCAGTTCTTCTCTGTCTTTGTCGGATCCTGCTCCACCCTCTCCTCCCAGATACGATCTTTGTGATCGCCACACTATCAGGTAGTTGAGCATTATGGCTTCGTAGCCACTGCCTCTTCTAAGTCTCTGACTTATCGTGAGGCTGCTGCTCACTCTGAGTGGCAGCTTGCCATGTCTGAGGAGATTGCCGCTTTGGAGCGTACTGGCACTTGGGATCTTGTACCCTTACCTGCACGTGTCACTCCTATTACGTGCAAGTGGGTATACAACATCAAGACCCGCTCGGATGGTTCCCTTGAGCGCTACAAGGCTCGTCTTATGGTGCGTGGTTTTCAGTAGGAGCATGCCGTGACTATAACGAGACCTTTGCTCGTGTCGCTCACGTGACCACCATTCACACTCTGCTTGATGTGGCCTCTGTTCAACAGTGGCCCATCTCTCAATTGGACCTCAAGAATGCATTTCTCCATGGCAAGCTGCGCAAGGAGATCTACATGCAGCCGCCCCTGGGTATTTTGTCCCTGATGGTATGGACGTATGGTCTGTCGCCTTCATCGTTCTCTCTATGGGTTAAAATAAGCCCCTCGTGCTTGGTTTGCCCAGTTCTCCTCTGCCATCACTGCAGCCAGCTTCTCCGCCAGTGACCATGACCCTACTCTTTTTTGTTCACACCTCTCCTCAAAATCGAACACTCCTATATGTCGATGATATAATCATCACTGGTGATGACTCTCAGTACATTGCCTTTGTGAAGAAGAGTCTTCGTGAGCAGTTCTTGATGTCTGATTTGGGTCCTCTTCATTATTTTCTTGCGATTAAGATCACTTCTATGCCTGAGGGCTATTATCTCTCCCAGGAATGTTACATTCAGGATATCCTTACTCATGCTTGTCTCACTGGTCAACGCATGGTGGATACTCTTATGGAGCTCGGTGCTCAACTTCGGACTATCAATGATGAACCTCTTGAGGATCCCTCCCGCTATCGTCTTTTGGTTGGGAGTCTTATCTACCTTGGCATCACTTGTCCTGACATCTATCTCACAGTTCACATCCTGAGTCAGTTTTTCTCTGCTCCCACTCAGCTCTACTATAGTCACCTTCTTCACGTTCTGCGATATCTTCGCGGGACCATCACTCATCGCCTCTTCTTTCCTCACTCCAGTTCTTTGCAGCTTCAGGCGTACTCTGATGCGACTTGGGCTAGTGATCCTTCTGATCGCCGGTCTCTTTCTGCCTATTGTGTTTTTCCTTGGTTCCTCCTTGATTGCTTGGAAGACCAAGAAGCAGACTGTTGTTTTCTATTCAAGCGCTGAGGCTGAGTTGAGAGCCATGGCGTTGTTGACAGCTAAGATCACCTGGCTTCAGTGGTTACTTGAGGATTTCGATGTTTCTACCACTGCACCGACTCATCTCTTATTAGATAGTACTAGCATGATCAGCATTGCTCGAGACCCCATAAAGCATGAGCTCACCAAGCACATTGGAGTGTATGCTTCATACATGTGATCACAGGTGCAAGGCAAAGTTATTACTCTTCAATATGTGCCTTTGGAGTCTCAGTTAGCAGATTTCTTCACCAAGGCACATACTAGAGCTCAATATCGGTTCTACCTCTCCATACTCATTGTTATTGATCCACCATAAGTTTGAGGGGGTGTTAGATTGTGTATAATCTAGGGGTATCTTTATATTGTCCTGTTGGTCCCCTTTGAAATGTTAAGCCTCATTCTGATAAGAACAACGACCTTATTTCCTTCGAATATCTGATGTTGTTTTTGTTGGAACTAATCTTGATTCATGCCGAGTACTGTGTGTTCGAGTGTGTGTAGAAGTTGAAGCAGCAGTCAGAAGCTACAGTGAACCAGTCATAGCTACAGTAAACCGGTCGTAGCTACAGTGTAATAGTCATAGATACAACGTATCGGTCGGTAGTCGTAAGCTACAATACCCGGTCGGTAGTCGTAAGCTACAGTAACAGGTCGGTACTCAGGGCTACAATCTCGGTCGGTAGCCAAAAGCTATAGTATCTGTTGATGCTTGGAAGACCTGGGTGATCGAAGACCGGCAGTATCAGCTCTGTGTGAGCGGGAGCGGTACGATCGGAGTTGCGGTAAGAGATGTGGTTGAGACGCCATAGTCGAAGTCTCGTGGTCGAAGCGCCATGGTCGAAGAGCCGTGGTCAAAGTGCCATGGTCAAATGACTCAAAGTCATAAGGAGTCAACTTGGTAGGCTTGTGTGTGTGGTCATAAGCATATGAGTTGGTCTCAGCTGGACTAAGTCTTGAGGGTAGTGCGCGGTGTGCATCGAGTCGTACGTAATCGTGGCTGGCAAAACTGGATCACAAAGAGTCTAACTAGTGGAGTAGTGGGTGTGTATATAGGTCAAGTGACTATGTGTGCGTGAGTCTTATTTAAGCCATGTGCATTATGTTAAGCAAGGAGAGAAGCGAGTGAATAATAGGGAAAGAAGAAAAGTAGTGTGTTGCCATAAAAGTGGTCTCTCCTGTGTTTATTCATTCTTCCTACTCGTGTGCGTGTGTCGTTCTAAAGAAGAAAGCATGTGTGCGTTTTCTCCTAGAGAGTAGAGATCGAAGCTGATGAGTTCAGTTCCAAAACTTGGTATCAGAGCCTCAAGATCCAGGAGTCGTTGTGAAGCCGACAAGCAACGGTAGTGCGAAACCATTGAGAGGATTTGGCGTGTAGCCGAAAGCGGTGGTGTGAAGCCATCGTTGCTAGAGGAGTTGGTGTGAAGCCGACAAGCACGCATCAATGTGAATTCGAGTGGTAGCGATGTGATGCCGCTGCAAGAAGAATCGAGGTCAGAGTCGCCTAGTGAGTCGTGTCACTAGCGGCGAGGTTGTGGCATCAAAGAGGTAGTGGTGAAGAGTGGAGGCGGCATGTCTCCCAAATACCTGCTACTAACAAGCATCGTCGACAACTGGCAATGGCATGCCGAAGACTTACGGTGTGAAGCCGTGGGTAATGGCGGTGTACATCCCCTCTTTGAGATGATTCAACGTGAAGTCGACGGCGGTGGCGGAGGCCATTGTCACATGAGAAGTCAGTGTGAGACCGACAGTGATGACCATGTGAAGCTGCTACGAGATGACGACGGTGTGAGGCCATTGTAAGATGAAGACATGCACGAATAGTGGTGTGAGACCACTGTAAGTTGTGCGAAAAGAAGGCCGCTGCGTGTGTAAGGAGTCAAGGCCGCTGTGTGTGGCAACAAGAGAAGACTGCTACGTGCGGCGAGATAATGTGGTTGAACACATCGAAGATTAACGTGTCAAGAGGAGGAGGGAAATGTTGAAATTAATCTTGACTTGTGTCGAGTACTCGTATGTTTGAGTACGTGTAGAAGTTAAAGCTAATAATAGCTACAGTGCATTTTTAGCCGCTACAGTGCAAAAAAGCCAGAAACCTACACATATAGGCCCCAAATGAGCACCATCGTAATGGACTCGTACAATTAAAATAGTGTTTATATAGTTGTCTATACAATAATATACATGGTAACAAGTTGTTTATAAAACCGTATCTTAAGTAGTAAACAACATTTTACTCCTTTTCTATTCTTCATGTTACCCAAAATTTTATAAGGCTTGTTTTTTGGCTTATGGTTGAATTTTTTGAATTTTGGGATATTCGCGACAAAGGTTACAGAGAGGGATACTCACTTACGATTGTGGTTGGTACAGATATTGGGTTTTTAACGTGTACTACAATTAACTTGTAGACACCGTCTTAAGAAAATACTCCGTTTGAAAATTAAGTACTATAGCAAAAGACAAAAATCGTTTTTAGAAATCGTAAAGAACAGGCACATAGCCATGTTCTTTTTAGCTTATAGCTTTCCTCGAACAAACAAGCAAAACGGTTTCTGTGTTGCTGTTTCAAAGTAGTTTATTAAAATAGTATTTTGAAATAAATTATTAGCTTCGGTATTTAATTTATTTATATAAATATTTATGTTAGAACTAAAAATATCAACCGTAGTTATTACCAAAAACCGTAGCCAAGAAGAACTGCACCTGCAACCCTTACCACAGCTGACGTGTACGTACATGCCCTAACTAGGTCGAGGAAGCGGAGGAAGCCCTCGAGGCAGGCCCAGTAAAATTAGCGGAGCGGTGGTCCTTATCGCTCGTCAGTAGTATAGAAGGCGATAGAATAGGAGAGCGGCGGCTCGGAGGTTTGGGGGAGGGAGGCAGATGCTGGAGATCCCCCGCGGGGTCGCCGGAGGACATGGACACGCCGGATAGGCCCCGCGCCGGCGCCGGCCCCGGCGCCGGGTTCGAGGTCCGCGTCTCGTCAACGGGCCGCTCGGCCTGCTTTTCCCCTGATTTTTTGAGGGTGACTTTTTGTGGGCCGATTCGTGGGTTAAATCCTTTGGGTTCGGCGGCTGGTCTGCTCCTCGGGTTAGAGCCGGCGGCGGCGCGGATTTGGTTCCCGCTTTTCGTTTTTTTTCTTCTTCTTCTGATTTTTTGGGAGGTTTTGAGGGTTGGATTCGTTCGATTGGTTGGGGGTTTAAGGGGATGCTTTTGGTGGGCGATTAGGGTTTTAACGCGTCTATTCCCCCCGAGCTTCCTGCGATGCTGGAGTCGAGGGATTCGAGGGATTTTCTCGGAGGAGAGGTTGGGGCTTGATTCCGTCTCTAATCACATGATCTCGCATGCTGTTTCGCGCATCTGCGTTGGGGATTTGGGGGCTATTCTTACTAGATGATTCGATAGGGTTCTTGGTTTGGTGAGTTCGGGGAGGTCGGCTGTTTGTTTCGATTGCCCACTTCGTTTTCTTTTCCTCGGGAGTATTAGACGCTTTCATCCGCGCGTTGTTAAGAGATGGAGGTTTTAGTTGGTGAACAAGTGTATATATCCGTGTTTCGCAGCAATGCGCCCCGATCTGGTCAATTTGGTTCAGTCGTTGCTGTGCATATCCATGGGGAATGCAAGTTGTTTGCCTTTAGCTTGGACGTGAGAGTTTGATTAGGCATATTACCTGGTCATGGTGAAACCTGTCCGTGAGACATGGAGTGGCAAATCCTGAAATGCACATCTTTACAGTGGCAAATGCTGAAATATTCCCCTTTTTTTTACAATGCTTGTATGCTTTGACCTGCTAAATTGATTAGCTATTCGGTCTAGGCTGTTCGAGGTCCTTCAGGGATTGCCAGCAAGATTGGTGCCTTCGTTAACAGAAGACGTAGCTGGGTTATGGTTTTCAGAAAGAAACTTACACATGGAGTTGCTTGTGTTGGGTATGCAGCCATTTTATCACTTTCGATGTGAATGGAGTATAGAAGTGCTGACGCATTCCCTCCGTTAAGAAATGTTTTCATTTGGACTTGTTGGGATTTTGCCTGTGCGGCTGCGTGTTTTCTGGGGTGCGGTGGGTTGGGGGCAAAGTTGGTTCTACTATTGGGTTTATATATGATTTAGGAACAGGATGTTTTCAATGCCTATTTAGATGTGAGTTTTTCTTCATAGGAAGATTGTGCATTTGCCGGTGTAAGTTATGGTTTGGATTTGGTTGATCCATAATGTGTTGGCATTTAGGCATTCCCATACTGTTCTCGCATTTGTTAATTTTGTAACCTTCTTATGTTTGGATTGGATAGCATGTAGAATTATTTGCAACTAAAGTCACTTATGAAGTGGTGATGAAATGAAGATCTGTAGTTCCCTTTCTAATTAGATTTTCCTACCTGCAGGACTCTCCGGTCTTTAATTTCATCAATAGTCTTTCTCCTATACCACCACCTAAACCTCTAGACTCAGCACACAATGTGCATCTATTCAAGTCATCAGACTTGGCTCCTGTTTCTTCAATCTTTGCCTCGCCACATGTCAACCCAGTAAAGGAATCTAAGCTTCTGATCAGGTAAATTTACGTTACTTTCTAGCTTGTGTGTGATCTGAACTTCTGATCAGGCAAATTTAGGCTTGAGCCTTAGTGCCTTACTATATGTCTTGTCATATTAATCAGGGATGATTCTGTTCAACGTTCTCAAGAATCAAACTCTCCTAACAGTGTCAGAACTCGAATAGGGACTGCAAGCTCTATTAGATTGATCAAATGCAACAACATTGTTTCAGAAAACTGCAGTGTTATCCAGCTTGGTGATGGCAGTGCGGAAAGTGATAAGAATCAAAATGCTGATGGTAAAACAGATCTTACTACTGACCAGGAGTGTACAGAACAAGGTGTCCTCCTTGATCTGAGTGGCCCAGACAAAATGGACTCATCACATTCTGGAAGAAATGCTCATGAAAACCAACTACATGAACAACATAAGAATGAGCTTGTAGCATATGATGGGGATTACTTGATTACACACCAAGTATGTAGTGATATGCTGACATTAGCCCCACCATTTGAGGCAGAAACACAGTTAGTGAATGACACATTAAAAACTGATAATGCCTGCTCTCGTAAATCCTTGTTGACTGGTGGGTCAAGTGGCTCTTACACCCACAATTCTGCACATGATCCTCATCTTTACTGGTCTGGGGCAGTTGAAGGGTCTGCAACAGATTATACCCCACAAATGCTCCCTGGTGGCTGTCAAAGTCTGTTGGTCTCAAATGATCAAGTCTGTAACAAGCTTGATGAGCCCAATGATTACATGCCAATGGACCAAAATGTATGTATACTTCTTGCTACTATGTAATTTTTTTGAAATACACATGTTGGCTTTACCAATGAATAATAGCTAAGTGCCTATTTGTCTAAATAAATGTAACAATGCTTGTATATATAAAATGTTACGAGCTTGAAAATTAAATGTAACATAACTGATTTAGCAAACCAATGTTGATTTGAGGTTGTACTTTCATGCACTTTTGCATTGTGATGTACTTACAACCTTGTCATTAACATTCAACTCTCTGTCTCCTCTCTTTTTAATATAAAAAATGAACCCAGTCTTGCTCTTGCATGTATAATCTATTGCATAACGGTGCCTACTTTTACTATCTCTTGCTAAACTGACTGAGGTATCAATGTTTATTCTTACGGATACAAAAGAACTTGTTTTCTTGTTCTGGCAGGCCTTATCACAGCATTTACGTGGCATTCGTAGGCGTTGCCTTTTCAATGAAAAGGCTGGGGCTATTAATAAAGGTGCTTCTGCAAATTCAACTACCCCCAGATGCAAAACTATTTCTGGTGATAACAACTCAAAGCCTCCGAGAACCCCTCCATGTGCATTGCCTGGTATTGGCTTGCATTTGAATGCCCTTGCCACAATACCAAAAGATAAAATAGTCCCTCATGATGCTCAAACTTCTATAAATCAAGCCAGCAACCTCCCATGTGCTATTGATTCTTGTCCACCAACATACGAACAAAATATTATAAAGGATGATTCCTCTCAGACAACCATGGTTGCAAATGCTGATGATGAGTCTGGTCAGGGTAGTCCCAAGAAGAAAAGGTACCATGTATACGCCCATTATTTTATGTCATCAGCACCATTTCATTGGACAAATCATGAAATGCAATAGTACTGTGCAGACTCAAGTTTGATAACGGTGATGGCACTTCGTGCAACCGTTGTAGCTGCAAGAAGTCAAAATGCTTGAAACTGTAAGTCTCTTGCACCTTTTTTCTAAAGCTGTTATCTACTTCTATGCAACAAGATTAATGCAAAAGCGCAGCTCTCCTGCGTTTTCGAGAAAAAAAAAGATTAATGCAAAAGTGAAAGCTGATGGATAAGTCTCTGTGTTGGTTGGTGCTTGTGGGGCTGCAGCACATGGTGTTTTTGCTGCTCTTCAAGGACAGCATCCTTGACTGGTTGTTAGCATCTCTTTAGGACAGCATCTTAGGACAAGCATCTTAGGACAACATCTTGACTAGCATTTAGGACAGCATCTTGACTAGCATCTAGGACAACATCTTAGACTAGCATCTTAGCATATGCTTGGCTGGTTGACAACCTATAAATTTGTATCCCCAACCCCTCAGGTTGGCATGGCATTGTGTGAGAAATAAACCTAGAAAATTACCCCATCTCCAAGTGTCATCCTCTCGATGAGAGTAAGGATCTTGCTATCACCAAGAGCAAGAATCCAGCGACTAACAAGTGGTATCAGAGCCGTACTATCCTGTAGCCTGAGCATCTCCTGCTCAATCCCTTCTCGGCGTCGCTTCGGCCTCGCAGCGGCCCAACTAGCGGCGGCGGCAGCTCGGGTGCCTCTGCTCGCTCCTCACTGCTTGACGAGCGGCAACTCATCGAGGCGCTCTCTCCACGCAGCAGTCCCCCGGTGGCGCGCCATGTCCGCAGGACGGTCTCCGCGCTCGATCGCCTCGAGCACGCGGCGGCGGCAGGAAGCCGAACTCGCTGTGGCAGAGGAACGCGAGCGAAGCGGCGACAAAGCGCCGCGGCGCGGAATGGCGTCAAAGTGGCGGCGGCGAGCGGAGGTGGAAGCGGCGGCGGCGGCAGATGCAGCGCGCGCGGCGGCGGCGGAGGTCGAGGTTTCAGCGGCGGCAACAGCAGCTCCATCTCTGCGATAGCGGCGCGGCGCGGACCTTGAGGCTGGAGAGGAGGAGGCGAGCGGCAGCGACGCGGATGGGCGGCCGCAGACGCGCACGCCACGATCGCGGCGCAGCCCGGACATGCGCGGACGCGCGGCTAAGGCGCTCTGGAGGAGGCACGCACGACGGCGGCAGATGGGTCGACGGAGAGCGCGGCCTTCGCAGCGACGCAGCTCTCTCCCGGTTCGATGCATCGTGGTCACCACGAGTACCGGTATCGTCGAGGGCGTCGCCCCGGCGGCGGGTGGCCTACCTCACCAAGACCAACTACGTCGAGTGGTCGCGGTGATGAGGTAAAGCTCCAGTGCGGCATATGTGGGATGCGATCCGTGACGGCGACGCGTCGACCACGACCGAGGATCGACGGCGCTGGATGCTCTCATCATTGCGCCCCGCCGAGATGCGATTTCGCTTACCAACAAGCGGCCGCCAAAGAGGCTTGGGACGCCATCGCCGCTGCGCGCGATCGGCGGCGGCGCGCGCGCAAGTCTACATTACGAGCACTACGCAGGAGTGGGAGAACACGGCCTTCAAGCCGGTGAGGGCGTTGATGACTTTGCTCTCCGTCTCAACACTCATTGCGAAGATGGTGCGATTCGGCGACGACACCTACGGCGAGGAGAGAGGCGTGGAAAAGCTCTTCCATTGCGTCCCGAGAAGTACAAGCGGATGGCTCGCTCGATCGAGTCTCTGCTGGACCTCTCCACGATGACGATCGAGGGCGTTGGGTCGCCTCAAGGTCGTTGGATGGCGATGAGCCACGCGCCTCTCGGGACCGTCACCATTGGCGGGAAGCTCCTCGCTCGGGAGCGATGGGGCTGCCGGCCAAGGTGACAGGAAGAAGGGAGCCTTCTTCCACGACGGCGGCCGCAGCGTGGCAAGCGCGCAAGCGCGCAAAGACGCCAGCAGGCGCGAGGACGTCCGAGGATGATGACCGTGGAGGCGCCAGGGCGGCGGCGGGCAAGCAAAGCCGACGAGGCGACACTTGCCACAAGCTGCGGCAAGCACGGTCATTGGGCCAAGATTGTCGGATACCACGACGCGGCGAGCCCACGTCGCGCGGCGAGGAGGCTGCCGGCTTTGTTCATTGCTCGTCGCGAGCATCGAACTACCTCCAGCCGCACCGCCGCGGCGACTCTCCTCCACCTTGACGAACCAAAAGCACACGCCTCCTCGGCGGCGATCCGAACGACAAGACCGACGCGGGTGGTGCCTCGACACCGGCGCCACCCACCACATGACCGGCGGCGGGAGTTCTTCTCCGAGCTCGATTCGAGCGTTTGAGGCACCGTCAAGTTCGGCGACGCCCGCCGTGGAGATCAAGGCGTCGGCTCTGTCGTCTTCGTCGCCAAGATCGGCGAGCACCGGCCGCCGGTGTCTACTACATCCCGCGTTGAGGAACTCCATCATCGCTTGGGACGGTGGATAAGAACGGATCACGCGTGGAGATCGAGCACGGTGCTGCGCGATGCAGGATCATCGCCGCCGGCCTCGTCAAGGTCAACAGAGCAACCGCCTACGCCCTTCACGCGCGGTGGCGCAATCTCGTGTCTTGCGGCCGCCGCGACGACGACGCTTGGAGGTGGCACGAGCGCTGGGCACCTCAACTTTGAGGCCCTAAGGCGGCTCGGCGGCAAGAGAGATGGTGCGGGGCATGCGCACGTCGACCACGTGGAGCGATTCTGCGACACTGCGTCCTCGCCAAGGCTGCGGCGGCTCCCTTCCTCGCCAGCGAGCCGCGCCAAGGAAGCTGGAGCTCGTACACGGTGACCTCGTGGCCGTGACATCGCTACACCGAGGCCGCGCTACTTCCTCCTCCCTCGTCGACGACGTGTCCCGCTACATGTGGGTTGTCCCGCGACGGCGTCAAGCGCGCGGCGACGCCATCAAGCGCCTTCAAGCTGCAGAGGCGAGCGCGCCGCAAGCCGGGTCCTACGCACGGACAACGGCGGTGAGTTCACGGCGCCGAGTTCGCGGCGTCTTTGCGACGAGGATCCATCGTCACTTCTCCGCGCCGTACACCCCGCAGCGAGCGGCGTCGTCGCGCCGCAACTGAGGCGGTGGTGGCCACCGCCCGCGCCTCCTCAGCGAGAGGATGCGGCATTCTCTCAGCGAGGCGGTGATGATTGCCGCCCACTTGCTCAACCGCTTCCCACCAAGGCCCTCGGCGGCAAAACGCCATACGAGGCTCGCGCGGCGCAAGCCGCGGTGAGCCACCTCCGTGTCTTGGTGCGCCGCCGTCATGGAGCTCAACCACGTCGGCAAGCTCGGCGACCGAGCACGCCGGTCTTCATCGGCTACGCGGGCGCCAAGGCCTCCGCGTCCTCGACCTGCGACACGCGCGCGGCGCATCACGTGTGACGTCGTGTTCGACGAAGCGAGGCGGGCGTGGGGCAAGATGGTGGATGACGGCCGACTCGACGACCGGCGATTTCGTCGTTGACTACATCCACTTCGAGGAGGCGGGGGCGTGCTTCGTCTTCACCGAGCTCGCCTACCCCACCGCCTCGTTCGCCACCACCTCGGCGAGTCCTTCATCACCGCCACCGCGGCTCGGCAAGCCCACAGCTCCGGCGAGTCCACCGCCAAGACCGCCGCCACGCCGCTCTCCTACACCGGCGCCTACTCCTTCAGGCTCGACGGCAGCCGGCCGGCCCACGACGAGCAAATAAGCGGTGGAGTTCGCCGCTCCGTCGTCAACGACGAGGATCGCATAGACGCTACCACGGTGGCGAGCCTCTGCATCAGATCGTGGGCGACCTCCTCGCGGCGGCCGGCCCCTAAAGCGGCGCAGTAGCGACCGGCGGAGCCGCACCGCGCGGGACGACGGCGAGCCTCGTTCTACGCCGCGCCGCCGAGCGAAACAAGGCGTGGGAGCCGGCCGATCTTCCACCGCCACCACGCCATCTCTCAAGTGGGTCTTCAAGCTCAAGAAAGACGAGGTGGAGAGGTGATCAAGCACAAGGCGCGTCTCGTGGCACGTGGCCGTCCGGCGGAGGAGTCAACCGACGATGCTTTGGCGCGCTGTTGCGGATGGAGTCCGTGCGTCTCCTCCTGCCCTCGCAGCCCGGGAGGCGGTGCGTCCATCACATGGACGTCAAGTCCGCTTTCCTCAACGGCGACTTGAAGGAGGAGGTCTACGTCGCCACCACGGGATTCATCATCCCGCAGGAGAGCAGGTCCTCGCTGCGCAAGGCCCTCACGGCTTGCGGCAGCACCGCGAGCTTGAACGTCAAGGCCGACTCCACCTCAAGCAAATGGGATTCCGGCAGAGCGCCACGAGGCCGCGGTCTCATCGGCGGGCAAGGAGGCAATGCCTGGCGATGGCGTCACGCCAACGACCTTGTGATCACCGGTACCAGGAGGAGGAGATCGAGGCATTCAAGGCGGAGATGAAGGCCACCTTCCAGATGAGCGACCTCGGGCCTCTCTCCTTCTACCTCGGGATCGAGGTCCATCGAGACGACTCCGACATCTCTCTTCGCCAGACTGCCTACGCCAAGCGCATCATGGAGCTGGGCGGCCTCACCGACTGCAACCCAACCCACACTCCTATGGAGGAGAGGTCAAGCCGAGTTGTGAGAGTACGGCGGAGAGAGGCGGACGCGACGCAGCGGCGCATTGTGGGCGACCGCCGCTACCTTGTCCACACGCGGCCGGACTTGGCGTTCGCCGTCGGCACGTCGGCCGGTTCATGCAATGACCGACGAAGCGAGCACCGCGGCCGTGAAAGGATCCTCCGCTACGTCGCGGGCACCTCCGACCACGGCTTGCACTACCCAAGGTGCCCGGCGCGCGCCTCATCGGCATAGCCGACAGCGACCACGCCGGCGACATCGACACGAGCAAGAGCACCGGCCGGACGCTGTACTTCCTCGGCAAATGTCCGATCGGTGGCGATCGGTCAAGCGGCGAGTGGTGGCTTTGTCTAGTCGCGAGGCGAGTACATTGCAGCCACTACCGCTTCTACTCGAGCTCGTGGTGGCTCGGCCGCTGGCGATCTCCTTGGCGAGACGCGAGGCGGTGGAGCTCGGGGTGGGCGGCAAGTCCGCCTTGGCCTTGGCGAAGAACCACGTCTTCCATGAGCGCAGCAAGCACATCCGGTGAGGTATCACTTCATCGAAGTCGCGGATGAAGGAGTGTCCGCCAACTACATCAACACCCAAGACCGGCTCGCCGACTTCCGACCAAGTCTCTTGGCGGATCAAGTTCCAGAGCTTGCGCCAGATCGGGATGGCTCAGATTCCTCACAAGGAGACACACAAGACTTAGGGGGAGAGTGATGGATAAGTCTCTGTGTTGGCTGGTGCTTGTGGGGCTGCAGCACATGGTGTTTTTGCTGCCCTTCAAGGACAGCATCCTTGACTGGCTGTTAGCATCTCTTTAGGACAACATCTTAGGACAAGCATCTTAGGACAGCATCTTGACTAGCATCTTGACTAGCATCTAGGACAGCATCTTGACTAGCATCTAGGACAGCATCTTAGACTAGCATCTTAGCATATGCTTGACTGGTTGACAGCCTATAAATTTGTATCTCCAACCCCTCAGGTTGGCATGACATTGTGTGAGAAATAAACCTAGAAAATTGCCACATCTCCAAGTGTCATCCTCTCGATGAGAGTAAGGATCTTGCTATCACCAACAGCAAGAATCCAACGACTAACAAAAGCAAGTCCAAATATCGGTTGTTCTAACATATTGGTTCTGTTTATTAGTACTTGAGGTTTAGTTTAGGATTACATATCCATGTTTTCCCCCTGCTTAAGATGTAGGCCTAGTGAGTTATCATGCTCTATCAGGTGCTCCAAGTTTTGGGGTAGAATGTTAGGATAAAATCGTTGTTCTAACTATTTATGATTCATGACAAGTTGTTGCATGGTGTTCAAGCTTCATTTTGCAGTCATCTCTCTAGTATGATTTACTCATTCATCCCTGCATTCCTGAGTTGGTTGATTATTCAACCTTTTGCTTTAGGGCCAATTTATGGTTAGAGGTTACTGTGTAGCGCCGTGGAATTTAGTTACTTATGGTAATCTTTACAGATTCTAGTAAGATCTGCCTCCAAAAAAGATGCTTTCAAGTAGTTGTTATCCAAGAATAGAAACAACATAAGTGCTTTTGAAAAGCCATTGTAATACTAAATAGAGCCATAGTAGCTGGTCATGTGAGGTATTTTTCTTATGGGCAGATAGTTGAATGGTTATAAGGGTCCTCCAGCTCTTTGATTTTTCAGTTTTTCTGTGCAACAGTTTGGCCACATCATCAATGCTTGTTTTGACTGATTTATTGTCATAATGACACTGAAGTTTTTTTTGGTTGCAATAGAATACATTTTCCACCTCTGTACTATTTGATCAATGAAAATGCCACCATATTTTGGAACTCTATAGAAATGCCTTATAATTGCAAATTGTACCCTTACTGTGGGTGGTTAGTTTTTAGTTTATAATTTTTGACCAATTTCTAACCTCTCTCCTTATCATCTTATTGTTTCTAAATCCTTTTTTTTTCGAAATATGGGCAGGAGCCCTGCCAATTCCTATAGAATGGTAAAAAAAAAGTTTTGCTACAAGACCAAGCTGGTAAAAGGCCCAGCTGGGAACACCCACGATTAGTACTGTACTACTGTGGCATTTACAGCAAAAGAAAATGATAACTCTCTAGACTCTTTCTCAGCCTCCCTCCTCTCTCAATGTGGTTTAGCTACAGCATTATCTTACTGACCCTCATACCTGCGCAACACAGCAACTGATGATGACATGATGATGCCATAGAGGCATAGGGCATCCTTCCATCCCTCTCAACGACATAAAACAGAAAGCTGTGGTGTGTGTGACTGTGTGTTGTATAAAACTTTATTTAAGGGCAAAATGCAACTGACTTAGCATTTAGAGGAATGTAAACCTAAGGATACAATATGGGGGGTGAACTTTTCAATTTTGTGACTGGCATTCCTGTTTTTCCCCCTCTTTCCCCAATGTTTATCTCCCATGAGAGACCACAGTTTGATAATGTCATGGACTTTGGGTCCTGGACAGCGACTGCACAACAAGATAGCAGCGGCGGTGTGCATATGCTAGGACCAGCATCCATGACTTGAACGACAAGAAGTAAAGGCCCTTAGGAAGTCAAGTTACATTAGTTTATGCAAGAGATAAATTAGTTACCTAGTATATCTATTAGTTACCGAGTCTCTCTTAGTTACCGAGTCTATTTCTAGTTGATCGGTTGTTAGGGGCGCCTATATAAAGGGCAGCCAGATCATGTAATTGACTTAAGCAAATAAATAAAGTTGTCTAATCTCCTCCTATTCTGCAAATAAACAAAGTTCTCTAATCTACTCTTCTTCAACTAGGCGTCAAAGCCTTGGCTGCGGCATGGCAAGCCGATCAAGGGCGAGCGCCCTACCCTTGGTCCCCGGATCCATATCCAACCAACCCGTTCCACAACAGATACACATGTTTTATAGCTAATGTGACATCTGTTCAGAATCATTTTTTCCTAAGAGAACTTATATGTTTGAACCAAATGATTGACAAGGGACACAAATGAAAGAGAAATAAACCTAAAAGACACTATGGGCCTGATCTTTTCGGCTGCGGCTTATGGCTTTTGGCTGAAAATTTTGAATTTTGGCTGTTTACGGTACAGATTACGGAGAGATGGATACTCATTTGCGATTTTGGTTGGTACAGATGTTGGGCTTTTAACGTGTAGACCCCGTCTTGAGAAAATACTCCGTTTGAAAGTTAGGTGCTGTAGTAAAAGCCAAAATCCGCCAGCTTGTGAGGTTAAAGAACATGCACTATATTTGAGAACTGCTATCATAAATGGCTGTATTCTTGAAAACTAGATTTAAATATTGAATGATTGATTAATGCATGGTTGTCATGGCATAATTGGCGACCATGGCGCCTAAGAGGCACCAAGACGCCATAGCGACGCAGGGCACTCTACATACATACCGATTCATATATGCTTGAACTCCCGAGCGCCTGCCCCGTCTCCGCCTCATATACATACCGACTCATATATCCGGTCCCACTCATACTCCCGACTCCCCAACTCCGAACTCTCTCACCGCTCTCCTCGCCGATCCTCCTCCCGCCGCCTCGGCACTGGATCAAATCCTCCCGCCGCCTAATCCAACTGTCTCCAAATCCAACCGCCTTCGGCCATGGATGGTTGTCGCGGCGAAGCTCCATGGCGTCCCCCCTGGACCGCCACAACGCCTAGGCGTCGATTATGCTGGAAATACGAAATTACCTTTCTAGGTCTTATTATTTCATTTTAGCTGCATTTGGGTTTCAATAATAACAAACAAAACCCGGAGTCTGCTAGTAATAACTCATGCACCATTTTGCTTGTTTTCCATGACATGGCTAAACAATATCTTTCCATGAGCTGCATTGGACCATTCTGTTGACATGAAGGCTTGATATTAATCGGTGAAACTTGATCTAATTGTTTCTTAAGAAAAAAGGATACAAGACCGCTATGCTGTTGACATGAACCAGCAGATCATGCAGCATGCTCAGGTTTCCTTTGGTTTTCGAGCACACGATGTTTTAGCAAGTTAGGATCAGAAAATAAGATACTATCCAAGATGTTCCTTTATAATTGAATCATTTTTTCTTTGTTTCTTTTGTAGAGTTGGTATTCCTTCAGCTCCCAATCCTACTACTGTCCCTTTTGAAGTGTCTCTTGTTCTTTACTAGATTTTTCATTTTTCTGCAAATCCTATATTCATGTTGTCGTATGTTCTATCATCTCTAATATAATGGCATTTTGTGGTTAATTCTCATGCAGTTACTGTGAGTGTTTTCATGCTGGAGTCTTTTGTTCAGAACCTTGTTCATGTCAAGGCTGTCTGAATAAGCCTAGCAACATGGAAACAGTTCTATCTATTCGAGAGCAGATCGAATCTCGTAATCCACTAGCATTTGCCCCTAAAGTAATCCGCACATCTGAGCCTGGTCATGAATTAGGGGTAAGAGCGAATCTTTTCATTTTACCTTCTTTCTCCTTTACTATTGCTCTTGCTCATACCATACTTTCTGTATCATAGGATGACAACAAAACTCCTGCTTCGGCTCGTCACAAGAGAGGCTGCAATTGCAAGAAGTCATCGTGTCTAAAAAAATACTGTGAATGTTACCAGGTTCCAACTCTTTCATGATTTAATGTTCTTTATTTAGCCCTCCTGCTTTGTCTTACTGTTACTCTTCATCAAGGGTGGTGTGGGATGCTCCGTGAGTTGCAGATGTGAGGGCTGCAAGAATGCTTTTGGGAGAAGGGAGGGTGAGTCCATTTCATCTTGAGAAGCTTCTGTCTTATAAATTTGCAAACTGCCTGCATGCTGCATAGACCATAGTTGCATCTGTGTCATTTCATTCAATGTACCGATTAAAATCAGTGTTACCAGGACTCAGACACTTGTGTCGGAGTCCAACTCGGATTTGAGTATCCGATTTGGCAAACGTTAGAAAATAAGATTCTGCGATCTGCCTAATATATTGAGGGAGGGGTTTATTCATAATTTTTAGGAGGTCCAAATTAGAAGAAATCCATTGAGCGAGGGGTCTATTCGTAATTTTTAGGAACTCTCACAAAAAGACCAAAAAAAATCCCCCAACCCTTTTAACCCTAGCTCGAGACCGACTGGCCGCATCTCCCCCCATTGCTCTTCGGCTCGCCCCCAACGCCAAATCCTCTCCACC
Source organism: Dendrocalamus sinicus (assembly GCA_036346575.1). Classification (NCBI taxonomy): domain Eukaryota; kingdom Viridiplantae; phylum Streptophyta; class Magnoliopsida; order Poales; family Poaceae; genus Dendrocalamus; species Dendrocalamus sinicus. Next base: position 22,410,870 of record CM070675.1, on the reverse strand, counting down.
CTCGACTGCTGGTGAGGCCGGGCCGGCGCACCACCTCATTATCACCGGCCACCGCTTCTCCTCCCTTTGCCCTCCCTCCGCACCAGCTGCTCTGTTGCGTAAGCGCACCGCCTCCTCCCATCTCCTCTGCGCCTCCGTCCACCACCACGCCAGGAGCCACCAGATTGACGACCTCACTGCTCCCTTCATCGGCCAGTGGGGCGGAGCCGCCACCTCCACTGCCGCCGCAACCTCAACGCTAGCCACCCAGCTCATCCTCCTCCACTCTAGACTGATGCCGCCTTCTCCCACCACCCCGTGTCTGACACGCGTTGACATCGGGACACGTGTCGACGCGGGAAAAAAATTTCGGACATGTGTCCAGGTAACATTGATTAAAATAAATGGTTAGTGGAGCTTAAGCTTTAGGTTCTGAGTAATTGCGCCAGATCGAAAAATTGTAATCAATAAGTTGTTAGGGAGCTGAAGTTTGATCTTTCAGCTTGAATGTAACACCGGACGTGTACTAAAATTTCTCAGAATTATTTGCATGCTATTCTGTATGAAAGGTGTTTTCTTGGAACTTCTATCATTGTGGAATGCAATGAAGTTAGTAGGGCTGGCTACACTGCTTCAATTTGGAGTCCGGACCATTGCCTGCTTAATATATAATTTGTTTCTGCTGGAAATTATCCCAGCCACCTTTTGCACTGTTAAATTTAAGCAAAAATCATACTCATGCCGGTGCATCTTTATTTGTGTGCTTTTGTATTTTTTAAACAAAATCCACTAGACATTCTAATATTATCTTGAGCTTTGATGATGTTATATTTGTTTCAAGTAAGATGCTACAGGAGCTCAAAAACTACATCTACATATGTTAGTCTTAAAAGTTGCAACAGCTCCAAATAGAACAGTGAGTAAAAGAGTAATAATCATCTGAGTAGAACTGAAGTTTTGGTTATTATATGACCATGACATAATTTTCTTGTATAGCTATTTCAATTTTTGTTTAATTTAACAATGTACCAATTTTTGATGGTCTTATTTTCCATTAAAGGAGTTGCTCTGTTAAGCATAGAGGAAGCTAAGCAGGGATACGAAGAAAAGAATGCTTGTGTGAAAGAAGAAAAAAGTGAAAGTGATAAACAGCTTGTCATTTTCCAAGCTACTGATCTTGCTCCTGCTGAGAATGTGCTGACAACGCCTTCAATTGTGGATTGCAGGTCTGTGTATCGCACATATGTTATTGTGAATCCCGTCTCTTATGTAAAATACTAAAATTTGAGGCATTTTTCTCTTATTTCCAGATCCTTGGCTGCTCTTCCACCTTCATGCTCCAAGAAGCCACGATCTTCAACAAAGCTCATTGGGTGTTCTTCTCGACTGTATAAGTCTCAAGCTCCACTGAAGTCTGACATTGTGCTCTCCCCATTTGAAAGCTATGCAGAAATGATTATTGGGGAAGGCGCATCAGATATCATAAAAGGGAATTCACCCCCTCGAACATCTGTGAAGGTTGTGTCACCTAATAAAAAGAGGATCTCTCCTCCGCGCATTGGTACTGGATTGTCCCCGATCTGCAAGAGCGGCAGGAAGTTGATTCTGAAGTCCATCCCTTCTTTCCCTTCTCTGGGTGGAGATGTAAATAACGAGGATCCAAAGACCAGCTCGCCAGCTTCTTGAATTCATCAGCATTTCACACGTGAGGTACAGCTTTCCTCCCCTTGTTCAGATGTTAATCCGATTTCCAATCTCTACCCTTGTAAAGAATATCTGTTTCTGTACAGGTTATTTCCTTATTTTCTTCATAGTTCCCAAGATCGCCAATGTCCCATAGACTAGTTGGTTCTATCATGCTTTAGGGTTTGATTGACAACCAAGGGAGTTTTGTTTCGGCAGTTCTGCTTAGAGGCTGATAATTATCCCGTGCTCTCACTAGAGTGGAATGTTCAATAATCCAGCACATGTACCTACCAAGCTGTCCTCCAAATTACTCCCTCGAGAGCCTCCTGCGCCCAGTGGTCCGCTAGTAAATTATCTCCAGGCTGGTGGAGGCTCTGCCCTTGTTGGGTTTCCCATCCCTGTTCATCTGTATCATTTCATGCTTTATATGCACCTGAGATCATTCAAACTAGCAAGACATCGTATGTATAATGTACTTGGGATGAAGCTGTTAAGACTTCTATATACACTTGGGATCAAACTATTATCAAGACTTAAAGCAAGAACTAGGGCAGTTTGGACCCTCCTGTATGGCTGGCTGTATGTGCTTGTCAATGAACTTACCCTTACGGTCTGCAAATTTCGACCTCCATCGCTTGCAAATATCCAGCGGTGAGCTGGTCTTAGCAAGTTTGTTACACTAATTTCGGAAGTAGCAATATATGGTTACCAAAATCGCAAGTATGAAATTAATGGTTGAGCAATTGAGCATTGTGCTTGTCATGATCTCGACGTGATCAGCATAGCATCATTCCCAAGCCGACCAATGGACAAGCATACTGTTGTGGTGTCAATGCCCGGCATGGCTAGGCTGCCTTGCCTTCGCCTGTCGTCACGTCCGGCAATCGAAGGAGTGGGACTGAAGTCGGGTGGGTTCACGGGCCAATGGGCCAAGCCTGGGGTCGGCCCAACCCGGCCCACTTGTGCCCTTGCCTCCATCCCATCCAGCCCTCCTGGCTCGGCGCCCTCTTGGTCTCCTCTCCTCTCCTCTCCTCGCACACCACACCATCACCCAAGGCCCAAGGGGAATCTTCGCCTGTGCCCGCGCCGCCGAGCACTCCTCCAGCTCCGGGCATCCTCCTCCCACCGCAGCACGCCCGCCGCCTCGTAGCCTTCGGCGTCCTCCTCCTCCGCCTCCGCTTGAATGGCGTCGAGTGGAGATCCATCCGGCGTTGTTGGTAAGCCCCAGCTTGCCCGGGTTGTTCCCACTAGTCTGCTCCGTTATCTTCTCTGCCGCAGCCAAGCCCAAGACTTTCTCGCCAATCCATCCGGCTAGCCGCGGATTTGTTTGCTGCTGCTGCTGCTGCGGATCCATCCTTGGTTCGGTTCTTTTTCCTCAGCGCGCGCGCAAGCGCAAGATCCACCCATGCTCAAAGTGCATGTATTAGGGTCTCTCTTACCCTAAACTAGTGCTACTAACAGCAGTTTATTTTACAAAAAAAATTGAGGGGGACCAACTGAACGAGCCACCATGACCCGCGTTCATGTCCGCCCCTGCATGCTAGTTCGTATTTAGGAAGAATTAACAAGCTGCCATATGTTGCAGCCTTCCGGGGGAATGAATGATGTGTTTGGTGCAGGGCTCTCTGGACCATATCAAGGCAACTGATGTACCGATGTCGGAGAAACTCTAAAAAGGAGATTTTTCATTGGTTGCCGTGTGATATGGTGCAGGAAGCTCGGCACCTAAGGCATACTGTTGTCCCCCGTGCGATTAGGACGACGCAGAGGCGTGCCCCATTTGGATGAACATACGCATGAAGCTAGAGTTCATAGTTGTAGGCGCTCTTTATCATGGAGAAGGAAGTATCGGGTCTGTCCAAAAGATAGGAGGAATCTGCCGGTACTGATGCTTCAGTAGAATGCATTGCATGGGTTCAGTGGCTTCTCTATACACGATGTTTTGGTTTGATGGACTAACTTTGTGCAAAATGGTGGTCAATAAGATTTACAAGTTACAACCCTTCCTTTTATGAGGACTCGTGCTAGAATTGATTTCCCTTATAAGCCTTCATTTAGATTTAGCTCTTATGTCGGCACATCATAAAATAGTTTGTTGGCAGTTTTTTTCTGTTCCTGGATGATTGTCCAATGTCCAGTGCATAGTCCATTCAGTGGAACATTTTTTTAGCAGAACATCCTGCTACTAGGGGGCGCATTTCATTTTCATAAATTCCCATGATTTGGCTCCATATTAGCGGGATTGGTTGGTTTAATGGAGAGATTAGGAAAAATCCTTGTGATGCAGTAGTTCACTTATATGCTTAAGAGTTATTGAGTTTTGGTAGCTGGCTATTTTTACATGCCATACACTGCACATAGGTTTTTCCATATATTTACTGCTTCTATACTACACTTTTCCACTATTGGTTGGAGCTTGTGAAGCAAGACATAGTTTTTGGAAGTACATCAGAAGAGAATAGAATCACATTTGCTGTGATGGTTGTTCTTAGATGTACCAGTGTGAGTGATCTTCTGATGTGCTAGGCAGTCAAGGGGGATAGCACACCAGAATATTAAGCACAGAATTAATCACTTTCCGAGATCACAGAAGCAGATATTCACGCTGAAATATCTGAAAATGATTGTTATTTGAATAGTTTGTTTGTTGCAGCAGGGTGCAGACATTCCTGAGTTATCGACTGGCCCCTAACTGGTTATTGGAATAACTTATGCTAGAAAGTTTGCAACTAGAATTAGAATTGTGAAAAAGTTGCCCATGCTGAGTACGCTTACCTTGTTCTGTATATTTGGGTGGAATTTGTTTTTGGTATTTTCTGCAGATCTCCGAACATCAGATTTAATTAGACGTACCAATACTGAAGTTGTTAATGTTGTTGGAAACAAACTATTTTTACTTACTGGCATAAAATTGTTGTTGCAGTGCCTAGGAACTTCAGACTTCTAGAAGAGCTTGAGAGAGGAGAGAAAGGCATTGGGGATGGAACAGTTAGCTATGGAATGGATGACGCGGAAGATATCTACATGCGCTCTTGGACAGGCACAATAATCGGTCCCCACAACGTAAGATGTTTCCACCTGCTTACTCTAGTATTATTCAAATATGATTGTTGTGTTCTGAGTTTGTGATCTCGTGTTGATCTATATTTGGTTTTGGTAGACCGTCCATGAGGGCCGAATTTATCAGTTAAAGCTTTTCTGCGACAAGGACTATCCAGACAGGCCACCAACTGTTAGATTTCACTCAAGAATCAATATGACTTGTGTAAATCCTGAGACTGGAGTGGTATGGCACTATGATTCTGAATAATCTCTATCCCTTGTGTTCCCTTGCATTTCAAACTTATTTTGGCGCAAATGCAGGTCGACCAAAGGAAGTTTGGCCTGTTGTCAAATTGGCGCCGTGAGTACACAATGGAGGTTATCTTGACACAGCTTAAGAAAGAAATGGCAGCATCACACAGCCGGAAATTGGTGCAGCCTCCAGAGGGGACATTCTTCTAAAAGCAAGCGCTCTCATCTCCGCAAATCATCCAAGAATCCCCGCGATTATCTTCGTAGATGTTGCATAAGATTGAACCGTTCTCGGACATTTATCGCAAATGATTGTAGTTGAACTTTGCTGGTACTACCTTGTACGCGGTCCGTGTGTGTCCTTTGTCTCGCTTGTTTCCATAGCAGTAGCCGATACGGCATTATTGTCGCCGAGACAAACCAACGGCTTGGGGTAAATCTGTGTAATGATGCACTTGAGCGTCAGCTATGTTTGTCAAAGTGCTACTACTCCGTTGCTTCGTTCTGGGAATTGCAAGTGTTTTATCGTTTGTTTTGTCTACAGATTGCCTTGTTGCGTGTGAAACCTGAATTCGGTTCTTGCATCTAGTGTGCCAAAATAGTAATTAGTAAATTGCAAGTGATTAGCGGCAGATTGCCCATAGCCAGCCTGACTCTCTCTCTCTCCAGTCTACACGTTAAAATAGTACTCCTTTGTTCAAGTTTATAAGATGTATTTTTTGGTATATAGATCAAGAAGATAGTGAAAATGGTTATATTACCCTTAATTATTATTTTTAAGTACTATATTCAATATATGTATACAGAGAATAACAAATAAAATTGCATATTTATTAAAGGTATAAAGAAAAGGGAAAGAAAAATTTGTTCAAGAGCACTGAAAGCTCACCTCTTTCGGAAAATACCACTAAAAGCAGTACTAGGATATTGCCAGAAAAATTCATTTTCTTGGGATTTACCATTCGGACAAAAATACCCTCTCCTCCCCTCACTCACCTTCTCTCCTCTGCGCGCCCCGTCCATTGCATCTTCCCCACCGCCGCCTCCCGCCTCCTCCGCGCCGCCGCCTCCTCCTCTCCGCGCGCCTCCCACGCCGTTGGCCTCCTCCTCCTCTCCTCCTCCGGCCGCCGCGCCTCCTCCTCCTCCTCCTCGCTTCGCTCGCCTCTCTCCTCTCGCTCTCCCCGCATTGTTGTTGCCTACCTACCCCGCCTCACTCTCTGCTCCTCCTCCTCCTTTTTCCCTCCCCGCCCGCCAAGAGGTGGTGGCCAAGCGGCGGCGGTTTTGCTGCGCGGAGAGGAGAGGAGGCGGCAGCGGCGGCGAGGAGGAGGCGGGAGGCGGCGGCGGAGAGTGGGCGAGGAGGAGGCCAACGGCGGCGTGGAGGAAGGCGCGAGAGAGAGGAGGCGAGCGGAAGCGAAGAGGAGGAGGCGGGAGACGAGCGCAGGCGGAGGAGGAGGCGGGAGGCCGGCGGTGGGGAAGATGCAGCGACGGGCGGCGCAGAGGAGAGAGGTGAGGAGAGGGTATTTTTGTCCAGAATGGTAAATCCTGAAGAAAAATGAATTTTTCGGTGGTAATATCCGGTACCCCGTTTTTTAGTGGTATTTTCCGAAAGAGGTGAGCTTTCAGTGCTACTGAACAAATTTTCCCATAAAGAAAACATCATGTTAATTTTGTATTAGAACATAAAATTCGTCTTATATTTATGGATAAGTCTGTTAAAAAGGTATGCTCTGTAAACTTGGACGGAGGGAGTACCTTGCAAGTGATTAGCGGCACAAAAGATCATTTGGGTTTGAGGCTGGTTTCAAACTTAGAAATGAATTTTCCTAGGAAAAAAGAAATTTTTGATCATTTGCTCATCTTTCATGTATTTGATAAAATGCTATGTGATGTCTTACTTACATATGGGTCCAGTGTCCATGTAGAAGTGACATATTGCAGGGTATTTTATCAAATGCAATGTATGATAGGGCAAATAATCAAATCTCTCGGAAAAAACATCAAGAATAGGCCTAAAAAAGCTTTGTGTGTAAATTTTGAAATATGTTGGATTCTACTGTATGTTTGTTAGCTAGGCTTCATATTCTATCAAATAATATTTGCACTACTACTTGCATGAAAAAAAATGTTTGCTCTAGTAAGTGGGTACCACTTACTTTCTTTTCGAACTTAAGTGGGTACTTATCTTTGACTGGATCGAGAGAGTAATTAGCATTACTAATCGCGTGACCATGGCCAGCGCCGTCCGTAGAAAAAAATCAGAGGCGATCCGGATCTAACGAGGACCCACCGATCTGATCTGGACCCTCCAGCCGTCATGCCCGAATCTTAAAGCCCTCCCCGCGCCGTCCGATCCATCCCCTCCGCCTCTTCGTTCCAATCCCACCTCGCCTCGTACCCTCCTCCCTCTCGTCCACCTCTCGAGCCGCCACCACGGCGAATCCACCGCCACCGCCGCCGCCGCCACAGCCACCGATCGGGCGGCCGCCGTCGCCGCATCCGATGGCGACCGCGGATCCTGAGGACCCCCCGAAGCCTCCGCCGTTCGAGCCCTCGGGGTCGGACCCTGACGACCCCCTCCGCGGCCCTCCCCCGCCTCCCGCCGCTCCAGCCCCCGCCCCCGCCGCTGAATCTGCGGCGCCCGCCTCCGAAACCGGATCCGCCGTACCCGCGGCCGTGTCGCCGCCGGTGGAGGCGAACGGCAACCCCGACAAAAAGAAGTCGGTGTCTCACTTTCCCTTTTCTGCGAAGTTTTGGTTTCTTCTCCGATTTCCTCTGCTGCTTTGTTGCGTGCTGCTTATTTTTTTATTTGGTTGGACAGGAGGAAGGCGGAGGAAGGGGAAGGGTGCAGGACGTGCAGCTGCAAGAAGTCCAAGTGCCTGAAGCTGTAAGTCTCCTCTGCGCTCGCAAGATTTCTCATTCTCTCATCAATACCAAATTTTGCATATGTTTCATCATAGCTCGCGAGACACGAGAGGGGGAACAGATAGATAGACAGACAGACAGACATAGCCATATATATTGTATTCAGCCCAGCTTCTCATTGTTTGTGCTGTGCCTAGGATGCGATTATAATTTTGATCGGGCGCTAATTTAGTTTGAATCCATAACGAATCTGGTGTTGTTTCGAAGTAACTCTAGTTTCACTGGACACACTTTTCAAATGTAGATGGAAATAGCACCAAACATCATCAATTCGGGACTGCCTGAGTATCGAAATTTCACAACTCAATTTGAGCATGTGTGGCAACTTTATTTGAACATGTTGGGTAGTTGTGTTCCACAGAGAGATTTGGGAGAAGAAACTGGTCCCTTTTTAAGTTTTAAATTTACCCATACTTATCATTCTATTATATTCTACTGCAAAGTTGGACACTTGAAGCACAACTCACAGGAGCAGGCTTGTTGTGATTTCCGGTCTAGCTGTGCATGACCTGCATATTAGTGCCATGTAATGCTTCACAGCACTCTTCCTATGGAGGGAACTGAGTTTGGGGGAGAGGGGGTTTAGTACATGGATGGTTATGCACGGAAAGAGGGTGAACACTGAACATTCTAGGCTGGTTTATGCTCACACCTGCCCACCCCATCCCACCTCCTGCACACACAAACACACACCCTACCCACCTAACCATGCATTTGCGTGCACACACACCCTGCTTTATGTTTTTTACTGCTAATTTAAGTTTCACTTTATTTGTAATCATCATTTGCTTTATGGTGTGGCAGTTACTGTGTGTGTTTTGCTTCTGGATCACATTGTTCTGAATCATGTGGATGCGAACCATGTTACAACAAGCCTATTCATGGTGTTCCACGGCATACACCAGTCTTGCCCTTGAAAGTTGTTCAAACATCAGAGGCTGGTCAAGATTCAGCGGTATAAATGTTGTTCAAACATGACCTTATTAATGTCTAGTTTTTTCATCTATCTATTTTTGGTGATCCTGCTATTTTATTGTCTCTAGGAACAACTTATAAGATCCCCTTTGGACCTTTTTAGAAGAAAATGCACTTGCAAAAAGTCAGGCTGCCTTAAGAAATACTGTGACTGCTACCAGGTTCCATACCCAACTCTATTCTGTTAGTTTTTTTGTATTTTCTCAACTCATGATTATGGATATTTTTTTTCTGTGTTTGAAGGGAGGGGCAGGATGCTCCATCAACTGTAAATGTGATGATTGTAAAAACCCATATGGGAAAAAAGGTAATACACTTGAGGTGCCAACCCTTAGGATTTGTAGGTTGCAAATTGTTAAATTAGAGTATTGCACAAATTTCTTCCTTAACTGTCAATTGGGTTGGTGATTTGCACTAGCTATTGGGTTTTTTCTTGTTTTATTACTATCTTCAAACAATAGACTTTTCAACAATTGCTTGTTCTAGTGCTCCCGGAAACGAATGGATTTTTTTATTTGCAATATGTGATTGAATTGCATAACTGACTGAGTGGTATAGCTCTGATTTGTATTCTACCTTTTATTATTGTTGTTGCGAAATCTGCACAGATGAGATTGGTTACCCTATATTATGGTCCAAACCCACTAGGGCTCACTAGAGAGCTGTTCAAGAGGCGGTGGCGTTAGGGGTGATTATTGCTAGTTTGGTCAGTTTTCGCAAATTTGCAGCCAAATTGTTAATTTCCGTTTTAGAATTTTGGAAACCAAAATAACTGAATTGAAAATGAAATTGAACCTAATTGATTGAATAAAGTTTTGGTCAGTTCGGTTAGTTTATTCGGCAACTAGTTCATTGTTCAGTGCTCAATTTTCTAATAGCATAGACTAATCAATGACGACATAAATGGTCATTTAAGAAACAAATTCCTAGTTCTAAAATCACAAAAACAAATTCTTCACCCTTGCTATGACGTGGGATTGCTGCACAACACTATGGACTTTTCTGTGAGATTGCAACGTGACGCCAGGAGCTCAGGATGTTGACATGAGGAGCAGCTGAGAAGGAACATGATTATGTGGTCGCGATTCCAGACCACCATTGTGACGTGAGTATTGTGAACGAGAAAATAAAGAGGGGTACGGGGGAGGCATAAAGTTAGAACTTAGAAGATGATAGGATATGCAAAAACCATAGGGATCTTTACGATATGCTTGTGAGGTGGGAATGAGATCTCGAAGGGAGGTTTTACTGCATTCATTTCGGTTTATTTGGTCGGTTCAGGGCTTCGAGCTCAGGATGTAACATGCCAACCGAACTTCAAACTTCCGAAGTGCAGCAGTGAAAAGACCGAAACCGATTTGTTGGCTGAACTGACCATCCGAACTGGCACAAATTGGTCTGTGCTGTTTGGAAATTCAGCTTTCATTTTTTTTCTCACCCCAAGGTGGTGTCAGCAGCAATAGTTAAGATAGGAAAGTGCGATATTTTAGGTTTACTTTGGGATAAGCATGATTAGTTTCCTTTTCTTGTCTGGCAATTATAGTTTCCATCTATGTTCTAGGAGTTGGCAATTACACAAAGACTGTATCAGAGGACTTAGGGCAAGCACAAAAAGAATTTCTCGCAAATCCCAACCTTATCCCTGTCCCGCCCACCGAAAAAAAACACGATCATCACGGCACGACAAGTAGCATTCCTCGGGAGGATAAGAATGACTAAGTAGTTGTCCCCTAACATTACCATCTACGTCCTAGAACCAAAGCGCATAACAACTTGGTGTAAGAGCCAAGCATTATGTATTCCTCCTTTAGGCAATGTGACTTTGAAGGCATTCTCACAAAGCCCATAACAACCTTGCTGAGTTGGCTACGATCATGCGGAAGTTGCTTGAGGTGCATCCTTATGGCCTCTAAGCAGGATGCGATGGCTTAAATGCAAGACGTGATTGCGGCACTAGTTTCGGTTGTCGTAGGCCAAGGACTTCCCTGCGCTTTCATCAGATGGAAGAGGTGGCCATGTCTTGCTACCACGAATTGAAGTTTCCTATGCACAATGAGGACACCCTACCTTAACTGAGTCATACGATTGGAAGGTGGAGCTAGCATTGTAACACATGCTAGAGGTCATCCACAGTGCCATGCCCAGTTGGGACGTGATGAAGGCATCCTGACTTGGCTTTGGTAAGAAATTTTGCCATGGTTGCTTCAGACCGCCAATCCCGAGCAACCTATTGGGATAGCTAATGAGGCTTCTCATCGGACCAACATGGTGCACCGCACTGACTCATTAACACTATGATGACTAGCCCCTTCGTTTTAATGTCGAGTTGCAGAACCTGGAAAGTTTGAAGATGGTCATGAGCTCGGCCATGGCGTACAATAAGAGATGCTCGGTGCTGCCTTCTATCCCTGTCAAGCCTTCTAGTCCCCTAATACTTCTTAGGCCACCCTCCCTATGAATAGTTTTGTGATACCAATTAGTATCAAGACATTGTCCTATGAGTAAGGATCTGTTATAAGTGCACATGAAATACAAAATAGAAAAATTGCATGCAAGTCAGGCTTCAAATCCGTAATCGTGGTCCTCACCTCAACAAACAAACCACTCAACCACTTGTCTTCACATATCTAACGATGAAAACTAATACATCTCAATTGTGGCAAAGGTTGTTCCACACTTACACCACCTCACCAATAAGGATATGTTCACGGTTGTCACGGCGTACTTGGTGACCACGGTGCCTGAGAGGCGCCCGGATGCCATGAAGTCCAGGTGAGCGCCATGGCGTCCTCCAAGCGAGAAACGGCGAAGCATGCCTATCCATTCTCCTCTCTAGCCCATCAATGCGAAATATCTTCCAGGTCCTCTAAGAATCTTGAAATCACAATCGGGTCCCTTTCTATCTCTTTAACTCCCGACTCCTGCATCCTGAGCTTACTTCGTTCTCTCTCCCTTTCCATTGATGTCTTCTCCCATCCCCAACTGCTGTCGCGCCGTGCCTCCTCTCCCGTGGCGCCTCTTCCCCTCTACTATACAACCGCCTCCTCTTCTCCCTCCCCACCCAGTGCCTTCTTGCCTCCCCAACCGCCCGCCCAACGCCGCCTTACCCTCCCCGCTACCTCCTGTCCACGGCTTGGCTTATCCGCGCCGCATTCTCTTGCCCTGTCTCCTACACTGTCAAATCCACCCGTCTTCGTGCACGCCGCCACTGCAACCCATTGTCCCAGCCCATGGCCCCGTTGAATCCAACCGCCCCAGCCATAATCCAACCGGATCCGGCCGTTCCCGCTGACCGGAGCTGAGGAATACGGGGGGCGGCCACGGGACAGGAGTGGGGGAAGAGGAGAGAACAGGGGAGCTCGTGATGGCCATCTTGAGCCCTCGTCTACCTGGCCATGTCAAGGCAAACCTTCATGATGTCTACCCTGGAGCGCCTTTTTGATTAGGCGACGCTGTGATAACCATGAATATGTTATAAATGAAATGCACATGAAATAGAATATTTTTAAGAGCATGTAAGTCGGGTTTCTCAAAATCTCCTAGTAACCTCTACAAATGAACCACTTGATCAGTTGTGTTCACATATCTAATGATGCAAACTACTCCCTCGTTCTTTTTTAAAATTTGACTTTTCAGTCTCTGGCAGTGGTGTAATGTGGGTACTAGGTAGGGTGGTGGCAATGTGCCATGCACGGAGAACCAACAATTTCGATGGCTTAGCTTCCCTGATGCATGGATGGAGGTGGTAGTGGGGTGGGGTTGAAGGTGATGCAACCCCGTGAGGGACATGAGGTGATGACATACGCGGCAAGGGCAAAGCATTGCGCCTTGCAGTGTATGGATGGAGGCGGCGTGTGGGTTGTGTTACGCGGGAGGGATAGGATTGGAGATTTGGCACTTGAGGGACTTGGGGAGAGCCATCTTTGTGATGTGTGCTGTATGATTGACCTAGTTCTGCCCCTAGTTTCTGAGATGCTACTTGCCCATTACTTTTTATAACTTTATATTGGCATTAAATTAATAAAACTGTAATATTATGGAAGTAGTTTGAATGACAAATCTGGTCATATAGTTTTCATTTGGACAATCTAGATAATTTTAACTTTTAAACATATTAATGGCCTAACTTTAGAAAGTTTGATTGCATGGATTTTGAAATGGTCATTTTAGAAAGCATGGAGGGAGTGACACATCTGTAGCCATTGCGGTGAAGGGACCGGCCCACCATGCTATGGGCTAGTTCTGCACTTTCACATCTTTCAGCAATGATTTGTTACAAACGAAATGCATTTGAAATAGAAATATTCTTTTAAAGCAATTCAAACCAGTCTTCCAACTCACAATCTTCATGTGCTCGCCTCAACAAATAAACTACTCGACCACGTCTTCATGTATGTAATAATAAAAGCTAACATATCTATACCTATTGCCGCAGCAGGATCTAGTCCACACAGCCCTGGGCATAGTTCTGGACTTCCGCTCTTGTCAGTGTATGTTATAAATTAAATGCGCATGAAAGTGTGAATCAATAAATGTGCTAGATTCAAAAGTAACAGTGCAGATTTTAGTCTACTATGGTAAATAATATATCATTGAGGGTACACTAAAAAAATGATCTGATAGTAAAATATCGAGATCCTTTCATTATCTGTACATAATTGTTAAGAGATGGTCTGCTACCATAAATACAAATTGAGCTATAGTATGCACATTCCACAATTGAACATAAGGTCTAGCCATGGAATTTATCCATGTATTGCTATTGTAGATGATCTCAGCGTTTTGCAGGTACTAAATAGGGGGCTCCAGAATAGCTTGTTTTATGCTGCATATTAATTTTGGATATCATGAAATTCACCTGATGTGTTATGTTGCAATAATTTTCCTTTTGATGAACATTGTTTATTGTTTTTGAAGCTGTCTTGATTTCTATTATGGGCTTCAATCTGTTCATAAAATGGTAAAATTAAAATATTTTTTGTTCATGTTCTGCAGTTGGTGCTATTTTGGATGGTAAAAGTATTCTTGCTGCACCTACACGGAATGAAAGGAATGGTACGGAAGCTGACTCAAGTGATGATGAAGAAGATGATTATTACATGAATCGACCACTCTCTCCTATCCCCCCATCTCCAGTATCCAGAGAGTCTTCATTCCAACAGGAGACTCTAGTTGGCGTTGAAGTCCAGACTATGAACGGGCACCTATACCCAAAACCGATTACCCAAGTGCGGCCGGAGTCATGGCAGCTCTCCAGGAGGCCTACTGAGGAAGTGCGGGGAGAGCCATGGCGCTACTTGAGGAGGCACAGTGAGGATGGAACATCTGATGTTATGCAAGGACATGCTGATCCCAAGTTTCAGAGGGACAATAAACATTCAGAGAGCCTTGTCGACAGGTACAGCATCCCACGGTGCATCGAGGTGATGAATGCCATGGTAGACCTCTCGCCGATCGAGAAGTCGCTAGCACCAGATGTCTTCTTGGATCCGAGCAACCGGGAGATTTTCCTTTCACTGAGTGTAGATATTCGGACCATGTGGCTGAGGCGTAAGATGAAGAGCCTTGTGTAGAGATAGCACCGAAATTTTCGTCGGAGTACATTTAAATAAGTATGTGATGTACTGTAGATATGTCTAGTTTCCAGTCGAGTTCTGAACTGATGTATCTAGCAGTATTAACTTAGGGTAAAGTTATATTGGAGCCCAGCCTATTAGCAACAATAAGCTCATCATGACATACAGCTAGAAATCAAATTTCTCATGCCACTGCTGCTGCCTGATTTCCTTCCAAGGTTTACTTCTCTTCCCTCTTTCTTTCGGAAGGGACAGCTGTTTCTGGAATGCAAAGAAGCTACGAACATCTTCTGTTATCCTCACGTAACAAAGGATCAGATCAGACAAGAGGCCAAAGTTTACACTTCTAGTCTCAAGCGTCCATCCCATCATGCATGCATTTGTGCCATGAAAGAGTAATTGTATAGTATAGAGATAGCCTCGTGGCCTTGTTCATGAATCATGAGTGGTCCTTCTCAAAGCCATGGAACCCAAAACTGCAATCTTGGCTGCAACCTGCAAGTTACACCATGGATGCATTCATGAGGTTGACTGGAAGAGAGATGATGTGCCCTGAACAACAACAGCAATGCCACAAGTGACGTGCAACAGCTCAGGTGACAAGAACAACACAAGACAAATCCAAAGCCAATCAGGCTTGGAACCAAGCCCTTGCCCCCTTGCCCAAAGAGACAAACTTGGGAGCATGTGACCGATGGGCGCCACTGAGCAGCTCCAGATGGGGTGCCGGAGCTGGACCAGACGGACCTCACCAACCCTAGCTGATTGGTCACTACCAATGTACCATGCAGCTGAATGAGACGACTGGGCCAGAAACAAAAATGGATGTGCTCAGGCCATTCACAGGTATCTCATGTTCTTCCTTAGCTAACAAGGCATTGCCGGTAACCGGTCAAATACAGGTATCACCATCAGGGACATCTCCGGTATTAGTTTTCGAATTATTCATTGTTACCAATCCAGTCTATTATGGAATGATCGAATATTGCTCTTTTCTGTGGTTCTGTTGTATTCATAGCGTACATTTGTACACGTTATGAATAATGTGTGTGACAAAATGGGTTTCCTCAATCTTTTCAGCTGAATCATATGATCTGACAGTCCAACAATTTCATTTTTTTTGGGAGCACACTGATGAGTGATGGTCTGATGTACACTGCTGATAGAAACCCGTGGTGCGAAAGCCTGCACTCCTTTTGTGTTTTCTGCCGACATTCCGATTTGGAGCACCAGAAAGCAGGATCATCCGGATCCTTTCCTCTTCCTCTTTTGTTATTTTAATAGTAAATTTGTTCTCCAGGACAATATTTTTGAGGAAAAGGAAACAATTATGCATCAAACATTGGACAAAAATTAAGGCTACATGAGTGCCATTAGAGGTTGCAGGTTGCAGCTTACAAGGTGGCAGATGCTTGCAAAAGTGCCAGTAAAGGCAGAGTTTTCAGGGTGTAAGCACGACATTGCAGGCTTGGATGATCAGAAACTCAGAAATCAGAAACTGCATTTCCCCAAGGAATTGCATGTGCTATATGTCCCTATCATTATATAAAAACATGACTACTGCACTAGGGAAATACTGTCGGTTTGTTTTTGGCGTGAAGTCGTCCATTTTTTTATGAATTTTACTTAGAACTCTGAAACAAATTTGTTGTCAAAATCTTTAATTCAATGCAGTAATGCTTCGCCAAACGTAATTAGGTAATCTTGAGTGCAACAACAGCTGGTTTTAACCGCTGAACAATCACACGATCTTCTTCCGATCCAAGCATCCACATTGGTCCTGTTCTTTTTGACTACAGCTAATGGCTTCTAGCTACTTTTTTTGAGGTGGTGACGGACGAGAATACGCTGACACGAATGGAGCACACGCCAATGAGGTCAAAAAGTCATTTAAAGAAACAGCTTCAAAAAACCATTTTAAAAATTAATTTATTTTCACTTTTGAAAAAAGCCAAAACCAAACAACCTGGCAAAGGCGAAAAGAAGAGGGCCACTGCCAAAAAGAAGGTTAGGAACTGTGTCATTGAAGTAAACGGTATCTAGTGGGCCCCGGGGCCCACAGATGCCCCATCTGAACTGAGGAGAGGGCCGAGGGCCCATCACACGACCGGACTAGCAGTATGCTGCTTGTCAGTAGGTGGGCCATGTGGTCGCAGAAAGCAGGGGGAAGACCGGTGTTTCCGGCCGGCTTCCGCGCCACACTTGCGCCCATCCTTCATCATTGCCGCTTGCTCCCTCCGCGCTTTTCCACCCGTCCCTTCCATTATCTTCATGTCTGCAACCACCTTGAGCTCACCAATTTGCTCGTCTCAAGACAGAGAAAGAGAGAGAGACATAAGAGGGATTTATCACCCATCACAAGTTAATGGCACGCATGTTTTAAACAGAAATTTCCGTGAGGTTTTCACAGAGAATATTTTAGCTTCTGTTATAGTCTGAAGAAATTTCTTCAGACGGAGCTAAGCAACGATCAAAAGGCATAATAGTGTATAGTTTGTACACGGGTATGTACATGCATGGCCGGCCGGTGATGTGCACTCTGCATGTTCACGAGAAGGCCATGGATCCGGCCGCCGGGAGATCGTCGAGGATATCACGAGCTGCCATGGCTATTGTATGCTGAAGCTCCATTGATCAAGCGAGATACATGTCAAGATCGCTGCCATATCCATGCATACATATCCCTTACTTTTGATTACTCACATCACATGCAAGGGCACTAATAATTAAGAGAGCATGCGTGCTTGCCACCATTGCAAAGTGGCTGGCTAATGTGCCCTATTGCGTGCCTAATTTCGGCGGTTGAACACATGGGCAGCATAGGGTTCTTCCTCACCTTTTCTTCAAGAGAAAGATCTAACATATGTAGTAGTGGGCACTCCATAGATATTTTAAGTAAACGCGAACGATCCGGTTAGGTGTTCCGATTGTTGTTTATACACTTGATCGCTCACGACGGCTAAAAATACGTAGCAAACTACCTTTTAATTAGCTTTGTCGCTGTACTTTGGTGGTAATCGAACTTTACTCATTTCTTTCTCTGGCAAGGTAGCAATGCAAACACATCAAACGCACACACTTGACATTTCTTCCCTTGTTTCCCCGATGATATCTGCCACATGCATACATGTCTCAACATTTTAGGGCTAGCTTGAGTAATTTTTTAGGCAAATATTTGGCCCCCATAATATGACCTTTCTAGCTTATATCCAAGCATTGGCAACCTAGGTTTTTTTTCTTTAAGGCTTAGATGTGATCATTTTGGCTTATTTTGAGTGGCTTACAGCTAAAAAGCACTGTAGCTGGTTGAAAAACACTGTAGTTAACAAAAGCTTATTTAGCATAATTAAATTTAAAAAATTAAAAAATATAAAAAATATGTTAGCCCATTACGTATAATACAAACAAATACGGGAAAAAAGAACCGACAAAAAAGCTCAACAAAAAGCCAAAAGTTCAGAAAAAATAAAATTTATAAATAGTAAAAAATAAACCAGAAGCTAAAAACTGAAGCCGAAATGATCACCACATTATAATTGGCAACCTAGGCTAGAATCCAATTTGCTTGGAAAATGTTGCAGAGCTAGATCCCAAGGCAACAAAACAACGCACATATAGCTAGTTTCACCAAACCACATGCATGCATCCAATCACCCAAACATGCTAGCTTTAGGTTTGTTTGACTCAGCTCACACAGTGCATGGTCGTACAGCTCAAGCGATGTGCAGATTAATTAGCCGCACATTTCGCCGTCTGGGTCAAATCAATCAATTCAATCCCATCGAAGCCAAACAAACGTCGGGTGCAAAAAAAAAGGAAATTTTTTAAGTCCAGTCTAATTAGTTTACTAACTAGTTCAAATAAGTTGAAACTAAAATTTGAATTATAGTTATCTTTTTTTAATAGTTTGATCGTAGGGATATGTTAATTATATATATAAAACAGCAAAACATGTTATCTAAATTCATTTGAAACTTCGAAATCAAATATAGTTTTCAAAAGTATACATTTTATTTGAATTGTTATAGATGGGTATATACCCCAAAACTGATATTTTCAAAAATTATACCTAAATTTGGGTCGAATTCACGCATTTAAAATCATGGTACCCAGACACCATAGTGTCCCATTTCAACACGTGTGCGCACACGTACGTGTGTGTATATAGGAAAAGTAACGAATTCTCCTTGATGCCCGGACACCATAATCCAAAATAGGTATGTATCGTGTGCGAAAAATTTTAAAATTTCTTGGATGTCAAGTTCAACTAGTTCACTAACTAGTTCAAACAAGTTTGAACTAAATTTCGAATTATAGTTACCTTTTTTTATTATGATAGTTTGATTGTAGGTATATACTGATTATAGCAAAATATATAATCCTCCTTGTACGTTCGATCAAGATAAGATGGATGCAAGCATGACTCGAGTAAGTTAATTACAAGCTGGTGATGAGGATGCTGACGGAGTCGTGATCACTGATTATCAGTCGACCTCTCATCCACCTATATATCTAAGACGCCTTAATTTGAAGATAGCTCCACGAGACATGGAGTTGATGAGAAGCATTACATATCTATGGAGCCATTCTAGCTAGCTAGCTATCATTCTTTTTTACTTATCGTTTTAGACATCGGCGTAGTCTTAAATATATATAATTTATTATTACACTTTTTAATTATATGTTGTAAATAATTATAAAAATATGATGACAGTTGAAGTACTTTCGGTAACAAATACACTCGTATTATTTTCTTGTGATAAATAGGTATTAATGGTTGACTACACACATTTTGAAATGATATCTATTAGAGAATGGAGCGAACAGTAATTAAGTATATCGAAATTCAAACCTTCTTCGATAAAATTAGGCAGAACCCGGTCAAACAGTACCTGCAATCAACTTGCCCGGCCACACTTAAGTTGCTATCCTCTGAAGGTAATTGTAGACCAAACCAGGGACAGATCTAGCAGGCAAGCGTTGGGGTTATGTGACCCAATGACTTTTGGCTAAGCCCAGTATAAATCCTCTCTAATGCTAACAGATAACACTTGCAAGCAAGCAATTACGTTATTATATTTAAAAAATGACTCCGACGATATTTTTCGTGGATCCGCCGCTGGACCAAACCCTTGGCGGCTGATCAGTAGTAGTATACGCTTTTATAAAAATAATGGTATGGATGTCGTGATCTAATTAGGTTGAGTTCTTTTCAACTTTTAGCCGGCTTATGTTTGTACTATCTATAGTAACTAGATTTTAAACGAACATTTTTTCAAAGCGAGGTCAACAGAAATATTATAGTAAAAAATGTACTGAGGTCAGCTGTATCGGCTAAAATTACATGTGACTATTTTTCTGTTCGTAATACCTCTCACGAATAGCCAGAATTCAAATATTTAAGCCATAAACTATAAGCCATCAGCCCAAGGGTCTGTTCTTTTGGGCTATGATTGATGGCCTTTAGCTGCGGCTAATGACTTTTGGGCTGTTTATGAGAGAATACGAAGTAACAGAAACTCATGTGCGGTTTTAGCTAATATAAATAAAAGCACTATAATGTGTACTATAATTAACTTGTAGACTTCGTTTTGAAAAATATTTTGTCTAAAAATTAGTTACTATAGTAAAAATCAAAAACAAATTTTAGAAACTATGTAGAATAGGTCCAAAAAGTCCACCCTAATTAACCCCATGACGCAGAATTAATACGTACGCATGGCAAGATGTAGTACCACTACTGGAGGTTGACACATGCATGTACTGACGTATGTGAAACCCCATTGGCTGTCACCTGTCAGTAATACGTTGGCCTGCAGCCGGCGACGGCTGGCATGCACCTGCGATCGATGTGGTACTAACGATCCACGCACGTGGTAGATATGTATACGGTTTATAGTTTCGTATGCTAATAAACCAGTGAGCTAGTATAAAAAAAACTATTATAATAAATTGTTTTAAAAAAGTAACGAGAATTTATCTCGTTTATTTGTTCAGGATAAGTCGCATCCATATGCACGTGTGGATCTATCTCAGGCCCTAGCTGGAATTCGACTGCGACAATTCAACTGTTTTCTATCAAAATTTCTGAAAGTTTTCTATAAAATTCCTGCTTTCAGGCCCTGATCAACTCGGCTTCTGACTTCTGGCTTATTTTTCACTATTCATAAGTTTCGTCTTTTTCTGAACTTTTGGCTTTTTGTTGAGTTTTTTTGCCGGTTCTTTTTCCCGTATTTGTTTGTATTATACGTAATGGGCTAACATATTTTTTATATTTTTAAATTTTTTAAAATTTAATTATGCTAAACAAGCCTCTGTCAGCTACAGTATTTTTTTCAGCCAACTACAGTGTTTTCAGCCATAAGCCATGAGCTTTTCAACCGAACCGATCACCACCTAAGTTAGATCTTAATGCACACACTAATCTCACAGGTCTGTGTGCACCATATATCCGAGAAATTAACAAGCGAACAATTAGTTGATTTGCAGCTTGTTAATTCGATAGTAATTATGAGTTCCATGTTTAGGATCGAAGTACACTATAGCAAAATAAAGAACTTTTGACATGCTTACGAACAGTGGCGAAGTTAGGAATAAAATTGAGGGTGGACTGAATTATTTGTTGGACTAAATTAAATTGGTACAAATATAGTCTTTTACCTCTATAGAATTTTAAATTCATACAGAAATTATACAATTGGAGTCTTGGAGACAAACAACAAAAAACAGATAAATACAAAGTAGGTACATCGACAATAGAAAGCACATACTCAAGAATATATAATTATTCTGCTATATTCCAACCAATCAAACTTATTATGCCATAATTCTTGAAAGAACCGTAACTGTTTGTCATCTAATGTCTGTGGAAATGAATATCCAATTACTCGGGTAGGGTCATTCAATAAATATGCCATTCTCACTTGATCTCTAATTTCGTTAGCATAATCTTCAATTGGTATGCGCAGCGCCGGATAGATAATTATTTCATTTGGATTAAATTCTAGTCGAAACTTTTTTGGTTGAGTTGTACTCTTATCGGTTAGATGAGAATTACTTGAATTACTTGCAAAATAGTTACACAAAGTTCATTTCTCTATTATAGCAAAATTTATAAATGAATTATTAATTTCTATCAATAAAAGCTATAAATATATAAATTAATTATAAGGACTAAACTATCTATATATACTGAATGTGAAAGGCTAAAACCTAAACTCTAAAATACTAAATTGATAAGAAAAAAGCTGGAGAAAAATTACCCACTCTGACTGCAAACACGGGCAATGGCCGACCCTATTTCCTCTGTCCTCTTGCCTCTCGTCTCACAGACTCAGTCTGTCTCTCACTCTCACAAACTCAATCGCTCACTTCGCTCCGTTGCTCCTCGCTCGGACTCCGCCGTTTCGGTCTCCCATCTCCAGCCTCCGGGACTCTCTTCCGCGGCACCACGTCGCCACCCACACTCGTCGGCGGCGGCTCAGCCCTCGCCGCCCCAGTTCGGCTCCCCCTGCCCCGGCTCGAGCCCCCTCGTCGCCGGTCCGACTCCCGCCCGACCGGATGGCGGATCTGGCGGTGCCTCCTCACCGGCCGGCGGCTCGCCGCTTGCCGCGGATCTGGATACCTGCCGGTCCGACTCGTGGTGCACCTCTTCTGCATGCGCGGTGCGCCCTCACCCGGTCGCCCTCAGCCCCCCTCTGGCCTTTGCGTTGTGGCAGCACCAGCGCGTCTCTCCTATGGGTCTGCCGCCGGTTTGGGAAGTGGGAATTAATTGTAATTGCTAGGTTTGTGAATAGAATGGGTGTTTTGGTGGACCAATGAGATAAATTTATTGGGCCTCTTGCCCTCCTGGTTTCGCTCTTGCTTACGAAGGTTTCACTGAAACTTAACAGATTAATTAACTGCATGTATACATGAAATGACCCATATAAAGCTTTGCCACTATATATATTGAAATTTATTTTTTGGTGCTCTTGGATTTTACTCCATTAAGCATAGGCCCTTCCAAAATAGGGGCTTCTGATGTTAGGCTAGTACCCATCAATCAGTACACATCATTTGGTGTGCGAAAGCAAACTTGGAAGGAAAAGTTAGTTGCCCATTTAATTAAGCTTGGGGAGATCAGAGATCAGGGAGAGTTGCATCCAGTGGACAGCCACAGCTATGCGCCAATGATACCGAGAGGTTCTTTTCAGTGCAATCCGTGTCAGTGTGGGGGCACGTCTGACTCATCCTCGGTTGTACTTGCACATTGCGCCATTGGCACTAGCTAACTGCATTGTCATGCTTGCACTTTGGAGAGTTCATTATAATTGCTGCTTGAAATTGCTATTAATTAATTAATTAATTAGCTTTTTTTTCTCATGTGATTGGAATTCTGGATGGACAATCAATTACGACAAGGCTTGGCCTCGTCGACCAAGCGGGGTAATTGATTTTTCAGAAAAAAAAACTTATATGAGAGTATATAAAAAGTGATAAAAATTAATGGAGCTAATTGGCCTCATGGAAAAAAAAACCAAGCAAGCTGCTTTCCAGAGAGGTACGGTCCCGCACGTTTCAGCAATAGCTTCTGCCTTCTGTTTTCAATTTACTATTCTTTAGTTTTGTCTTCTTCTAGTTTTTTGGGTTTTTTTGCTTTTTTTCTTGTATTTCTTCATATTGTTTATGATGGTTAACCTATTTTTTTATTTTTAAATTTTTAAATTTAATTATGTTAAATAAATCATCTCAACTATATTAAAAAAATAAACCAACTATAATAAAAAAGACATAATCTATCACCAATCTCGATAGAGCCTACATGCCATGACTTTGACGGTGCACCGAAGAAACGCAGAGATCCTAAATGCCATGACTTTGACGGTACACCGAAGAAACGCTAAGCTATATAGCTAGCTCTCGGTAAAGTCAAGCCGACAGTTCCCAATGCAAGCAATCTCCACCATACTCTTGTTCCTAACATCAAGGTCGGCTCTAAACGGGTTCGATTTCTACGCTTCTTAATTTTGATTTTTTTTGATTTTCTTTTCTCTTTTATCTCTTTGCATTATCCTAAAACTACAGTGGTGTTTCCCAATTTTTCTCTTTATTATTTTTTATTTATTAACTCAAAAAAACTAACAATCGCAACAATACAATTGACCCACGAAAAGTTAAAAGCCATGGCCGCTAGCTGTTTGGAGCAAGCCCAAAAAAATGCATGATGAGAAACCTTCCAGATAATTTTGTGTTTATCATAATTTTCATTCCGGTGAAATGAAAACTACGAATATGCCATAACAACACCTTTTCTACTAGAAACAACTTAAAGTCTTTAACATTAAAAAAAACTCTTATAGCCTTTCGTACACCATGATTTGCTTGTTGACTCAATGTTGCAATTTACACTTATTTACTCATTTTTTTTCATACTTTGGGGATTTGCATGGACCTAAAGTACCCACATTTCTCAGCAAGGAATATACCTTTTTTACATTAAAAAAACCCTGTCAAACTTAATTTAATACAACTTCTTGCTCTTAAATAATTCACCAACCCTCGATGTGTACCATTCCAGCAATTAATCACACCCCAAAAGAATCTGGGAATAGTGTCACTATCATTGTCATGTACACTCATCATTTGTCGGTGACACGTACGTACGTGATTAGGTAATTAAGAGTGTTAAACCACACAAAGTATATGTACTCTCGGTGATTGCAAATATAAGTCTTCCTAGAAAACATCTTTAGATTGGTACAGAAAAATGGCTCTAAAACAATCTACACTGACAATGCCAGGAAGTATGCCTTGACAGAATGGCTAATTTCATCGACGTTTAATGCCGCAACGGCTGCCAAATCATTAGTATCACACTTTTTGATCTTTAATTTTGTTAAGGAGCGTCGCAAATGATTGTTACTTAGGGCCTGTTTGGTTCATGATCAGAAGTTGTCTAGCCACAAGTTAGACGTGTCACAGTTTTTAGGTAGTTGTTTGGTTCACTGACGTAACTGTGGCATGACACACTTTCTTAGCACCCGACCCCACACGTCATAGACTCAGTTTCTTGCCAAACTTTGCCACAAGTGTGGCTTCGATTTTGTTAGCCACACTTTCTGTGGCAGCCACATATTATCTAAATTTAGGCATGATAAACTTATGCACCAACCAAACAGGCCCTTAGTCGCAACGAAAGTTACGACCAGTAAGGATTAAGAAATAAAGTTGCGAGCTGGTTGGTCTCTGACATTAAAGCTAGTTTTGTACGTGCTGTCACTCAGTAAAAATGATAAAGTTGGGAGTAGGGTAACGCTCGTTGAACTTTTGACTTATTTTTATTATTTTTAAATTTTATCTTTATTTGGTTTATTTGGTTTTTTTAGCCTTTTTGTCGGTTCTTTTTCCTCATATTTATTTACATTGTCCGTAATAGGCTAAACTGTTTTTTTCTATTTTAATTTTTTTAAATTTAGTTACGTTAAATAAGCCACAATCAGTTATAGTGTAATTTCAGCCAACGACAGTATAATTTCAGCCATAAGCCAGTTTATTTTAGCCTAACCGAATGACTCCTAGATCATCAGCGAGTAGTGGTAGCAGTACATGTCTAGGACTTTAGTGGTAAATGATAATTGCACTGAAATAATCGTCCCGAGATGTAAATTATCCTCTGCAAGAACCTGTCATTTCTTCGGGACCTGCCAGATCCAAATCAGGTAATGTTGATGTTTTTCTTTCAGAGCTAAGCAACTGAGTTAAGCTTGGTAACACAACATGACACAACGACAATACAAGACCCTAATTAATATATCAATACAGCTAACTTCGATGCTAGGAGTGTAGTAGTATTGTTTAGAGAAGGTAATATTGATAGATGAGAGTATTTAGACTGACGCTTGAGAGTACTCACTGATCACTTATCACGGGGCATTAGATTACTTGTTGATGCTTTGTTCAGCAGTATAATATAACAATGTCATGTCAATGTGGCAGGCGTCTGAGGGAGTACTTATAGAATAGAAGGTGCCTTTTGCCAGGAAAGAAAAATAATATAAAGGTAGACAACAACCATCAATTGTGCTGCCAAGTGAGCAGAAAAGAAGAAACGACAGCAAAGATCAATGTACTGGAAATCTCTAGTATAGCTAGGTAGTATGCCTGTTTACTTCATTATTCAATGTTCACAGCTTCCCTATCTTGGTTGTTTTTATTCTTATATCTTTTAACTTATCTATAGTAACTAGTTTTTAGATATATTATTTTTTTAAGACGAAATCTATAAGTTAATTATAGTAAATACTATATCAATTTTAGTTATATCGGCTAAAATCGCACACGAGTCTCTCTGCACACTCTCAAATAGCTACAATTCAAAAATTAAGCCAAAAGATATAAGTTGCAGCCCAAAAAAATAACCCAAGTAGCTCTCATTCTTGCCTCCACCATTCATATTTAAACAAAATGCTGGTCTACAGAATGATTAGGATTGGTGGTTCGGTACACAATCTCTCTCCCATAGACACGACTTACAGGTTGTAAATAACTCCTTATTACCAGGGGCTAGGATCATGGCATATAGGAGTCTTCATATTGGTTGTGGCTGATGATTTTAATTGAAAATGAATAGTAATAACTAAAAAAGTAGTTTTTAGAAGAAATGAATGAGTGATGAAAAAATAAGGAAGAGATGCGTGTGAGAGATAGAAGCAAGAGGAGTGGGGTAAGTGACGCCCGATATGACCGCTATGCATAGGCTGATCAGACCGTTGGCTCAATGAGTACTCAAAAAACCACAAATACTTAGGAATTACGACTACTCAGAACACTAAAAAATCACAAGCATCATAGTAGTTGATGTTAGAAATTGGCCCAATGAGCAAGGCCCATTTCGCGAATCCCAAAGCATGCATGGTTAGTACCATATTGCTAAGGCAGGGTAAGGAAGACCGATTTATAAGGTGGAGTCCTCCCCACTCCTTGAATATGGAAAGAGATGGTATGAGGATGGCTCTGTCTAGTCACACACGCACGCACGCGCGCGCGCGTACTCGCGTATTTTCGCGTGAAAATCGCGTGACTTGTGACGCGCGACCGTGTCGTGACGTGCACGCCGCGTGGCAGACCAAGTCCATCTTTATTTTTGCCAAAATCTGCACCACTCTCTCTCTCTGTGTTTGAATGAGATTCAAACGTTTGAATTAGAGGCTTTACTGGGGTTTTGATGATAGACGATTACTAGTGTAAATGATGGTTGAATGTGTCGATTACGATGGGTAATTGGTCATTTTAATCTTATCGATTACTAGTCTGTCTATTTGTATGCTGAAACGTCGAGCAAGAGTGAGAACTGATCGCCTCCATTCTCTTCCTCCAAAATTTTGTGTGTTGTTGTCTTTGTAAATGCGAACCGTCGACTCTTCTTCCGGCGTGCACCGCGAAGAAGAGGAGCGGTATCTCCGGACCGTTCTTTGCCGTGAAGACCTGCACGGGGCGGCAATAAGGTTTCGGCGGCGCATCTGCGCGACCACTCACTGCACTGCAACACCTTCGTTCTGCACTGCGTCAAACCTGCGCGGCTTCCTGTTCTTCATTAGGCTAACAAGTAAGTCGTTCGTGCGCACGTTCGACTTTGTTACTCTATTGTTTTCTTGTATAATTTCTGAAGTATGATGAGTAGCTTGCTGTTAGTCGTGAGTTTTGCATCATTAGTTTATTATTTCTGTCTCCAAATAAAACTTGGAATTAAAATATTGCCTATTTTTTCAACAGTTGAAGCCTACGACTACCAACCGTCAACCAGTCATAGAACCATCAACCACCGACTACTGAGTACCGAAATGGTACTAAGCCCGCTCATTTTGACTTGAGTTTCTGATTTCTGGTTTATTTTTTACTATTCTTAAATTTCGTCTTTTTCTGGCTTTTTAGCTTTTCTTAAGTTTTTTTGCTGATTCTTTTTCTATATTCGTTTGCGTTGTCCGTGATAGGCTAACATGTTTTTTTCTATTTTTAAATTAAGTTACGCTAAATAAGCTACCATCAACTACTGTGTAATTTCAGTCAGATACAGTGTAATTTTAGCCATAAACTAGCTTAAAAGGAACAAAGTAACTTGTGTATGTGCCCAAGAGCCCCACACATACACACACTGTTCCTGTTCTTGCAAAAGTATTCCTCCCAAAAAATGTAACTGATCACGGATGTGCCTTAATTTTTGTCCTTACTTTTTATTAAAAAAATAGAAATAAATAAACAATTAATATCCCCATCACTGCGTCCTTTTCGTTCCCCCCACGCTGCTGCTTCCCTCTGGTCCTTCCCTGATTGTATTTTGCTCTGCCCAGCAGCCCAGGAGAGCTCTGCAAGTTTGCACACAAACACACACTCGCCACACACTCATAAACTCATACTTGCTGTGCTGCAAAAGATTGTCTTGGATGGTGTTAATGCGCTGGTGATGGCCTAGGGGGGTGGTGGAATGGGGAGCAGCTGGATCTCTTTCTTGGGTTTGCAGCCGCTCTCAGGAAGGGAAGAATGAAGATCCACCCCAAGATCCTCCCTCTCTCATCTTCTCTTGAAGGTATGAACACTTCTTCTGGTTCGGGCATGGCGTAATTTTGGCAATGGTGTTTGTGAAATGTGATCCTGGGCAAAAAAAAGACTGTGTTCATTTTCTCGTTGTTTCCGTGCGTGCTTTGCTATTGTTAGCCGGGCTCTGCTGCTGTTCTGTTTCTTGGCCATTTGCTTCTCATGTTTCTTGTGGTCATTTGATTTGCCTTCTAAATGATCTCTTTCCAGATAATCTCTTTGGTAGTATTTATATGGCAATCGCCCTTCTTTTGCCAAAAAAAAACCGTGGTTTTGGTTTGGGTCACTGCTTTGCTTCAGGCAACTGCTTCTCTTGGTGGCCTTCTTGTGATGCCAAGATTTTGCTCTCTGCCCCTTCAGGAAATGCGACGATTTCTCCCTTTTCTTGGTAATTTCTGGACCCCATTTTGGTCATTTTTGCTGCATAGATGGGTCCCAATAAATCCACTTTAGGAAATATCATGTGTGATTTGTTCTTTCCTTTGATGGTTCTCCTTAATAGCAGCACATGGTGCTGCTGCTGGGTTTTCGGGTTCGTTCGTCCTAAAGATTGCTTTTTTATGCTGCTTGTGTTCATGAAACGCTGTGATTTCCCTCTTGCTGCAGGTGTGGATTTCTTGCTGCATTTCTCTTTCCTTTTGGTGATTTGGGGCGTGGGTTAGTTGGCTGTATCTTTATTGTGTTAGCTGGGTTCTCTTTTCACCGCTCTCCTTTGCCTTTTCTCTACCATTCTTCCATTGTTTGATGCTCCATACTGAGTTATGGAAGTAGCCTCCATTTTTTTAAGGATTTTTTCTTTGCTTTTGTGTAGTAAAGTGGGATTGTAGCCATTCTTGAGGTTAGGCTTCTGATTCTTCTTCTTCTTAGGTATTTTTTCATGTCGGTTTCACCGTTTCCTCTACTCAATTTTATATCCCCTTTTTGCTTTCTTAATCTTTTTTTTTCTTTCGGCGTTGCTTCCATCAACAAGCCAGTGTATGAGAGATGCTTGCTTTGGAGTTCAGTCTCCATGAAATTGGGGCTTTGGGGTTGCATAATCTTGGCACATTTGCTGATCTTGGAGTAATCTTCTGCAGAGTGGGGTGGTCCAGTAGTTGTTGTTGGCTTGTTGCTTCTGGTTGGTTATTGCTTCCTCTCAAACGTTAACGCCAGAATCTTTTAAAAAAAGGAGAAGATTTTCTGTTAATTGCAGAAAGGCAACAAGTAGGCCGTTTCAGGTTGGGGCACTGAGTTTTGGAAATAATTTATTGCATTAACGTCTAGCTAATCTTAATCTTTGACCGTTGTGTACTGCTATTAGTGCATCCTATTGCAGCCTTGATCTATAAAATTTGATTAGATTTGAAGGGTGATCTGAAAAAAGAGTGTGAGATAGAACTTGACATGATCCTCTGATCCATGTTGTTACTTTGTATCATTTTCATTTCTACCACTTCGAAAATTTTCTGCATAAGGTGCCAATTCTTGGAAGTTTCTAATACTATGCAGGTAGTTTGCCGGTATTAGATTTTCATGTAGGCTGATTTCTTTTGCTTTGGTCGACTGCATTAGCTTTGAAGTTAGAGAAGTTTAACTAAGAAGCCAAGGAGTGCTGTTCTGTTGCCCTTGGCTTTGACGGCCATGATGTCGCCAAACAATCCGATGCGCAAGTACTCATGGTGGTGGGATAGTCATATATGCCCGAAGAACTCAAAATGGCTCCAAGAAAATCTCACAGGTAATTCGGTCAGTATGGTTATTTTATTAACGTTTTCATTTCTATTCTTTGGCAAAGATTAACAACATGCAACCTTACTTAATATTAACAGCAGTCTTCTATTACCAGTCTGTTGGGAGTAATTGACTAATTGTGTTGTGAAATCACGAAAGTTATCCACACTGTCTATTGCATTGGTTGGCATCTATGCGTTGAATCCAATCCAGTATGTTTCTTGCAATTATCTAGGCAATGTGTAATGTATTTTCAGATGTAAATGTGAGGGTGAGGCTTTAATGATGAAGTACAGATGTAGTTGTAAGCCCTGCTTGTCATAACGTTGTATGAAAACGACCCATCCCCTCATGTCTCTTGTGGAAAGTTGAGGAAAAGCACATGAACAGGTTCAATACTGGCATATAAGACAACAAGTAACCCGAGTGGAAAGTCCTTTTTGTTGTGATTTACATATTGCTGTGTTGTATTAGGTTTTTGAAGCAGTAAGTACATGGTAGTTAGATGCTTGTTGAATTATTTACCTTGGGGAACAAAGTTAAGTTAATCATCAATCTGAATTAGTTTAGCAGTCATGGTTATAATGCATTCAGGTAGGGAGCATTACAAATTTTACCACACAGCAATTTTATCACATGACATTCATTTTGTTCTTTCATTGATATGTCTGATGACTGCCCACCCTGATGCTTCTCTCATGTGTAATACATTTATATCAGGTTGCATTATCAATGTCATGTAGGCATGGCATTAATGCGATGTTTGAGGCACTAACATTTTGGTTTAATATTATTTACACAAATACCATTAAGTTTCTAGACATTATGTAAAAATACAACAGTTAAAAACTTATGCCAGACCAAACATTATAACCTATTGTGTTATTTTGTAGATACTACATTGAAAAGAATATAGTTTTCAGTTTTTTTCCATATATATAGTGGTTAATGTTTTAAACATTTTCAGAAACTATTAGATTACATAGTACTTCAAGTTTCATACTAGTGTTGCATGCCATGCTGATGCAACCTAGATCAGGAGATGTTTCTGCCCATTATGATCAATTTGTGTGCTGAAAGTCATGAACTTTCTGTCAGGAAACCCTGAAACCACCAAAGTTCCTGACATGTAAATATATCGTGATGGATAGTTTTGATTGCTTATTAGGCGTGCTGGTTTTTTTGCATGAACATGACTTTGTAATGTCTGCTAAACAGAAATTACTGTAGAAATTCCATTAATTAGGATCTTATTCTTGAAAATACTTGGGCACCACACGTTAGCTATTGCTTCTCAGATGATGGTGAACATGATAACTATTTGGGAGAGATCAAACTCTTGTACATTTTGAACCCACAATATTACTTGAAATTGCCCAATATTTAGAGATCATCATCTGCTTAAATGTCAAGTTTTCGAGAATATAGTGTGCTAGACATAGAGGCAATCTTGGACGTAGATGTAGTCAAGATAAATGCACATCTAACTTATACTACATATTTTAGCTTCAACGCAAAGAAATAGCAAATTACATGTCAGTAGCTGCAAATGTTTGATGTTATCATGTACTTAAGTGATTTGGTGCTCTATAACTCCTTTTGTAACATTTACTGAAGTCTGAACTGAATTAGTATTGGTTAATGCTTGATCATACAGATATGGACAGCAAAATCAAACTGATGATCAAGATCATCGATGAGGATGCTGACTCATTTGCAAGAAGAGCAGAAATGTACTACAGAAGGCGTCCAGAACTGATGTCTTTGCTTGAGGAGTTATACCGTGCTTACCGAGCTTTAGCTGAAAGATATGATCACGCTGCCGGGGAACTCCGACAGGCTCATCGGAAAATGGCAGAAGCATTTCCTGATGAGTTTCTGTTAGACTTGGATGATGACCTGCCAGCTGAAACTGTATCTACAGAAACTGACACTGACAATCGTGATATGACAGCATTTTTCCTCTCTTTCCTCAACACTGGTGATTCAAAAAAACGTGTTAAAGGTATGTTCTACAAATTCTCTTCCTCAATAAATACAAGATAATCCTAATAGCAGTCAGATTAATGTACTAGTATTGCAGATGACCAGGACCATGAGAAGCTGCAGAAAGACATATCAAGCTTGTCACAGGAAAATCAAGACCTCAAGAAGATGATTTCATCAGTGTTAGAAAAGAGTGACAGGGCTGAATCTGAAGTTCTTTGCCTCAAGGAGGCCCTTGCACAACAAGAAGCAGAGAAGGAAGCTGCATTTTCACAATGCCAACAATCCAGTGATCGATTACAGAACCTCAAGTCTGAAGTATTGCATACCCAGGAGGAGTTCAAGAGGCTGAAAGAGGAGATGCAAAATGGACTGCAGAATTTGAGCACTGCAGAGGAACGGTGCCTTCTGCTTGAGAGAGCTAACCAGAATTTGCATTTGGAGCTAGATAAGCTGAAGCATGCCTCAAAAGAGAAGCATGCGGAGCTAAATGAGAAGCACGTTGAGTTGGAAAAGCTTAGCATATCTATACAAGAAGAGCGACTAAAGAGCATGCAAGCGGAAATGGCACGGCTATCAGTAGAGAAGCAATTGGCACAAGCACAGGAGAAGCTAAGACTTTTGGCTCTTGAAAAGCATGGTGAAGCAAGTAAGTTTAAGGACATCGAAACCAGCAAAGTTGGACTTCAGAAAGATTTGGAGAAGATTCGAGAAGAGAACCGGAAATTGGTTGATCAAAACCACTCTTCCACCTCGGCAATAATTCGTCTGCAGGATGAGATAATTTCCTTGAAGAATGCACAGCGGCAACTCAAGGAAGAGGTGTCTCGGCATGTGGAGGAAAAGAAGGTGCTTCAACATGAGTTTTTACACCTCAAAGATGATAGGGGTGACTCTGAGAGGAAACATTCTTCAATCAAGGAGCAAATACAAGTTGTGAATTTCAATGTGGAATCACTCCAAGCACTTGCACAAGAGGTGAGGGATGGAAATGTTGAGCTAAAAGAGATCATCAAGCACCACGAGTGTGTGAAGGCCCTGTATGTTGAGAATCTGATGCAGCTGGAGAGGACGTTGGAGAAAAATGCTCATTTGGAGAGATCTTTGTCAGCTGCAATCACTGAGATTGAAGGATTGCGGGAGAAGAAGGCTGCATTGGAAGAATCATACAAGCACCTTAATTCCAAGATCAGTGGCCACCAGTCTGAGCGAGCCATGTTCATTGCACGGATTGAGGGCATTTCTCATACAATGGAGAAGCTATCTGAGAAGAACGTGCTCTTGGAAAATTTGTTATCTGGCAATAATACTGAGCTTGAGTTCCTCAGAAGGAAGATCAAAGACTTGGAAGAGTCCACACAGGCACTATGTAATCAGAACTCTGTACTTCAATCTGAAAAGAGAATTCTTGTGCATGAGGTAAGGTGCCTGAAATCTTTATTACTTCTGTTAATTTTCATCAGAGGTTAAAATGATGTAACTTGATCCCTATATGCTTTAATGTTGTCTCAGGTGGATAGCATCAATGGTGCACTACTCAATTTGGAAACCCAGTTTGCAGAGTTAGAAGGACGGCACTTGGATCTTCAGCAGGACAAAACCAAGGCGCTTGATGTAGTGATCAAGCTACAGGAGCTGTTAAGGCTTGAGAGAGAGGAACACAAAGAACTCACCCACTCAGGCAAGACCCAGTTCAGTGCTATGCAGAAGCAGATAGGCCTACTGCTAGAAGAAGGACGTCGTAGGGAGAACCAACTTCAAGAGGAGGAGCATAAAATTGTTGAAGCTCGGATTGAGATTTTTGTCTTGCAGAGGTGCTTAGGTGACATGGCAGAAGCAAATTCTGATGTCTCAGGACAACTGCAAAACCAACAAGAGGCATGCAAGGTTCAGGAGGAGAAATTGGCCTTCTTGTCAGAAAACAATCAGAAACTAACCGGAGGGATTGGTTCTGTGATGGAAGTACTACATTTGGATGAGAAATATGGATCGTTGGATCTAATGAAGCTTGACATAGTTGTGCAGCTCATCTTGCATGAGATCAAGTGCCTGCTGAATACAATTTCTGATGCTCAGGATGTGAAGCAGAACCAGATCCTCGAGAAGTCGCTTGTTGTTACGCTTCTGGAGCACTTTGGACGAGAGGTGGCTGATCTGAGGTCGGAAAGGAGTGTTCTGAGGCGAGAGTGGCAATCAAAGAGTGAGGAGCTGCAGCAGCTGCAGAGTGAAAGACATGATCTACTAAAGATAAGCTGTGAGTTACGGAAGGAGATGGAGTCTCAAAACCGCAAAGTTGATGAGTTGAAAGCTGAGGCAAAGTTCTTGGTTCGGCATCTCTCAGAGGTGCAAGAGTCACGGCAGTCATTGCAGGCTGAGATTATCAAACTGATAGAAGAGAACTCCTCACTGTCAGGCAAATTTTATGACTCCAGGGAGAAAGAGAAGTCGTTTGAAGATGATTTCAGTATTCTCCTTGGTGAAACAGTCAGAACAGATATCCTTGGTGTCATTTTCAGAAGCCTTCATGATGAGAGGACATCACAATTGCAGTCTTTGCATGATGATTTTGGGTCTCTCCATGCAGCAGGCAACGAACTTTATCAGGAAATCAGGCTGATGAACAAGAAGTTTGGAGAGCTGCAACTTGAGAACAACTATCTCGAGAAGGAGCTCAGTAGAACAATGAGCATCTGTGATGGCTCTAGTGCAGAAATTGCCACTGGAAGAAGGCGTACTACGCGAAGAGATACCAAGCTGTTGAAATCTGGCAGGAAGAGCCAACAAGAGTGCGGGGTGAACATGGAACAGCGCAAAGAAGTCGACAATGCTGGTCTTGAGAAATCAAACGAAATGTTAAGGGAGGAGCTCTGCAAGCTGCAAAGTGAAGTGGAAATGCTCAGGAGCAAAGAACAGCCAGTGATTGATGTCAAGTCTTGCGATGCAGAGATCACGAAATTGCTGGCCAACATGCAAATGGCCACTGCTAATGCAGCTCTCTTCAAGGAGAAGGTCCTTGAGCTCATCGTAACATGTGAGAGTTTTGAAATAAGTGAAATGGTACAGAAGGAGGTTTTGAAGGAGGAGATCACTCGGAGGAACTCTTATGTGGATGAGCTGAAGGACAAGCTAAATGCCGTGGAGATTGAGAACAGAAGGCTAAAGGTTGACCAGAATGGTGACTTCACACTGTTAGGAGTGTTGCAAACTGAAGTCAATGCCCTAGAGAAACAAACCTTATTGCTGGCCAAGGATTGCTTACCATCAAACAAGCTCTGGAAGGAGGTACACGTTATTTGTTCTATGTCCTTATTTCCCATCTCTATTCATATTGAAGTATCTGACACTTTATTCTTTCTGTGAAACATAATTATGTTTTTCCTGTCCTTCAGTTGAAGAAAGAAATCCAATGCTTTTATGTTGATCCTTCTTGAAGGATCTAGAATATATACTCGAGAAATCTAATATTTGTATCTAGTATGCATTTGCATCGTTCGCCGTACTGTGAAATTGTTTTTCACTCATGGGACTCATTTTGCTTGCTGCTTTTGCTAGGAAATTCCATTGTCACCTCAGCTCTCGAAGATTGCTGTAAAACCAAGTGATGACCAAAATGCAATAAAGGTGGTGAAAGACATGGAGCTGCAGAAATTGCATGGAACCATCAAAGCACTCCAGAAGGTGGTTACAGATACCGGAGTTGTTATTGAGCAAGAAAGGCTCGATTTCAACAGCAATCTCCAAGACGCAAGGAAGCAGATTGAAATGCTTAAGCTCAAGGACGTTATGGACAGTGACGCCAGCGAAGTGAATTACGAGCGAATGCTGAAGGACATACAGCTCGACCTCGTCCAAACTCCCAGCCGTAGAGTCGGTTCACACCGTCACAAGAAGAAACACGCGGCAGCACAACCTGACGATAAGATGCTTGCATTGTGGAGCGTGGTCAGAGCAGGCAGTGACAGCCGTAGGCATGATGATCTGCGACCACCACAGAGCGAGGCATCCGAGAAAGACAAGGGTAAGCGGTCATCCTCTGAGCTAATGGTTGTGAAGGATCTCAGCATCGACAAGCAAGAGTTACCAAGGTCTGTCACCACGGAACCGCACCGAGAGTGGAAGAAGAAGGTCATCGAGAGGCTCTCCTCTGACGCGCAGAGGCTCAGGGACCTTCAGATCATCATCCAAGAACTAAGAGCAAGCGTGGAGGCATCAGCGGAGATCGAGCTCGAGGGCGTCAAGGTGCAGATGATCGAAGCTGAGGGCGCCATCTCGCAGCTGATCGACACCAACAGCAAGCTTCTGAAGAAGGCCGAGGAATTCACATCCGCAGACGGGCTCGACGGCGAGAACGTCGACCTGCGGAGCAGGAGCCAGCGCAAGATCCTGGAGCGGGTGAGGAAGATGTCGGAGAAGATCGGCCGGCTGGAGCTGGAGATGCAGAAGTTCCAGCAGGTCCTGCTGAAGCATGAGGAGGAGCGGGCCAGCCGCCGCGCCATAAAGACCGTGCAGCATCGGTCGAGGGTGAAGCTGGTGGAGTACCTCTACGGGAAGCGGCGGGACAGCCGGCGGCAGAAGCGCGGGCCGTCCTGCTGCATGAGGGCCAAAGCCATCGACGACTAACTCCTCTCCCCAGCTCGTTCAGAGCAAGAAAAGGGGAGGTTAATCAGAAGTTTTTTTTCACCCCTTTTTAATCTTCAGAAAATGCAGTAACTTTGCTCTTGTTTTATGTTGCTTTAGGTAAATAATTAAGTGGACTGATCCTAGTTTGTTTATCTCAAGTAAGGATGTAAATGGTAGTCGTCATGACAGCAGCAACTGTTCCGTTGTCGTAATTTGTTCCGCTGTTCTTGTAGAATTCTGACGGTGATCACCATGTTCGTAGCTCCTGTTCATGTTCTTCGCTTCCTCTAAAGTGAATCCTGCTGTTGATTTTTCTTTTGGGGCACAAAGTTGAGAGGTCATGCAGGTGGAATCGTTCTGTCGATGTGTGTAAATGGTATCAGGTAAACAGGTTATTTCTGACGAGTTCGTGGGATACATTTCCGGTGCCAGTGCATCTGTGCTTGTGAGTGGTTCATAATCACAAGCATGCAAGTTTGTGCATTTCTACTCCATTGAAGACTTATTTGGGACGCAAGAATTGTTGATTTGTGATCCAAATTCTATACATTAGGTCAGCTTCTGGACGGAGCGTAGCGGAGGCCCGTCGCTGGAGGCTTAGGGCCGGAGGGTTATATATATCTCCTGTAAGTCGCCGTTTGGGATATGAGATTAGAGTTGTAAATCCCCGGCATTGTAACCTCACCCCGATATAGTGAAGATTGTTGCTGGCTGGCGCCTGTGGTTTTTTCCCTCTCGCATTGAGAGGGTTTTCCACGTTAAATCTCGTGTCTCTCTGCGATTGATCTTGTTTACTTCGTCGTTCCGCAGCCGTCGCATATAACAAGAATTTCACTTACGTGCAACGGTCCAATTCTCACGCTTGAAATGGAGCCTTAGGTGCTGCTTGATTGGACTAAAATAAGTTGGTTTATAGCTAAAATTATACTGTAATTGGCTGAAATTGCTGAAATTGATTGTGACTTATTTTGACATAACTAAATTTAAAAAAAGATTAAAAATAAAAAAACAGGTTACCTATTACGGACAATGTAAACGAATACGAGAAAAAGAACAAGCGAAAAAACTCAAAAAAGTAAAAAAGACATAAAAAGACAAAATTTAGAAATAGTAAAAAAAATAAGTCAGAAACTAGAAGTTCAAACCGAAATGAGCATGTCCTCAGACCTTATATAGAACATATAGAAATTATATTGTTTCCTGAGTTCTCTCTCTCAATTTCTTGCATTTCAAACTAAATCCTCGATTGTCATGTATATACACTTAAGGCATGAATTGCGCACAGATTAGCCCAGAGTGCACTGTTATTTCAGCAGCCGATCTATTCTAAAAATAATCAGAAATAAATCAATTATACTACTCCCTCTCGTTCACAAAACAAATTGTTCTAGAATACGTGCAGCTGAAAATTTTAAACTTCAGATATCAACATCTTTTAAATATTTAGATTTAATACATAAAAATTATATATAAGCATGTTGACGTCCAAGACTACGTATTTTTTAAACCGTTTCCCTTTTGGAAAAAGAAAAGGACATAGGTTGATTAGAAATTGATCTGCGGATTAGCAACATGCTGTCGTACTACACACGTGCTCTTCTCTTCTCGCGCGAGCAAGAACACAGGACCTCGGGACCCCAAAACCCTAACCCCCGGACCCTCGGCGGCGGCGATGGCGGACGGCGGAGGAGCGGCGGCGCAGAAGGAGCAGGGGAACGAGCAGTTCAAGTCGGGGAGCTACCTCAAGGCCGCGGCGCTCTACGCGCAGGCCATCAAGCTCGACCCGGACAACCCCATCCTCTACAGGTATCGCTCCTCCTTCGCCTCCTCCTGTTCGCTCGTTTGGTGCGCGAAACCCTAGTGCTCTGGTCAGTGGCGGATCCAGAATTTTTAGAATGAGTGTTTGAATTTCGGAGCTAAGTTGCTCGAATACGTTGATACCGCAGTGCACTGTCCCCCCTCCAAACACCGATACAATGATACGTGTACGTAGATATAATAAAAATACATAAATTACAAAAATTAATGATTTCTTATGAAAAAATAGGCGACATAAGGCCAGTATAATTATATGAATTAAACAACAAATTATAAAGATAAATGAGAGTTGTATATCTTGCCTTTTTTTTGCTATTTCCCCATCAACAAAAACTGTCTATCTAAGAGAAAATTGTATGTTTCTTCCATGAAGCAAAACAAACCAAGAAAGAAAATAAATGAAGTGGGGTAGAGCACACCTAGATCTGAAAGAGAGGAAGATGACAATAAGTTAGAGGTGCTACTCACTTCCCAATGCCACGCTCCCTCCTGGCTACCGCACTGCTCCCTTCCTGCACCCGCTCCCTACCTCCATGTTCTTTGTGCCACTGCCCGGTTGCCCGCGACACCCCTTGCTCGCCCACGCTGCCACACGCTCACCTTGCACTGCGTGCTGCCTCACGCATGATTGTCATCACATCATGGCACCACGTCCGTGTCTGCCGGTTGTCACTTGCCTCTAGCCTGCACTTCCGCCCGTTTTCCACTCGAAGGCTGAAGCCGTCTCTCACACAGACAGCCATAAGATGAGAAATAAAACAAATGTTATGGTTTTGTTTATATCTTTATCTCTTTGGACGTGAAGAGGGCTGAGGTGGAAAGAAAAATAGGTCTAGTATATTACATGAGCTGCACGTAAGAAACAAGAAGTGCGGGCTGAATTATTTGTAGGTATAAAATATAGTTTTAATACAACTAATAGTATATACATCTAATATACCTATTATATAACTGGTGTTTTATAAAAAAATTTTGGGTGTTCGGCTGAACACCCTTGATCAGATACGCCTCTGGCTCTGGTCGATCTCTGCGGGTGGAGTTGAGCTTGAGGCCGGTGTGTGCGTTTGTTCGATTATGCGGGTGGAGTGGTGACCCTGATTCGCGTGGGAAGCTATAGGTGCGGCCCTAGCGTCGTACTCGATCAGCGGTTTCTGGAGTGCGCTCAAAGTTTGCATTTTTATTCGGTGTTTGAGGTGTAGAATGGTGGTGCGGATTCAGGCTTGGAGACTGAAATGCCCTCAGATTGCGCGCGCGCGTGTGTGAAATTTATTTGTTGCGGTGTGGCGAGCATTGCAAGCCTGCGGTGATGATTTATAAGTTAATAACTAGTTGCTGAGCTTTACAGCTTGTATGGTTGCATTGGAGAAACTATGTAAGTAGCTGGGCTTTTTGCTGTGGTGTTTTGGATGTTATTTGAAATCAAAGTTATGATTCCAAAGCTCTAAGATTACATATGTGCCCACATTCTTGTGACGTAACACACTGACGAGACAATGTTATCTGTTATCGATGCGTCTGAAAAAATTGAGTTGCCTGCTGCAACAAAATATCTGGTGCCGTAACTGCATGCAGCGGGTTTAGCGCACATTCGGCAAAAATAAGCAACTTTCCAGTATGTCCTTCGATCATGCCAAGACAGAAAAACCACCCAGTGTGCATGATTTATGCATCATTGGTTCAAGGGGATTTACTTGTGGATGCAATTAATATTTCCAAATGTAGAAAAAAACTCTAGATCCTGTACTGTCTGCTTCAACAAAAAATAAAAGCAAAAATATGACCAAGACTGCATCTTTTATCTTTTCCTTTTCTATTGGGAGATCATACTTGCAACGCCAACTGCCTCAAAGTTCTGAATAAGCATCAGAAGAGTCCTTCGTATTGCCGGTTCCTATTAGCGTAGATCTTACCTTGTGTTGATAGTGGAGTTGATGTTCATTCTATCGTAAACCCATTCTCTGACATGGTATTGCTAAATGAGCCACATGAGGAGAATGAATTTATGGAGAAAAACTAAACAACCCAACTAACAGGTGTATGCAGTTAGCAACACAGGTGAGAGACAGAACCTTAAACCATCCAACTATGGGGGTAGGCAAAGAAACTGCAGAGAGGGAGGGGGAGGAGGATCTATTGTTGGCTAGGGGTGGATATCGAGCCAACTTCTCGTCTTATCGAGCTTTTTCTAAAATTGACACAGTTTGATTTAATACCATTTTACGTATAATTTAAAAGTATTTTTAGAAACGAGCTAACGAGCCGAGCCGAGCTGAGCTAGAGCAAAATTCAAATTCATTTGAAATCAACTCATTTTAATGTTTAACCAATTAACAAGTATAATTGAAGCAATTTTGAACCGAGCCAACGAGCCCTACTAACGAGCTTTTTTTCCACCCTAATTGTTGCATATATATTAGGGAAGCCGCAAATCATGCGATGTGTTCAGAAAAACAATCATTGGGTAAATACTGATTGAGGAGGTGGGTGGGGATTTTTTTTATAGACACGCTGTTTTAGTATGTAATACAGTAAACGGTTCCGGAGAACTTAACTGCAAGTCAAAAATACAGTAAAGAAGGATGGCAATGTCTTCTTAAAGCTGGCAAAAATAGGCAAAGGCAACTTAGTATCTATGTCATAATTGTAGGTGTCTATTGTAGCTATTTTGTTGTCATAGTTGTAGGTGGCAAAAACAGGT
The DNA here is from genome assembly GCA_036346575.1 of Dendrocalamus sinicus. Classification (NCBI taxonomy): domain Eukaryota; kingdom Viridiplantae; phylum Streptophyta; class Magnoliopsida; order Poales; family Poaceae; genus Dendrocalamus; species Dendrocalamus sinicus. The sequence goes on along the minus strand of CM070675.1, from coordinate 22,370,034 downwards.
GTCTATTGTAGCTTGTTGTCAGCATTGCCTACTTTAGTATTTTATGAATGTTACTTATGTGAAGAAAAAAAACTGAGCGTTTAAGATTCCCCTTGAGTTTAGGCTAATAATTTCTGTTCATCCCCTTGAGTTTAGGCTAATAAAATTATTTTTAACGATAAATTTAATAATATATTAGTCATGGATTCTACAACGTCACTCGAAAAAACGGAGGGAGTAGAAGTCAAGTATTGGTAGCAACACGTGTCCATCAGCTGCTTTCCATACGGGACAAATACGGTACAAAAGGAATGTACACGAACTGTACATAGTATAGCAAAGCACAGTACACAAATTAAAAATGCAAGCCATGAACAATGCATTATCTGTCTTGATACTGCTCTCGGTCGCCGTCGCGTTCGTTTCACCGAGACCAACGCTGGCGAAGGGAGCGAGAGGCATGTGACGAACCCCATCTCATCGCCTGATCCTATTAATGGCCGGCCGGTATTTACACCGTCATATGCGATCGATGCGTGCAGCTGCGACGACCCCATGGGAGCTTTCGCCGCAGTAATGGATGAGATGGCTCGGTTCAGTCACACCACTGCCTCTCGAGCCTGCACTGCATATATTATTTACACTGCTGCAGGTTTGCAGCGGTACGTATTTCCTGCATCTGCTTGCCTCGAAACCGGCCGCCGTCTCCATGCTCGACTCCGGCCAGAGCCACCACCTCATCGGCTCCGGCCATCTGCATTGACTCCCAACTGTCGAAATCCTTGCAGTGTTGTTCGCCAGATCCAACTAATCCTTAGTTGTTGTGGCAAACTGGCAATTACCAAGTGTGGCAACCGAACAACATTTCGATTTGAGTTTGATTCAATTCCACTTTACAGATTAGTAAGTCATCCAAACACTTTGAACTGGAACCATAGACCAATCCTGTTTCGGCTCTGTTCTTTTCAGATTCTAAAAGCTGCTTTTCAGTTTTTCTACAGTAATTAGCTTTTAAACGGAGTATCTTTTCAAGATAGGGTCTCCTAGTTAATTGTAGTATATGTTTTACCGGCTTCATTTATATCAGCAAAAACCGTACATGAGTTTATGTTACTCTGTAATCTCTTACACAAACAACTCAAAAGTCACAAACCGCAGCCAAAAGTCACAAGCTGCAGTAAAAAAGAACAGGCCCAAATCACACAATTGAATTGGATCCTTAATTCCATTGACCCAATTCAATTCAGAGAACCAAAAGACCCAAATATATATGAGAATCATACATAGATACGATGGACCCTCGCGTTTTATGCTACAAACAATCAAGGGCACCACTAAGTGTAAGAACAATCTTATGGTATCATTATTACAAAATAAGCTATATTAGACGTCTCATCACATACGATTAATCAAAACCATCAGTATTAAGTATAATCATAGACGGTTTTAATATAAACTATCTGTGAAGATACTTTACAGACGGTTTATATTAAAAACCGTCTGTGATATTACCTCATCACAAACGATTTATATTAAAAACCGTTTGTGATATTTTGTTGTTCGATTTTGCTGCCCCCTTTATTCAAACTTTCAAACTGAAGCATCGTAACCACTCGGTTCCACTACCCAAATGCCCTTATATATGCCTCCATTGCACACCTCCCCCAAATATGAAAACCCCCAAAATTTCAAACCAAAAATTTTCATTGTTTTTGCTGCATTTTTTGGTTGAAATCTGAAAACTTTCCTTTTCAGGAAAGTTCTCCCCGGAATCCGCTTTCTCTTCGCGGCGTCTCTTCCCTTCACGCGCCCGCCTCTTCCCGCTTTCCCGTTGCTCGACTCCTTCTACGTGGCGTTTCTCTCTGCGCGTGGCGCCCGCCCCTCCCGCCGCCTCACTCTCGCGCCCGCTCCTCCTCCCGTCCGCTAACGCTCGCTCTCTCGCGCCGCACAAGCGCTGCTGCGCGCGCTGCGCTGCGCGCGCGCCGCGCCCGCTCCGGCGCCGCGGTCGCGCCTGTCCTCGCGCGCCGGTTCCTCCTCGCGCGCTCCCGACAGCCCGGTTCAGGAGTGGACGCCGCGCGCCACGCCGCCGCCTCGCTCTCGTCCCACTCGCGCGGCAGCTCCTCCTTCTCCCGCGCGCGACGCGCGCTCCGCCTCGTCGACGCCACTGCTCCGTCGCTTTCATGTGCAGAGCCGACGTCACTCCATCCCATTCCACGGAGAGACTCGCCACCAACTCCTCTGTCTCCTGTTGACCCTGGAGCCCTCGCCCGTTGCCTTCTCCCCTAAGGCTCCTCTCCCCTCCGCCAGGTATAAAATCCCCGCCCTCGGCTCACTCTTCTCCCTTTACTCCCCGAGCTTCGCCACTGCCCCCACTCGCCTCCCAACACCCCAAGGAAGCTCCCCGAGCTAACGATTGGACCCCCGTCGTCCCTAACGCCGTCGAGGCTCTCCCCTGCGCCGGCGACCCCGTGAAGTCGATCTCCTCCTCTCTCCCTTCATTTCTCAATTGCGTTCGTCCAGAGCATCCTCATCCTCCCCTAATCATTCTACCGTCCTCCTCTGGCCTGGTAAAGCCCCGTGGAGCGCCGCCGTCGAGACTCCCTCTCCGGCCGTCGCACCTCACCGTGGCCAGCCCTCCCAGAGACTTCTCCGCCGACTCCACCACTGCCATTGTAATCCCCTAGCTCCCCTCACCGTAAAACCGCCCCCGATTCGGCCCTTAACGGCTCCGGTGACCCCTTCCCCGCCGGAGAACCGAAGCCTTCCCCCTCTGTCCCCTACTTTCCCCTTGGGTCTCCATGCCCTCCAACACCCCAAAACGAACTCCCCGTGGCGAGTTCTCCCCGCTGGCACCCTCCCTTTTCCCCGGCGAACCTCCTGGTGCCCGGGCCGCCACCGCCACCGTCGCACCGCCCCGGGAACACTGTAGCAGCGAGAGGAGGAAGACGACTCCCCTCGCCGCGACGTGGCCCCTCTCCCACCGTCCGATCTTTGTAAAACCCCACCCCGCAGTCGGCCGATCTTCATACCGGTTCGCCCGTCCTCGTTGTGTCGTAGCCGTTGGATCTTCATAAAAGGTCGTCCCGCACCCGTCCGATCCCCGTAACGATTCGCCACCCTCCCGCGACGGCGCCGCCCGCCCCGCCACGCGCCCGCCATCCGCCTCGGGCGGGCGCTGGCACGGATGGTGCGCCTCTCGGCCGCCCGCCTCGCGGCGTGCGCGCGCGGGCCGTCTGGCCGCTGGCCGCTCGGCCATGTTGGCGAATTCCGGCCGGGCTGCATCAGACCGGGCCGCCCACCACTGCTTGAATGAATTTCAGAGGGTTTATTCATTTCTAAAATCCAGAAAATCCAAATAAATCCCAAAAATCACGAAAATCCCAAAATTCCCAAATTTCACCACTTAGCTCCGGATAATATCCTCGACCCATTTGTAACCTCCTTTCCACCAAATTCAATCCAGATAAATTCCTAAAATTCCTCATTTGGAGATTTATGCATTTTACTCCTTTTAAATAGTTTATTTTTCCTCGCTTGATTAGTCTCAAGTTGGATTTATTTATTTTATGTGTTTGCGCTTAGAGTCGGAGATCCTGAGGTTCAAGTGCAAGTCGAGGATCCAGTGTTTCTTCGCTCGAGCTAATCGAGATCATCCGATTGACGGCAAGTCCCAAATCCTTTGATCACGTTGCAACCCATGTTATCTAATTATGCTATTATGTTATTTGCATTGAGCTAATTGTGAAATGTTAATTCAAAGTAAAATAAAATGTTTAGAATGACCTGTTAAGTAGTTAATCCTACCACCGACAAATGCCATGTTAAACTTGTAGCCATGCCTTTGTAAATCAGAGAAATAATTATCTGTTAATCTAGATAATCGTAAGATATTATTATCACTCAAAAGTCTTATACTAATAAGGTCGTGTCAGCGAGCCAACAGAATTTGTAAAACCCGACTCTAAGGTAGGGTGGTATGGGACACCGTATCTTAGAGCGGAGAGTGCCGGCGTGCACAAAGTAGGGTAAGGGGGTTGTGGTGCATCGCAAGATGATTATTCACCCATCTCTTACCCTAGGATTGAAGGAAGGGGGTTTGTGGTGCATCGCAAGATGATTATTCACCCAACTCTTACCCTAGGTTGGGTCGCGGCCCGTAAGGTTGCGGGCCATGTGAAAATATAAGGATCAAACCCTTACGCCGAGCAAATGTCATAGTGATCGCCAACCACGGTGTTGACTTGTCAACCCCGGTTTAGTACCGCCAACTTAAGTGAAACCTCGCATTAGGTCCCCACAACTCGGGCTCGAGGGTGTGCGGGATTATTACCTATCAGTGAATTGTATACCAAGAGTTGAGCAATGAAAGACCGGTGCCTTAACTCACCATGAGGGTTAAGGGTGCGTGTGGGTAAAGCCGAGCAAACTCGCAGAGTCAAATAAATGGTATTCGAATACGCCGTGCTCCCTGCTATTGGAGCCGTGTCACTTGGGTGATTCCAGCATGAAGCTTAAGTAGTTTTGTACATGCTTTAACTTGATTAGTTGGTTAATGAACTCTTCATGAAAACCCCCCTGAGATCTTAAGAAGTAGTTTTTGGTCCGTTTTATTAAAATGTTTGCAAATAAAACTGCATCCACTCAAAGTTAATAAACCAAATATATTTCCCCTCCTTTGATGTTCCGTGCATGTAGTAGGTTAGGATCCCTTTGGGATTTCTTTGAGCGGTTGTTTGGCTCACGGCTTGCTTAATCTATTCTTTAGAGGATCAAGACGAAGGTGAAGGTCTCCCCGTCGAGGACGTCCCTGAGGGTCTCTTCTTCGACGAGGACCCGTGGCTTTAGGTCTTCGCCGCGCTCAAGCGGATTCTGGAAGTCTTTTGTAATGTAATTACTTTGGGCTTGCACGCCCCGCTGTCAAATTTGGATGTTAATCCTTATGTGAAATATATGCTGGACTTTTGTTATAAGCATGCAATGGTATACTCTTGCGCGACACTCAATAACTGTTCATGCGTGAATAGTTGCGGAATGCCGTGTCTAGGGATGGCAATTGTGCCCATTTACCCGTGTACCCGTGGGTAAATACCCTAATAGGGTCGGGTATGGGATACATTCTTTACCCATGGGTAGAACAACGGGGGAAAATCTTTACCCATCGGGTAAACGGGTACGGGTATGGGTTAGCTCTACCCGTACCCGTTTCACCCGTTTACCCGTGAAAAATGTACTGACATGTGGGCCTCCAAAACAGTAAACCCTAAGTCCCTATTCCCTGACCCGCTGCTCCAAATCCCGTGACCCGTCTGGCCGTCTCGCACTCTCGCTCCAAAGGCTCGCCTCCCCGGTCTCCCTCCCGTCCCCTCGCCCGCCGCCGCCTCCTCGCTCCGCCGCGCTCCTTGTTCCAGATCCGCCGCCTCCCTCGCTCCGCCGCCACCCCTTGTTCCAGATCCGGCCGCTCGCCGCGCCGCCGCCTCGTTCTGAGATCCCTCCTCCCTCGCGCTCGCCGCCTCCCCTCGCTCCGCCGCCGCTCCTTGTTCCAGATCCGGCCGCCCCTCGCTCCACCGCCGCCCCTCCCCTCGCCGCGCGCGCTTGTTCAGATTCGTCGCCTGCCGCCCGCCGCCGCGCTCGCTCAGATCCCCTCCCCTCACTCGCCGCCGCCGCCACCCCTCGTTCCAGATCCGGCCGCCCTCCGTCGCCGCCCCTCGCTCCGCCGCTGCCGCTCCTCGCTCCGTCGCCGCCCCTCAGGTGAGCCTCCTCCGGTCCTCCCTCCTTTCTTCCTCATCGCTCTCATCGCCGATCCTTGACATGTTTCAGGGGGTGCAACGGCCGTGCCGACGACGTGCGCCGGCCTGGGTGCATACAAACATCAATTTTGCCCAGAGAAGCGGCGAGGGAGACTGCCAGGTTGATTTCTGCGTTGATAAATGTATGTCAGTAATGTATGTGTATGTCTGGGCCAATCCTTGATTTTGTTTGAGTTCTCACTGCGTTGATAAATGTATGTCAGTATGTATATGTCTGGAGAATTTGTTGGAATGTTTGGAATGTATGTAAGCTTTGGACCTACTATCAGTTGTTTCGGACCTGCTATCAGTGCTTCCATTGTAGTTGATGAATATGTGAATTTGTGATGCATAGGTGATGTTTAAATGTGAATATGTGATGTACTCGGTTCATGGTAACGGTATGCCCATGGCGGCACGGTACCGCGAGCGACGGTATGGGCGGGTTTTTACCGCGGCGGTACGGTATGCCCGTGGGCGAAAATTGAGGTCACGGGTACGGGTATGGGCGAGCACTACCCGTACCCGCCGCGCCCGATTGCCATCCCTAGCCGTGTCCGTACGCGCCCCGGAAACGGGGGCGTTACAAAATACTCCAAACCAATCCGCCTTCTAGGTCCCCCAAACCGTCGATTGAAGCGTTGGTCACCTCCGCCGAGCTCCTTCGCATCCGGTTGTGATGCCACGGTTTACTGCACAAGGCACGCTTGTCATAAGAGTGCCTTCAACAGTGTCACGTCGTGACACAATGGTGACGCTGCCGCCTCCTCTCCTTCATCGACGCTAGTACTTTGTTCATACCCCCATCCGATCCCCTTCCTTCTCTTCCTTGATGTTTGGATGGATATGTGCATGCGAAAATTATTTGTTGATGCCTTAGTTCTTGCATGTGATGCTTGGATAGATATAGCTAGGATGATCTTGTTCTCATAAATAGGCCTGCTTTGGTTTATTTGCATTATCTAATACGCTATTTCAAAGCACAATTAGCGTAAATAGCGCAATTAGAGAATATCGATGAACTAAAAGATGCTTATTTTTGAGTTCGGTCGAAACTTGTCACAGACGGTTCTATTTAGGAACCGTCTGTGATAATATACTGTCACAAGTGGTTCGTAGTAAGAATCTTCTATGATAATATACTATCAAAGACGGTTCGTAACCACCTGTAATAATCGTTATCACAGACGGTTCTATTTAGAAACCGTCTGTGATAATTGTATCACAGACGGTTTGAAAACTTTCTATAATGCACTTAGGATATTACATACGTATAAATACACGATGTCTTCGAACCGTTTATAATGAACTTTTCTATAGTAACATTGGACTTTGATAGTTGAGCCACCTTCGAGGTGCCATCTAGAAGGGCCCCAAGAAAGTTACACAATTTGCATACCTACCGACCGACCTACCTACTCGTAAACGGAAGTGTAGCTATCCTCTTCCATTAGGTGCTTCGGAATTGGAGCTATGCTAGGTGAAGCCCTGGACAGTATGGATCCAAGGGGACGAGATGCTCTGAACTTTCTCACGGGACAGTATTCATAAGCCCTTAATCTCCCCACGCGTTGATCCTAAGCGCCCCTTCTCAATCGGACGGTCCACGAGGCCATGCCTCCGGTGCCTTTATTAAGGACGCGCTTCCCTCCCAAACCATGCATGGCCGGTGCTCGTCGCCGGTCGCCTTTGCATGCAAAAGCCGTAACAGCTGCTTGGGAGAACATGAAAGAAAGAAAGACAGAAAGAAAAAGGGAAGATAGGAACACGACATGTCGATCGATGCATGTCGTAACTGCGCCAAAAGAAGACGGGGAATCTCAAGCTCATGCTCACGCGACCCTTCTGATGTTTTGGATAGAGGTTTGAAGGAGAGAGAGAGAGAGAGAGAGAGAGAGAGAGAGAGAGAGGTAGCTAGCGATCGATGCATCATGCGCTTTTGCCCGGCTTCTCCTCTTTTACTCGGCTCACATCACATGTCGCGGCCGCGGTTTGGCGCGCAGGACGCGGCCAGTGTCCTCAACTCCGCGCCACGGCCCCGTGCATGCATCATGCGTCTTACTTTTAGGGTTTTATCTTCGCTTTTCATAACCCATACCAATATACCATTGTTTTGTAGAACGGGTGATGTAGCCAGAGATTAGTGGGATGTAGGGCGAACTTTTGAGTTAGGCCGAAACAATGGCAAATACCTACACTGGCTGCACCAATTTCTTTTTACTCCACTGCATTGCTCATGTTTCCTTCTCGATTTTAGCTTTTAGATAAACTAATTGGTATACGAATTTAATGTATTTTATATTGAGTGACCGTACAACCAGCCTAATGGATAATCTGACCCTTATAAAATCATAATCGCAAAGGGTCATTTCTTTTAAAAAAAACTTTACGAACAGTAGATGGCATGTGGCCATAAGCCTATTCTGACATCTAAAAGTGGGTTTTTTTGGTTGTGATTTATAATTTTTGGTTTAAAATTTTAAATTCTTTTTGTTCGTAAGAGAGTACGGAAATAGAGATACTCGTACATGATTTTGGTCGATATAGATAAATTCGTATAGTATCTACTTTAAGTGGTGGATCCAGGAAAATTTTTTGGAGGGGCTGAAGTACCTTCAGCTCGACCTCAGCCCCTTCTACATTATATATTCATGGCTAAAAATTTAGGGGCTCCAGGTCCATGCGGTAGGGGGCTGATAGTACCTACTATAATAAATTTGTAGAATTTATTTAAAAAGATATCTCGTTTGAAAACTAATTACTATATTATAAGTTATAAATCTAAAAGAAACCAGTCTAAATTTCGTGTGAACCATCGGATCAACGTGAAGGGCGACTACGTTCCAAGTGTTAGCATCGTCAGGGATGTTTTTTCTCAGTGCACCGACCATGGGATCGGTTGAAGGGGGTGGGGCCCACGTGTCAGTGGACTGGTCGTTATCCTACTTGTCCAAGAAAGCGCAGGCAGAAGGTAAAGCAAGAGATCCAGTCAAAGCTTGAGAAACTACGGACGGAATCAGGAATATTTCCGGACGAGCCCAGTCCTAGTCCTACTGATGAGAGTGAATGTTCACTCAACTTTGTGAACCTGATCATGGGAAACGGATAAAGCCCAAAGAAAAAGAAGGTAATAAAGGTCTTCTGTGCAATTGCACCATCGTATGTTCCGAGTTTTGCATGGATGGATTCTCCTTGGAAAACCAAGTGTAACCAGCAAGGTCCGTTGTTGATGTAAACAGCTAAGAACTAGTCGAATTTTCAGTGTAATTGCGCAACTAGATACTACGGTGTGTATGTTTGTATGAGCTATACATGTCCGTCATCAACACACACTCACACCACCCTTGTTCATTCATAGACAATAACAAAACCATCCACGGCCATTAACCACGTCGTCTATGACCACACATTCTATCGCTTACCGCAAATCAGCTCCAGACAACTTCTTACGACCGCTAGCTCAACGAATACTCAAAAACCACAAGTACTCGGGAAATACTATCGCTCCACTCTAAACACTTAGGGATACCACACATCCCTAAGATAACACTTACAGATAATTAAGTGAATGTTCACTCAACTTTGTGAACCTGGTCATGGGAAACGGATAAAGCCCCCAAAAAAGAGAAGGTAATAAAGGTCTTCTTTGCAATTGCACCATCGTATGTTCCGAGTTTTGCATGGATGGATTCTCCTTGGAAAACCAAGTGTAACCAGCATGGTCCGTTGTTGATCTAAAGCGCTAAGAACTAGTCGAATTTTCAGCGTAATTGTGCAGCTAGATACTACGGTGTGTATGTTTGTATGAGTTGTACTTGTTATATAACTCCTTTTTTAAACGGAGCTCATTGATTTCATTATACCGTGGAACTGGCTAAATCGCCGGACACCAAAACTCGAACAGAGGAGGGAACATCCTCAGGAGATTAGGTGTTCTTCATGTTTGGAATTACATCCAATCACTGCAAGAGCGTGAGCTACCTTATTGTAAGATCATGGACAATATTGAAACTTCCAACTATTAAAAAAGAAGAAAAGGGCTTCCTTCAATTAGGAACACTGTTACCAATCAGAGACAAATCATACTTATTTCCTTATATCGCAGCTTTCAGGACCAAGGCATCGCTCTCCATGGTAATGTTGCTCATCCCCAGCTCCAACGCTTTTCTAACTCCCTTGCACACAAGCTTCGGTTTCAACCTGTAATGAATTCAGATATGTTTTAGACGCCCTAAACCTGCTGCCAACACTTCTCACATCCTGTCCCTGATAATGTATCCCCATCCGCTTGTGCTTCTTTTTCAATTACTTGTTATATAACTCTAATACTTGTGGTGGGAATAGAGTTGTATTCCTTATATAATTTTAAAAGCTTGTATAGTTATATCTGTTTAATCTGCACCATTATAGTATAGACCAACCATAATCAATGGTGTGGATCTTTCTCCCTTTTCTTCGATTAATGTAGTAGTTTCTAGCCTTTGAGAGAGAACACAGAGACTTCTCTTTTACACTTGAAGAATATGATAGATAAGTATTAAGGACTCATGAAGGAATTTTATCCTATTTCTACGGAATCATATTCATATGCTCCAAGTACCCCTAAACAGACTAGATTATATGTAGGATTGTATGACGCAATCAAAGGGGTGAACGATTGCCTTCGCTTCTTGAAATCTCTGCATAGTCGACAAAGAATCCGATCGCTCAAACGAACACTTAATGCTCAACTTTGCTCATAGTCGTATGCGTCGCCCAAATAGCAATCACCAAAAATCATAAACCAGATTAATTCAAGATGTGCTTTACTGCTGAATTTTCGTGGATTTACAAAGTGCCCTCACAAGCACCCCTAAAAACCTTAACACAAAAAACCTCGCAAATCATGGCCAAAACACTTGACCTTTCCCTGTTTTTATATGTTAAAGCCCTAAAACGTGTTCGACTCAAACACGAATAGGAAATACTATCTCTTCCTCAAATTAAGGGACCCGAAACCCTTCGTAACACGTGTTTTACCAAATATCTAATCTTTCCCGTTACAGACTCCTTCCATAACGTTTTTAATCTCACCACGTGATGAAGTCTCCAGGAACGCACCTCTCGTAGCTCTATCTCGTATCATCAACCTCCTTGTAGAAACTTCCAAGACCGCATCGTCCGTAGCTTCTCCACACATCACCACCTTTGATTTTCATGTACTCTAGCGTTAGCCCGACCATCTCGTGTGACATCCTCTACCATCTGGACCTCAGATCTCCCCATCCTAGTCTCAGTCCTTCTCGTCACTGACCATGATCATCTTCATGCCATCTTGTACACGCAAAGACTAAAGAAACATTTCCCGGCACAAGATCTCCACAACTTGACCATCATCAGCACACACATACACACTCACACCACCCTTATTCATCCATAGATAATAACAAAACCATCCATGACCATCAACCAGATCGTCTTCGACCACACATTCCATCGCTTACCGCAAATCAGCTCTAAACAATTTCTTACGACTGCTAGCTCAATGAGTACTCAAAAACCACAAGCACTCGGGAAATGCTATCGCTCCACTCTAAACACTTAGGGATACCACGCATCTCTACCGACCAAAACCATCGAGAACCGAACGTCAAGTCTATGACTACCAATCATCAACCAATTGCCGCACCATCGATCACCGAGCACTGAGTATCACTGACATCCACTTCGACCAGATCAGTCAACCACTGACCCAATAAGAGTTCTCGAGGTATTCGAAGATCACAGAAATTAAAGCACTTGTACTGATCATGAAGTCTACGAGTAGCGACCGCGAAGTCTACATCAACCGATCGCAAAGCCTTCGATTACAGAAGACAAAGACAACAGACTGCAAAGTCTACGACTATGAAAACAAGACTGCGAAGTCTACGCCTATAACAACATTCTGTAAAGTCTACGACTATCGACTGCAAAGCTTTCGACTATCAAGTACCGACCAGATACTGTTGTTACGATCATAAAAAAGTATTGTAGCTACGATTACATTCGGTGGTCGTTCTATTGTGGTCGAAATCTATTGTGGTCGTTCAGCCGTGCGATCCTCTAATGCCACTCAAGTGTAGTCCGATGTTTCGATACATCTCGAAAGCCGTCCGATGCTCTAGAGCTACTCGAATATCATCCGATACTCCATTGCTACTTGAACACCGTCCGATGCCACTCGGACCCGATTGGACTAGTCCAAAACTATTCGGAGCAACCAAAAACACTTGAAGAAGACAAAAACCACTCGGAGCAGACTGAAACCACTTGAACTTAAGATCTTTGACCGTGATCGACCAAAACTTTCACAAACGCAAATTCTAAAACAATGTAAATATCAATTATTCATCATTACTTTATCTATAATCATCCACATGGTCTAACATTATCCTAACACTTGACGGTGGAGTCATATACAGAAACTTAGATCACCTCAACCCACAATAGAGAGATAAACCGAATTGGATAATTGTCAAGAACAACCGCCTCCACAGAGCCCTCCAAATTAAGTTTCTTTGGAGAGGGTGTGATAAAAAAATCCATTTAATTAAGAAGGGTGCAAATGCAACATGCACTCGCAAACCCCTCACAACTTGCCGACCAAACCAATATATATCTGAGACTCGAGTTGACATTCTTTTTTCTACTATTATTACAGGCTAAGATTGGATCCAAGGTATAGTAGAGGTAAGTATGGGTCACTTTCTCTGGCTGCCTCCATCATATCATTAGATGCGTCTAATTTTGCCTTTACTTAATCCGCATTTTTGCGCAGGGTTCCAGTCTTCCGACTCTTCCCTTCATGTGAGACCCAGTTCTGTTCCTATCAGATTTTCATTTCACTCACGTACGTACAGTAAAGTACACTACAGCCGATGATGATCCATTCGGGATTTTTCTTAGATTTCTTCTTAATTTGAATAGATCATTTTATAAAATGATAACAATGATGCTTTGATTTGTTCCGCCAAATCTAGAGCTATTCATGGACTAACGGGAGGACAAGCCGCATCTAACCGAACCGAAATAGCAGGATAAATATCTCGTAGGTGGCTTTTGACTCTAACGTAAGTGTTTGTACGAATAAATCAAATGTTAATAAATCAATAAGTTGTTTTAAAAAGATTATCTCAATAAACCGTTTTAAAAAGTTAGCAAAGAAACTGTTCTGCTTGTTTATTCGGAGAAAACCATAAACCGAAAAAACTTCATCCCATATATATCTGATATGTGTATCGACTGAAGCGAGAAAGTTGTATTACGTTCCTGCCATTCTTGGCTACGAATAAGCTTCAACCATGACGCTTTGCTAGTTATACCCAATACAATTCTGTGAGCGCGAAAGTAAATTTTTTGTCATGTATGATTTGCATGGATGGGGTGAATTGGAGGTTAGCATAATTCCTAGTGGTGCATTTGGTGCTTTCTAGGATGATGGCGACTTAACCATCTATCTGTTACGGCAAGTCGGAGCATACAATATGGTCGAAAGACTTTGACCGTTAGTACTCGGAAGACTTCGACTGTGAGTACTCAGAAGACTTCGACCGTGAGTACTCGAATGAGCTGCTCGGATGAACAGTACTATGCTACAATACTCGCAGAACAATACTTTGCTACAGTACTCGTAGAATAGTACTCTACTACAGTACTTGGCGAACAGTACTCTTACAATCACAAAGTAACTCGTATTCGAAGGGAGTTATGACCACGAAGGAATGTACCCGAAATGAGTTATGACCACGAAGGAAACATACTTGAAGTGAGCTACGACCATAAAGGAAACATAATCGAAGTGAGTTACGTGCACAGAGGAAAAGTACTCAAAGCGAGTGACGATCACGAAGACTCGACACTCGCGGATAGCTGGACTCACTGAAGAATAGTGAACTCATGAGACAATAGTATTTATGTGCTACCCGAAATTTGTTTGCAGCATTTTCTCCGCTGATCTTTTATACTACAAAAAAGAAATAATTGACTCGACACACCCACCACGTCAAGCTCTTCATAACGCGCCATCCCACGTCCAAGCTATTCATGACATTCATGAAGTTACAAAATGCACGCACTAATGCACACACTAATTCACTTAGCACACGCACTAACTCAGTTAATGACTAGGTGCGATGCGATTAAATCCAACAAATTACCCTCTAACCATGACGCACCGACTTCACCTCGACCACCCTGATCTTTTACCTAAGTTTGATGAACTTGACGCGACCAAGAGCCTTCATAAGAATGTCAGCCAGTTGCTCATTTGTGTCGATGTGCTCCACATCTACTTTGCCATCTTCAATGCAGTCATGAATGAAATGATACCTCACATCAATGTGTTTGCTGTAATTATGAAGCACAGGATTCTTGCACAAAGCAATTGCTGACTTGTTATCCACGAGTAGCTTTGGCTTCTTCAACTCCACACCCATCAAGTCTCTGAGGAGTCGCATTAACCAAACTGCCTAGCATGCTGCAGTTGCCACCGTGACGTACTCCGCTTCGCACGAGAACAACGCCACAATCTTTTGCTTCTGCGACACCCAACTGATCAAGCTTGCACCAAGGAAAAATGTCATACCCATGATGCTCTTGCGGTCATCAGTGTCGCCTGCCAAGTCATTGTCGCTATAGCCGACAAGATCAGGACCCGGCGCACTTGCCCTCATGTAACAACACTTGAAATCAGTTGTGCCACTTACGTAGCGAAGAATCTGCTTCACCACGGCCATATGCTGTGACGTCAGTGCCTCCATGTACCTGCTAACAATGCCCACGACATAAGCAATGTCTGGCCTCATGTTCACAAGGTAGCGAAACTTTCAACAATGCTCGGTACTCAGTGGCATTGGCGGTGGAACTACCATCTTTCTTGCACAACTTCAGTCGGTTCTCCATCGGCATTGAGCACGAATTACATCGTGCCATTCCCGCTGCTTCCAAAAACTTGCACACATAGCTACTCTGTGATAGCGTGATCTTCCCATTTTCTTGCTTGATCTTGATGCCCAAATAATAACTTAGCAAGCCAAGATTAGTCATGCTAAATAGTTCCTTCATTTGGGCTTTGAACTTGATGATGTCGTCAATGTTTGACATGGTGATGATGAGGTCATCGACGTACACCCCCACAAGCAAGAACGTGTTATTTTTCCCCGCTGGTATACCGCATGCTCGAATGGACTTCTCGTGAATCCGAGCGACACCAAAGTGGTGTCCAGGTTCAAGTTCCAGGCTCACAGCGCCTGTCGCAGCCTGTATAAGGCCTTGCATAGCCTTAACACATCGTTCCTGTGTTTGTTGTCGACGTAGCCTGGAGGCTGTTGAATGCATACCTCTTCGACCAAATCACCATTCAAGAATGCAGATTTTACGTCCATATGATATATTTGCCAGCCGTCGCGCACTGCCAGTGCGATCAGCACTCGCACTATCTCAATGCGAGCCACCAGGGCAAATACTTTGTCGAAGTCCACCCCCTGTGGCTGTGGTGTGTGTATCTTTTTGCAACCAAGTGAGCTTTATGCTTAACAATGTTACGTTGAGAATCTCTTTTCACCTTGAAGACCCATTTGAGCCCGATTGCTGGATAACCAGTAGGGAGTGCGGCGAACTCCCAAGTTTTGTTGTCGTAGATGGACTTCAACTCTTCATTCATGGCCTATTTCCATGCTATGTCCAAGAACTTCTCCTGTATGCTCGTGGTCTCCTCTGCACCAAGGAGACAAAGGTCGTCATACTCCATGACTTCATTAGTAGGCTCGGTGTTGTCGATTTGCACTGCTTCAGTTGTGCTGTAGATATTTAACACTGTGCGATACCTCAGCGGCATACCTTTGGAATCACGCGATCCACCAGTCAGTGGTATTGCCCACTGCATCATAGCTCCAGACGATGTTGTGGGTTAGAGTGGTTTCACCGCCTGTGGCGTCACAGGCGTATTCGTTGTTGTCGAAGATGTAGTGCGATCGATGTCTACCAAAGTGTCACTTGCAACGTCATATTCGACGCTGAACATGTTGAGCTCACTGATGCTAGCCGATGAAGATGACGATGTCCAGTCCCATTGCTTCTTTTCTTCAAACACGACATCACGTGTCACATGGAACTTCTTTGTGACCAGATCGTAGACATGATAAGCCTTTGAGCTCTCCTCGTATCCGATGAACACCATTGGTGTGGAGCAATCAGAGAGCTTGGTGATGCTAGGGCCAACCTTCTTGATGTGTGCCACACATCCGAATGTTTGGAAATAGTGGACTTTAGGCTTGCTCTTGTACCACGCCTCATATGGCATTACACCGTCCAAGCTCTGAGTCGGTGCATGATTCAGGACATGCACCGCCGTCTTTACTGCCTCACCCTAAAACATGGCAGGCATTGCCATGCTCTTCATCATACTATGAGTCATCTCCACAACTATTTGGTTTTAGCACTCCATGACACTGTTTTGTTGTGGCGAGTATGGAACAGTCGTATACCGCTTGATACCCATTTCATCGTAGTAGTCATTAAAGTCGATGGAGTTGAACTCCCCTCCATGATCGGTTCAAAATGCCTTCATCTTGAAGCCGATCTCGTTCTCGGTGATGGCCTTGATCTTCTTGAAGAATTTAAATGGTTCGTCCTTCATCTTGATCACCTCAAGCCACATGAAACGGCTATGATCGTCCACGATCAGCAGGAAGTAGCGGCCGTCTCCTAGTGTGGCTGGTGTAATCGGGCAGCATAAGTCGTCGTGAGCCAGCTCAAGGCCATGCTCGGCACAGTACTTCGAGGCGTATGGGAACGACTCTCGATGCTGCTTGTCGAGTGCGCACTCATCACAGAATTGTTCCTGTCATTCGATGAAGGGCACCCCTTTGACCATGTTCTTGGCGCTCAGGTCATGCAGGTCGCGAAAAGCTGAGATGACCATAGCACGCGTGCTAGCACCATGCCGTCTCGTTCGCCTTCGACATCAGGCATATGGGTGCGGTCAGATTCAGGCCAAGAGTGTACAACCTATTTCTTGACTAATGCACCCGTACCAGCAGCACTCATTCTTAGTTGAAGATGCTTAGCTTGCTGTCTTTGATTACAATCTTGAATCCACCCTCCTCGAGTTGGCCAAGACTAATAATGTTAGATCGTAGTCGAGGGATGTAGTATACCTTCGTGAGCGCCCGATGCTCCTAGTTTTTGCATTGAAACAACATAAAGCCTTTTCTGCGGATGTCCACCATTGAGCCATCATTGAATTTCACCTTGCCTTTCATGTGATCATCCAGTGAGGTGAACATGTTCTTAATGTGGTTACTCGCACCTGTGTTGAGGTACTACTCATTGTCGTTTGAATCGACTAGCACCACCTTCTCTTCATTGAGGTACAAAGCTTGCATTGTATCGATGGCTATCTAAGCAAGCTCATAATGCTCAGCCATCAGTAGCGCTAGTGCATCATTTTGTACCTGAGCCAGGTTCGCCGTTTCCTTACGCTCGTGACGTGGCTTGCGGCAGTCCTTCAAGAAATGTTTATAGTTGTTACAGTTGTAACACTTGACCTTCATCATGTCATAGCCACTAGCAGATGACATAGAATCTCTGTCGCTGTGGCTACCGTTGCCATGCCCACGACCACGTTGCTTGCTGCGGTGTTGAGCACCGCTGCCACCTCGATTCTTCTCACCACTAGAAGAGTGTTCGCCGTGCTCCTTCTTCTTCTGGCGCGTGAGCCACTCTTCCATGAGGAGTAGCCACCCTCCTTGGATGCCGGCTTCACCCTCCAGGTCGTAGCGTTCCTCTATGACCCTGAGCCATCCTGTCAACTCTTCAATGAAAATGTTCTTGAGGTCGACAAGTATCTTGATGGAAATTGCAACCTACGAGTATCGTGAGGGAACAACACAAAGAAACTTCCTCAGCACCCTTTCATCATTGATCTTGTCACCGAGCAGATTAAGGTTGTTGATGAGCCCGGTAAGTCGCCTTGCGAAGTCATCGACGATCACTCCATCCTTGAACTTCATGGACTCGAACTCTGAGTGCAATGTTTGCGCTTTGGCTTTGTGCACGCACTCAGTGCCCATGTGCATTATCTTCATGGCGTCCCACGCCTATTCCACCGTGTTCTTGACGGCAAGAGTCACCAACATATTGGTCGGCACAGCATGCAAAATTGCCGACAATGCTAAGAGGTTGTCGCGGTAGTCGATGGTGTCTCTAGGCTCAATCACCTCCCAGAGTCCTTGTGCCTGCAAATTGACCCTCATCAGGAGGGACCAATCACCATAGTTTATGTGCGTCAGCATGGGGTAGACCACCATACCACCCGTCTCCTTCACCACACGCTGCACCTTGACCTCGCGGCCTCCATTGCCACACCTGTGCCGTCTTTGTGGACGCAGGCTCTCAGTGGTGGTGGTGCCCATGATGGAGATCTTGATTCATGCTTTGACATTGTGGCAGGATCAACTACTATGCTCGCTCTGATACCACTTGTTGCGGCAAGTCGGAGCACACAACGTGGTTGGAAGACTTTGACCGTTAGTACTCGGAAGCTTCAACCACGAGTACTCGAAAGATTTTGACCGTGAGTACTCAAAAGCTTCAACCGTGAGTACTTGAATGAATTGCTCGGATGAACAGTACTCTACTACAATACTCGCAGAACAGTACTTTGCTACAATACTCGTAGAATAGTACTCTACTACAGTACTTGATGAATAATACTCTTATGACCACGAAGTAACTCGTACTCGAAGTAAGTTACAACCACGAAGGGATGTACTCGAAACGAGTTATGACCGTAAAGGAACAAGTTACGACTACGAAGGAAACGTACTCGAAGTGAGCTATGACAATGAAGGAAATATACTCGAAGCGAGCTATGTCCACGAAGGAAACATACTTGAAGAGAGTGACGATCACGAAGACTCGACACTCGCAGATGGCTGGACTCGTTGGAGAACAGTGAATCATGAGACAACAGTGTTTATGTGCCGCTCGGAATTGGTTTGCAACATTTTTTCCGTTGATCTTTTATATTGCAATAAAGAAAACTGATCCGACACACCTGGCACGTCCAACTCGTAATGACGCGCCATCCTACATCCGAGCTATTCATGACATTCATAAAGTTACAAAGTGCATGCGACGTGGTTAAATCCAACACTATATATATATATATATAGAGAGAGAGAGAGCCAGTGCTAGTAAATTGTAATGCAGGTGCTTGACATTGAGAACAACTGGTCGAGAGACTAAGGTGCCGCTCGATTGGGTTGAAATAAGCTGGCTTATATCTGAAATTACACTATAGCTGCATGAAATTACACTGTAGCTGATGGTGGTTTATTTGACGTAACTAAATTTAAAAAACTTAAAAATAGAAAAAAGTTAACCCATCACGAACAATGCAAACGTACGGAAAAAAGAATCGGCAAAAAAAACGCAAAAAAGCAAAAAAAAAAAAAATAAAAAAGGCGAAATTTATGACTAGTGAAAAATAAGTCAGAAGGCAGAAACTTAAGCCGAAATAAGCAAAACTTAAAATAATTTGCTGCAACAAACATGAATGCGATCAAGCTGCTTTACCAAGCAGCATTAGAAGATGTGTCAAAAGAAGAGTATAGACGGAAACATGCCTGTATAATGCTAGTGTGAGACAGAGAAAGGAGCCATGGCATGCAAACGAAAGCAGAGTGGCATGGCTGAACGAAAGAACAGAAGAGAAGAGAAGCAGCAAAAGGCATGCGACAAGCAGAAGGAAGAAAGACACGGACACTCTACAATTTGATTTGCTTTTGATTTGATCCCCTCTCAAGCATCTCTCTCTCTTCGAATCACAAGATGCCAAAGGAAGGCTACACCCAATAGCCCTTCTGTACATGTATTTTTTTTAATTTCAGATGCATGTAACGCTATATATAGTGGTACTCTAACTAACTTTTGATTTAAATTAATGCTATAGCTTTTAGCTAGAATTACACTATAGCGATTATTAGTTTTTAAGAAAAAATAAAGAAAAAAATTTAAGATAAATTGAAAAATCCGTTATACCGTTACGTATAATGCAAAGGAATAAAGAGAAAAAGAAAATATAAGCTAAAATTAAAAATCGATGTGTTTTTAATAGCTTTTGATTTAAATAAATCAAAAGTAAAAAAACTTAAGCCATTTAAAACGAGACTATATTATAAAGCACTTCACTATTTTTTTATGTGGCATAGAAATTATGGAGTAATTATATAATACTGCAAGTTGTGTTAGTATGACATTCCTATAATGTGACTGTGTGAGCGTCAGCCCTATGCACCCTATTTTCATTAAAAAAAATGTTACGGATTTTGGCTTATCTTAAAAATAAACTAAGAAATGCAGAGTCAGTGCAAGCTAGCTAAGTGGGATGCCTCCTTCTGTTGCTATGTTCAAACTGCACTGATTCCAGTTGATTGTTTGATGCTCTGCAGAGAGAAATTTGTAGGAAAACTTCAGCTAAACTAAGACTCCGCTCAGTTAGGTTGAAAAATAGTGGCTTATGGTTAAAATTGTACTGTAGATGAATGTGACTTATTGGCATAATTAAATTTAAAAAAAATTAAAAATATGTTAGCTCATCACGGACAACGCAAACGAATACGGGAAAAAAGAACCGACAAAAAGCTCAAAAAAGCCAAAAGTTTAGAAAAAGACGAAATTTATTAATACTGAAAATAAGCCAGAAGCTAGAAATTCAAATCGAAATGAGCGAGGCGTAAAACAGTTTTGAACTTCTAATCTAATTACATAGCTGCTCTAAAGTTCATCCACACAATTAGCATACAAACATGTTCATCCACACAATTAGTATAGCCACACACTCACACTAATGACTCCTTTTTGTTCTCATCATGAAATGGATGCAATCCAAAAACAATACTATAAAAAAAAGCACCAATTTGACCACACCACCAGGGCCCACACCCTCCCTCCCTCCTTCCCCCTTCTCTCTCATCAGTCATCACACTCTTCTTCAGTGCCATCACGGCATCACCTCTCTCTCTCTCTCTAGCCTTGATCCTTTTCTCTCTCCTCGGGGGCCTTGTTGCCCTTCCCCTCCCTCCTCCTCCTCCCTTTGCCCTTGGCTATATAAGCTTTGGGGGATTGGCAAGCAGGCTCTGGGCAAGTTTGAACCCATCCAAAACCCCATCTTTTTTTTTAATCTCTGCTTCCCTCGCTGCCTCTTCAACTCGCAGCTATCTCCCTTTGTCTCTCCCTCCGTCTTCGTTTGATCAAATGCGGCGAGATCTGCGTGCGTGACCCCGTAAGTCCTCCAAAGCCTGCTGCTTTCTGATCGGAGAGTGCTTCTTCTTGGATCTTTCCGGTGTTTTTGGTGAGTTACTGGAGAGTTGGAGTTGGCATTTCAGGTTCTAGAGCATGGATTGGGTTGCTCTTCTTCCTTTTCTTTTCCTCCTCTGTTTTTGCTCAGCTTTTGACTTGCTTGATCAGGTGGAGTCGTTGAATCGGGCCGTCATTTGGGGATCATTTAGCTCTCGTTGAATATTTGGTGTGCTCGTGGAGTTGGCATTTGGGATTCGATAAATAAATTATTGGGGTTAGTTTGATTAGAAGTTGGTGGCACTTGAGGTTGGGGCTAATTTTTCTCCCCTTCTCTTGAATTTTGATGCGCTCCTGAAGCTGACATTTAGGTTCAAAGCTTTTTTCTTTTCTTTTCAGAACAGTTCAGAGTTGTCGGCAGGTTCTGTCACTAAGTGCTTTTGCATCCGTAATTTCGGATCACTTGTCTTTTCTTAGGTCTTCTTTCATGTGAGCTCACGTTTTCCTCTTCTTTACGCCCGAATATTTCTTGAGAGTGGTGGCAACCTTGGCTGACGTTCATTTTATTTTTCCTGAAAAATACTTACTTTTTGTCTAACTAAAATTGTGTTGGACTTGAGGTTTTAAAGGTACTTCCTTAGTTTAGAGTTTATGTTGAGCCAACCATGTGCTAACATTAGAGCTATGGAGTACTTCAACGCACTTGCTGCTCCACCTTCTTCACCATTTCTTGACCAAAGCTTTGATTTTTCCCCAGGACAGAAAAAAAACCACCTTGCTGTGTGTGAGCTACTCAGACTCCAGAAGCATGGATCAGTATGAGGTATTGGAGCAGATTGGGAAAGGAGCATTTGGTTCTGCACTGTTAGTGAGGCACAAGGTAGAGAAGAAGAGGTGAGGCTGACTAGCACTGCCCTTCACTTACCTTCTGGGCGCAACATTTTTTCAGCCATTTTGATCAAATGGAGTTCTGTATGCCGTGCAGGTATGTGCTGAAGAAGATACGGCTTGCGCGACAAACCGACCGCACTCGACGGTCTGCCCACCAGGAGGTAAAGCATTTTCTACTTCATGAGTTACATTTTCATGCATTTGGTACCTAGCTATGATTTCAAGGAAGGAAAAGAAAATGTCTTTTGTTCACCAAGACTGGTTTATTGATGTCATTCTTGGTACAGAATAATCAGTTGGTGCCAAGATTCGGTTGTTTAATAAATTTACTGTGTTCATGATAATGCTATTACGTTTAGTTCGGCCAGTGATGACTGATGAACTGATCCGAAGCTCTGAACTTACAAGATGTGCTGTCTTGTGTTATACTGTTTTCACTGAGTAACGCCGAAATGTTCTTCATGCAGATGCAGCTTATTGCGACAGTGAGAAATCCGTTCATCGTGGAGTACAGAGATTCATGGGTGGAGAAGGTAGGTAAAAGGACAGAACAAGAGGAAATTAACAAGTATGGAGGGTGAAATAGATTCTTTTTTTACCCATTTTTCTCATTTTTTATCTTTGAACTTTCAGGGTTGCTACGTCTGCATTGTTATAGGTTATTGTGAGGGAGGAGACATGTATGTATTTCTGTGATGTCAAAAATCCTTTTTACATTATTTGTTCACGAACTTTAAGTCCCTGTAGGCCTGTAGCTAACACAAATCTGTATTGGTTCAGGGCTGAAGCTATTAAAAGAGCTAATGGTACCTATTTCTCTGAGGAGGTACGGTTTGTAGCCTTGCTTTCATTTTGACATATTTAGCTTGTTCTGTGCATCCAAGAACTGCTCGTTCAACTATATTTTCATTTTGCAGAAGCTTTGCAAGTGGCTTGTGCAACTCCTCATGGCCCTTGATTATTTGCATGCAAATCACATTCTTCACCGAGATGTCAAGGTCAGTAACAGTGCTTCACTGCTTCATTTGGAGCACATGTTGATACTTACCTTTCTAAGGCATGGTGATAATGTATACTGAAGCTGCTAAATTTATTTCAGTGCTCCAATATTTTTATTGCCAGAGACCAAAGTATAAGGCTTGGTACGTAGCTTAGTCCCAGGAAAAGCACAATACTTTATGTATGAGTTTAGCAATCCTGATAATGATGTAATTCCGAGTCTAAACAAATGCAGGTGACTTTGGGCTTGCCAAAATATTGACTTCTGACGATCTGGCATCTTCTGTAAGTACCTAAAACATTTTTCAGTTTTCTTCTACATATTCGATGGTGTTCTTAGTAGTGTATTGCCCTCAACACAGGTGGTAGGAACACCAAGTTATATGTGCCCAGAACTTCTTGCTGATATACCATATGGCACCAAGTCTGATATTTGGTCTCTAGGTATGCATCACTTCTATGTGAGAAATTGCTTTCGTGGACCAAGATAGCAAACTTGCGATTCAATACCTAAGATAGCAAACTTGCGATTCAATACCTAAGTTACTTTGTTTCAGGATGTTGTATATACGAAATGACTGCTCTCAAGCCTGCGTTTAAAGCTTTTGTAAGTCCCTACCTTGCCTTTTTTAGGTGCCCATGCATGCAATTGGTTTTACGCATTGTTTCAACTTGATGGTTAAAACTACAAAATAATGTCATGTATACCTTTCTGCTTTTATAGTTAGATATTTATTTGGCATGTCTTGAATGTTTATTTCCTATTATTACATTAGTAAACTTGGGATTGTTACTACCTGTTACTGGATGCTCATTGTATTACATATATAATGTAGCATATTGTAGCCAAGTCTGTTTGAGTATATATTTAGACTACTGTCTCTGTCCTAATAATCATGTAATCTCAAAGAAATTTATGAGGGTCCGGTTTAATCATTTCTTGGCAGGACATGCAAGCTCTGATTAACAAGATCACAAAGTCAATAGTATCACCATTGCCCACAAAATATTCTGGTGCCTTGTAAGTTTGTTAGCGAGTTATCTTTTGTTTTTCACTCCATTTTGCCTGTCATCTTACCTGAATGGAGCATGCTTCTCATAGTTTTACTTCCTTCATGCAGTAGGGGACTTATTAAGAGCATGCTGCGGAAAAGTCCAGAGCACAGACCAAGTGTAATTCCTCAGTTCCCTCTTTAGTCTTTACTAATCTATTATTTGTGCCAATGTAAATTTGTTTTCTCTGATGTTAATATTCACTAAATGTCCTGTACAGGCTGCAGAACTGCTCAAACATCCACAACTTCAGCCTTACGTCCTTCAAGTCCAATTGAAATCTAGTCCTACTCGCAATATACTTCCTATCCATCAATCTCTGACTGACAAAGTTAAGAAGATGACATTTCCTGATGATATAGCTGATTCCGTGCGCAGAAGAATGGCCAGGAGAAATTCTTTGGGAAATGAGAGGATTGTAACATTTAGCAAACCATCTCCTGAGCGGAATTCTATCAGCTCAACTCGTAGCATCAAAGAATATACAACTACTCAGAGTGTCAAAGAGCTATCTATTGACAGCAGTCATGTTGAGGACGAGGTTACCAGTAAAGCCATCATAATGAAGACATCAAGCATCCTAAGGACTCCCAAAAGTACTCCAGCCAAGACATCCACAACTAGAAATCGGCTTGAACCTCCAAAAACATCTTATACCAGAACAAACCGTGCCGAGGTATTTTCAAATTGAGCTTGCTCTATGTTCATCATGTTTTTGATAATACTGGTAAACTTGTTCTCCATTTGTTTGCAAAGTGCCATAGTCCTCAATTATAGCATGCACATGCTCACTGCATGCTTTGATGTTAATCTGAATAAGCTTATCGTTCAGTCAGCATTTTGTCTTCTAGTAATCGATAAGTTCTTGCCATGATGCATTTGTTTCTCTCTATGTCATTTCTTTTGGCTTTATCATGATTTTGCATCTGCATGACTTACTATCTCTTTTTTGGTTCGTGTTGAAACAAACGGTCCGATATTCACTGAGCTTCTGTTTCCTCCATTACAGCCCCCCTCAAGATCCCCTCTAAACAAAAGTGCTCGACCAGCTCGAACAGTATCCTTCCCGCTGCCGACATATGAGACGCCCAACAAGCGCAGCACCAGCATTCTGGACCGGCTGGACTCCCCTGATGTCTCCGTGAACGCACCTCGAATCGACAGGATCGCGGAGTTCCCACTGGCTTCATCCGAGGACCCCTTGCACCCCATCCACAAGCTCTCTTCAGCTCGTGGCTCGTGCTCCACGCCTCCCTTCATCAACCGGTCGATCACCAAGGACAAATGCACAATCCAGGTACTGCGCACGGATGGGGACAACGGGAGCGACTCCTCAGGCCGCAACGCCACCGCCGCCTCGAGCCGAGGGTCCAACGACTCCAGGCAGCAGCGGTTCGACACCTCGTCGTACCAGCAGCGTGCTGAGGCGCTGGAAGGGCTGCTGGAGTTCAGTGCACAGCTGCTGCAGCAGGAGAGGTATGACGAGCTGGGGATCTTGCTGAAGCCATTCGGCCCTGAGAAAGCGTCTCCCAGGGAAACAGCCATCTGGCTCACGAAGAGCTTCAAGGAGACGGCATCGTAGCATCTCTTGTTTAGGCGTCTCTATGATCGCCATTTTTGTCATGCGCATTATAGCTCAGGTAGTTGAAGCGGTATTAGGACTGAAGTTTAGCTGCTGGGAGGCAGCACATCTCAGTGTTGCCCTAACTTCAGGTTACTTATTCTAGCTAGTGGCCCAGTTCAGTAGTACTAGTAGAGTTGTAAGTTGAGCTCAGGATCTGGCAAGATCTTAAACCTTGTAACCATGTTGCACTTGCAATCATGTAGTACTAAAATGTAGGGTTGGCAGTAGGCTGGACGTGGGTCTATCTCCGGCCCTATTCTTCTTGAGCAAAGGCTGAAGAATCCTATGCCAGGATCTCCTGATTCCAGCTTCCTCCAACCAAACCATATGCTTTCTTAGAAACACTCCAATCATAGGACAGAGAAATCTATTTATGTCATTCTGGATGACCCAAGGCATGCATGGACGATGGATAGATGTCACATACCATGTACCTAGCCTTGTCTTGTGTATGCTTGATGTGCAGCTAAACCAAGCCATTGTCTACTACTACCAAACAGCAGTGGCCATGTGGTGATGCAGGGGGCAGAAAGAACCTTTGATTTGTACACGCCGAGACTCTCCCATGTGCCCTGCCGCTCGGCTCCCTCCCCCGTAGTATTATTACCTGTATGTGATGTATATGTCTCCGTGCCAGCAGGGAGGAGAAAGCAATGGCTGCGTGGATCTTGGGAGACTGCAGGCATGGGGCATGTCTTGGCTCCATGCAGGCGTTGCAGAGGCAATACCATGAAGAGAACAGTGTTCTTGTCCTCTGCATCTTGGGACATTGTACACGGGTGGCTACTGGCTACTCTCGAGTGCTCAGTCCTGGGGCGTAGTTATCTTCACCAACCAACCCTAGCATCGGTAAGTGTTGATCCTAGAAGTGACCAATTAACTATGCGCAAATAATACGTGTAACTAAAGTAAGGTTGCTAGGATCTCCATACGTATGGATCATACAATCTTGCGAGGCCATTCGGGTCCTGATCCTAAATAGGATCTTAATTAGGAAGGACAATGTAAAATGGTGGATCAGATCTTATGATCTGTAGAATAATGATTCTCGAGATACCATCCTACCACGATCATACGAGCATGTAATCTCGGCAGATTTTCACTAGCACGACCATTATATCCAAGTATATATATCATGAAAAGGCATAATGCAAAACCACGTAAACGATCGAAGAGTCTGGTTCAGATTGTTTTTTTTTTCTTTGAACAAATCCTAGGTTTTCCAACCCGAGTAGTTTCTCTGTTCTTCTATACATGCTGAAAAATGGCATTTAGTAGCACTTGTTTGTCCATTGTACAAATTAGCCCTCCCTACAAAATTTGCGAGAGAAGGGTGCTACATTATTCTCTCTTGATTTCTACTGATGAGAGATCATTACTGTGACCAGTGCTGTATGCATCCAAATGAGGACAACAGAAAATGCCCATACCTTCCGATGGGGCAGTATATACCAGCTGACCCCCAGATGGATCACACTATGGAGTAAGCACTGTTGGACTCGTTGTCAGTCTCCACAATCGGTCTTGGTTTCTGGTCCTCAACAACGTTCCTGGGCGATGACACGGTGGACGACGACGAGGATGACGGCGAAGACGATGCCGCTCTGCGCACCGGGCTCAACGGCATGTGCAGCCTCCGCAGTTCGCTCATCGGGCTTTTCGGGCTCAGGAGCAGCGGGGGTGGATGTGGCTCTGCCTCTGCCTCTGCCTGTGGTGGAGCTTCCGCCGCCCGAGGGGGGTGCTGTCCTTGTTGCTGCTCGGTTGCGATTTTGTTTAGGAGGTTCTGCAATGTGGGCACTAGTTTTGCTGAAACAGAGATAATCCCAGGAACCTGCAGAATAACATCAGCTCATTTTATGATCGGTTAATCTCGGAGCGGACAGAATTAACGCGAGATAAGAACTGATGCAACATTCTTTCTTCAGCTACTAATGCAAGGCATTAACTTAGAAGACATTGCGCATGTGCAGTACTGTAATATCTTTACTATAATAAAAATGTGAGTTGGTAGTCATCGGTCCGTTCTCCCTCCTCTCTTCTCAGCTGTCCGATCAAAGATCAGCCGTCCAGATCCACATGTAGATAGTTCTTCCGCTCCTTGTAGAAAAGGTCGGGCCGACGCATGGGCTGCGCTCCTCCTCTTCTCTTCCCCCGCATTCTTTGCCTCCCGCAACCGCCGCCTCCTTCTCTCCCCCGAACCCTCGTGCCGCGCCTCCTCCTCCTCAGTGCCGCCACCAATTCCTTCCCCATACGGCAGCGTCTGATCGCAATCCCCCAACTTCCCCCAGTAGCGTCGCATCCTCTCGTTGTCACCTCCCAAACGCATTTGCCCGCTGCCTCCTCTACCTATCCCACCTCCACCTCTCGCAACTACCGCATCCTTCTCCCCCGAACCCTCGTGTTGCGCCTCCTCCTCCTCGACGCCGCCACCAATTCCTTCCTGGCGCGGCAGCATCTAGTCGCAGTCCTCCAACTTTCCTCAGGGCGTCGCCACCAATTCCATCTCCCATCGCCCCTCCAACCAACGGCACGATGCTCGGCGACAGTGGCCAATGGATCGGAGAGAATGACGCTCGATGACAGCGACCGGTGGATCAAAGAGAAGGGCACTCGGTGATGGTGGTGGCTTCCTCTTATTACGCCTGCCCACCGGGCTCTCCCCTGCCGCCGCCTAGCGGTCGCTCGCCCGATGAGCCTCTTTACCTCCTCCTACTCTTCGCTAGAGCTTGTCGTGCTGTCTGGCGATTTTGGTCTCCCAAGCTAGTCGTCGAAGTCAGTGCCGTGGTCGAATGGGGCCATGGTCGAGGAACCATAGCCGAAGTCGAGGGGCCATGGTCGAAGTTGAAGCCGTGGTTGAAGGAGGTTGTGCCCAAAGTCAAAGATCCGTGGTCGAAGTTGAAACCATGGTCGAAATCAAAGAGCTGTGGTCGTAGTCCAAACCGTGGTCGAAGGGGGCAGTGGTCGAAGTTGAAGGGCTGTGGACGAAGTCGGTCCGCGGTTGAAGTCGAAAGGCTCTAGTTGAAGTCAGGTCATGGTCGAAGTTGAAGTGTCATGGTCGAAGTACAAACCGTGGTCGAAGGGAACAGTGGTCGAAGGGGCAGTGGTCGAAGTCGAAGGACTGTGGATGAAGTCGGTCCGCGATCGAAGTCGAAAGGCCGTAATCGAAGTCGAAGGGTTGTGGTCGAAGTCCAAGCCGTGGTCGAAGTCGGGGCCGAGCAGGCTGGTGCCGGCAGTTGGGCGACAAGGCACAAGTGCACCAGAGGCCTGCCAACATATGACCACCAGCGATGGTCGACCGATCCCGACCTACGATCACGCGCGATGGTCGATGGCTTCTAACTTACGACCACAAGGTGTGATCGAATGCTTCTAATTTATGGCCATGAGTACTGGTCGATGTGTTTCGACTTACGACCACGAGGTGTGGTCAATTCTTTCAACTTACGACTACGAGCGCTGGTCGATGTGTTCCGACTTATGACCACGAGGTATCCTCGATGGCTTCCGATTTACGACCACGAACGATGGTCGTCGGCTTCCAATGTATGACCATGAGCCATTGTCGAAGGCTCCCGATTTAGGACCACGATCGATCGTCGACTGCTGCCAACTTACGACAACCAGTGATGGTCGATCGCTCCCAACCTACGATCACGCGCGATAATCGACGACTTCCGACTTACGACGACGAGGTGTGCTCGAGGGCTCCCAACCTACGACCATGAGGTGTGGTCGATGTCTTCTAACTTATGACCACGACGTGTGATCGGCGGCTTTCGACTTACTTGACGGATTTAAAAACTTTTAGAACATGTTTGTATGCATATGCGAACGGGCCTCTAGCGTAGCGGTTAGAGCGCTCTAGTAGCACCCCTTAGGTCCTGGGTTCGACTCCCAGTGGGAGCGAATTTTCAGGCTGAGGGAAAAAAATCCCCTCGTTTGCCCCATAAGCCAAAGCACAGGTCTAAGGCTCGCCCAGGTCGTTGGTCGCGCCAGGTCGTTGGTCGCGCCAGGTCGTTGGTCTAGGGATCACCCTGGTTGTTCTCACATGGGCTGATGCCGCTGTGTCAGAGTGGGGCAAGGGTTCGGGGATTTTCTCGATCTGCGTGAGAAGATCTTCTTCTTAATGAAATGCCCGGGGCTGTCTTACCCCCCGCAGATCGAGTTTTTTTTGTATGCATATTCTAAAATTTTTACCATCCGTGAGTTTTAAAATATGTAGTATGATAAATTTTAAAAATTCGTAGCAACGCATGAGCATTTAGCTAGTTCCAGAAAAAAGAGGAGTTTTGGATTGAATCAGCCTCAGCCCTTCCGGCTGTCGCCGCCTTATAAAAGGGGAGGTGTGGGGCAGAGGGGGCTGCTGCCCTAGCCTGCTCCCCACCGCAGCCCATGCACCCTCGCCGTCGCCCCTACGGCCGCCACCCTCGAGGAAGTTGCACTGCTCCCTTTGTGCTCCACCGCCTATCATCGTGAGCTGCTGCGTCGCCACCACCCCTTGCATCCATGTGCGCTACACAGGCCCCGTGCGCTGCCGCTACCAAGCCGTTATTGTCCCGCTGCCCCCGTCAGCGCCGTTGTCGCTTGGCCGTGCCCCTGTGCCGTGCCATCTACCAGTGCCGGCCGCCCTGTCTCCTCTGCCCAGCAGGCGCTGCCATCCAGGGCAGTCGCGGCCAAGGGAGAGAGGGTAAGCGGGGGAAGGGGAAAGGGCGGGAGCCCGGCGGAGAAGGAGACCGGCTGGGAGAGAGAAGAGGAGGCCGAGCCGTGTGTTGCTATTGCTGTAAGGAAGAATAAGGGAAGGCCAGAAGGACGAAGAAGAAGAAAGTCACCGATCTCGCCGTCCCCGATGTTCGCGTCTAGACTTTAGAGTAATGACCAAATCCTCACTCATCTTCTAATGTTGTTCATTGATTTTAGAGATTAGTTTAGTATTGTTAGATGCGAGGTATCATGGTTAGAAGTGTTACAGTCATTGGTAAAGCCTTGGACCTAGTTTCCTGATGTTTTGATGGCATGGATCCATGTGTAGTCATGTAAATTCTAAATCATCATAGTTAGGTAGCGTTGTAGTTGTTGGTTGTAGCCGGGGTTTGATAAGGTGTGCTGTTCTATTTTGTGGATGAGTTTTGGAGTAGCTACGTCCTATTTCATAACTTTGCCATAATATAAATATTGTAGATAGTTGTTTGAGGTTCCTATAGAGTGCAAGAACACAAGATTTGGTTGAGCGGTTTAGAAATTATCATTTCGGGAAAGTTGTTGTCTAGGATTTGGACGCTGCTGGATGTAGTCGTGGTAATTTGTTATTTGATCCTAGTAGATGCCCGAATTAAATTATGTTTGTAACTAAAGAAAGTTAGAAAATTTCTTCTAGTCTTTAGAAATGTCATCTTTGCTATGGTCGGAGAACAATAGTTATAGAATTTTGAAGCTGCTATCTATATAAGGGTCAGGTTTACCTTTGGGCTAAAAACGAGGATTTAGATGACTTAATCTTAAAATTGTGATAACTAGAATTATGTTGAAAAGTTTGTGTAGATCATAGAACACTTATGGATTATGGTGTTTGGGTTCAGGATTTGTGAGTTGTGGTCATTTGATCACCAGGACAGCAGGAGAATTGTCCGGTACAGGGAGAGTCCATTATATTGGACTTTGCACTTAGGAACAATGCAGTTCGAATGTGTGCATGTATTGCTATAGTTTATTGAGACTAGATGATACTTGTTCAGGTGGAGATTCTAGTCTGGTGACATTCACGTATTGTTCACAAGGTTAAACATGCAAGTATATGATAGAATAGTGGATTTTGATGAATGCTTGATACTTGTTTTTCCGTACCTTATTTTTACAATATTTTATGAGATGATATACAAAATTACATGTTGATCATACCATGATAAGCGAAGCTGATGGTTGAGTGTCAACATTGAAAGAATGTTGCATCATGCATTGCACTCATACATAGATATACCTCGGGTATGCATCTCACGGGAGCGGGAAGATAAAGACCTACATTGGTAGGCACTCCACGGGAGTGGAATTTGAGACCTCATATGAAAGAGGGCGGAGCGAGAGTGGTTTATTGACAGGTGAATACTTCGCTATACCGGTATAAACTACAGTTACAGAAACATTACGTCGCATTGTATGAAAGAAAAAGGAAACAGTGATATAGTTATAGAGATTATAATTTAAAGTTCACATATATAGGATTTACTGAATTGTTATATTGTGGTGTATTTAGAGATAGTGGGTAGTTATATCATTTCGAGCTCAGATGTGGGGCCAGAGTGTTACAAGTACTTATCCTAAAGTTTTGTTCTCAAGTTTTATCAACATTTATGACCAAGTGTTGTTCTGTTCTTCAAGAGAATGGAGCTTTGGAAGAAAGAACCAATGGTAGTATATGTTTTTGCTCTGAGGGATAAACATATCACTCATATCAGTATCGGCAGGCTATTGGATCAGTAGCGGCCGCGCCAGGGGGCACCGTGTCGTTGGGCTGCAAATCAGTGCTTGAGATTAGGCTTTAGCTTTTAGTCCTTTGTTGTTCCCGGGTCGCTTTTATTCTTTTGTAAAGACTGCTTGCTTTTGCGTGTTCTCAGAAAAAAAAAATCAGCATCACTGATCTAAATAAAACAGTTTAATGAGAATGTTCATATTATGCAACTACATACTATATGTTTATGGTACTGCCCAATGATAACTCATGCTACGCACCCATTCCAAGCCATTCGTGCATATTTGCCCTCCCTTTCTTTCAGTAATAATAGCTCCTAAGCTAGGGCCCATGCAAACGACAAGTTCCTCCTATCAGTGCAATACTGAATAAAATTCATCTACTACGGAATGCGCTTTTGGTGCAATTCGGAGAGCTGGACCAGTTGGCATTTGGGTGAATCTACATGGCAATATGACACTTCAAATTTTTAATGATGACAAGGAACTTTAAGTTGTACTACAGTCACAGTTAATGAACACAGAAAACAGCTTTCTACAGTCAGCAATCAAAATTTTGGCAAGGCGGATCAAAATTCTGGTCTCGGAAGTCTGGCCGTTCTGATGCAACGTAGCCAGTTTTTCAGGAGATGTATAGTAGTAGAGAGTTCGTTTAGATTTTTTAGAAATTATTTTCACAATTTAACATACTGCAGTGAGAAAAAAAACTACAATTCCTATGCTCAGATTCATATCAAGTGTTCAAAATCTTACCACACCATTTTGGAATTCTCTGCTGACATCTAGCTGCACTGCTAAAGCTTTGGCCAGTAAATAACCCACAAATAGCAAGAACAGATATATGGGATTCCTGATCAGCAGAACAAGAATGGCGCTGTCATGTAATTATTTTCAGTGTGTAAAGAACTGGTGGACATAGTGCGGCTAATGATCCAAGTACCTCAAAAGCACCATGATCTCATTAAAACCGAGAACAGCAATAGCAGCCATCGCCCAAGGAGGAGGCAGCCTACCATTACCGCGCCTGTGAGCTTGCTGTAGAGATGAAAAGTCAAGTCATGTAGAGATGAAAAGTCAAGTCAAATATAAGAAAATAGGACTCTATTTCACTCACTAGGGAAAAATTACAGCAGATGGAAGGGAGTATTAAAATCTTCAAACTACACATTTCTCTAAATGCGACTTTCTAGCGTCATTCTACAGAAATAAACAAGGTGCTAGCAGAAAATCTCTGATTGGTAAATATACAGTTAGAGAACAAAGGTTTGTGGTATGAAATGCACACCTGTGTGGATACTGCTTGAGTAATTGTGAACTCAGTTTCTCCTTTGAACTGCTTCCATAATGACTTGCATTGAGCTGGAGTAATGAGTGTATGCTTTGGAGGAACCTGTTTCAAGAGTTCCATGAAGTGATGGTTCCTTTGCATATGCACTTTCATTATTTGCTGCAAGAAGAACAAACAAACACAAATCTACCTCTTCCCAAGTAGTTGAAGCAAGCGGATCACCAGAAGAAGCCCTTGCACTCTTTGATGCAACAGAACCATCCAGAAGTGCCGAAGTGAGAATATTTTCAATCCTATCTGGCTTGTCTGGCTTGTCATCCCAGTGAATGATAGCCATTACAGAAAGAAGTTTCAGAGCCTGCAACATAAGTGTAAACGCAATTAACAGCAACAAAAAAAAAAGAGAATTCTTTGTCATGTGAGAAGGGCATGAGTCCTGTACAGCAGATCGAGCATCCTTTGCTATTGCACGGACATCTTCCTTTCCTGTCCAGACCCTTGGAATTGAATCCTTATCGCGACTAAACACCGTTGTGAACCTGGCAGTAGCAGGAAATTTTATCAGAAGGTTGTGAAATTGATTGGTACAAGGAACAAGCAATAGATAATTTTGTCGACCTCTCCTTCATATGCATCAAAACTTTGCCAGCTTCTTCTTTAGCTTTATTTTCCACGATACTCCGGGCATAATCCCTTAGATTTGACACCATTACATCTGATGATGTGCTTTCCATTTCAAACCCAGAGAGGGTTTTCAGAAACTTTGGCAGAACGGCCTCCGTCTCACGTTTATAAAGGTTTCTTATTGATGCCCAGGTTGTTTGGCCTGCAGCATCAAAAAGAGAATCCACAGGCTCAGCGAGTGCTTTTCTTAATTTCTCCTGCATGTACACAAAACTTAAATTATTACCATATGGTAACCAATGTCGTAGTATATACCAAAAGAAATCCAGAAGAGAATTGTGTCTTCAGAACCTAATGAATAGTATATACCTTAGCATGGCTTGTCAGTTCTGATAGCTTGCCTTCACGAATTGAATGTGCATGGTCTTCAATATCACGCCGAAGTTTATCTAGTATTTTAGAGTAGTCCCAGTCCGCCTGCTTGATTACAGCATCTAGAATAGCAAGAATTATCAGATTGCAGTACCACTTTAAAATATTGGTACAACAAAAGAAACGATTATGCTCTTTAGACAACATAGAAAATTCAAGTTGTTATTATTTGTAGGACATTACTACTTCAATTCAAGTATTCAAGACTATTAATTTCTTCAATGGCCATATAGACACAATATCCCTGGAATAAATTTTATCATCCCTGGGCATTTACAGTATTTATACAAACTCTCAATAATGAGCAATGAAAGAAGTTTACCTGCACATCCTTGGTCAAATTCGTTGAGGGAGGATTCAGTAGTCTCCCGAACAGATGCCGCAAAACCTTTTCCATTCTCCAAAGAAAGATTAAGGTCAGTTTTAAATTTTTCAAGAGCCTTTGTGCGCAGATGATTCAACATTTTCTGGAACGCAGGTTGGACAAGCTGGGAAAAAATTGGGACAAAATTAGTGACAGAACAGCAAAATATGTAGAAAGAAATGGTGCATGCCAAAAATATCAATAGTATTTATGTGTAAGAAATAATCTTGGCATCTGCTTTTTAACACCAGATGAACTCTTCAGAGTAGCACAATGGTTACAGCAATTTTAATTCACAAGGAGATATACTATTCTTTGGTGAGAAAAGAATATTGATGTACAAGAGTGCCTTACATTCAGTACTCTAGATTCCAGCTGTTGTCGTTTTCCTGTCCTAACAGCTTCATCAAAATAGACAGCTTCTTTGTCAAACCTAGAAAAATAATGATTCACATCTCAGTTTTATTCATGAACGGAAGCTTACAGTCATCACTAAATATTGGCCTCACTAGAACAAAAACAAAGCAGTAAGGTTACCAACTTCTAGTTTCAATGCATGTACTTCGGTCACAGAAAAAAGAAACACACCAGTCTTTGTGAATGCCAATTTTAGAAAGCAGAGCAACAAATTATTATCAAGTATATGGTAAATATCCCAGTGTAGGTCTGTTCTCAATGGAAAATATTTGAGCAGGTGTAGGAAATTTTAGAAATTTCCTATATGAAGTACATGTCTATTAGTCTATTGTTAGATGTATAGAACATAAACGGCATATATATGGCAAAGTTTATATTACTGTACTAATAGCTTGCAAAGTTGCAAGCACTAGGAATCACATTGAACAAACCACCGGAGTGTCAATATCTCAATGACTCAAATCACTCAAGGGCTTACTCTTGCATGTGAACGTCCACAATATAGCCAAGTTATATAACTGTACTAATAGCTTGCAAAATTGCAAGCACTAGGAATCACATTGAACAAACCACCGGAGTGTCAATATCACAATGACTCAAATCACTCAAGGGCTTACTCTTGCATGTGAACGTCCACAATATAGCCAAGTTTTTTCCCAAAGCCGGGTACTGGACCTGACTGGACAGCATTCTCCAAATCCAGCCATTCCTAAAGAAGATTGCAACCATATTAGTGCACTCCAAACCTCGACGAAGGTTAAAGAATCTTTAAGTGGCAAGTTCTTACTGCATCCGATGTTAGGCATCCAAACTTCTCGTTTGCAATTTCATCACACCGAACTGTAGCAACCATTACCTTGCATGATGAAACAAATGAAAATAAATCATCAAACAGCAAGTTTGAGTTGTTGCCTCAACTTAATTGTTAATGCTACTTTACCTGAACATGACATCTAGGTTTGTGCTCACAACCAATTATTTTAACTGATCATATTTGAGATGCTTCATGTCAATTGTTGATTTCGCGTTACATTTATAATTAGCAAGATAATCACTTTTTAAAAGAATATAAAAAAAAGCTTGAGAAAACATTGCATCGACAGGATTAGCATTTTGTAGCTCTAGGCACAAGTAGCTGCCATTCCATCTCTTTGTCAGAAAATTCTCTGACTGTTAACAACAATTTTTAGAGGATGCCTTTTTTTTAAAAAAAAAGTTTTAGAGGATTGGTGTGGCATTACTCATTCCATGCAGAATATGGATTTCTTGATGTATGCTGCATAGCATTTTATATGGATTTTAATGTGCACAACACCATTATGTACCTTAAATCCTGAATGATTCATGGAATACTGATCTAGCATAGTTCTTAGTGCATAGCAGGAAAAAGAGGTGTACCTTGTGAGCAGGAAGATCAAGATCCCTGTTCTCTCTGATGACTTTCCAAATCTGTTGTGAA
The DNA here is from genome assembly GCA_036346575.1 of Dendrocalamus sinicus. Classification (NCBI taxonomy): domain Eukaryota; kingdom Viridiplantae; phylum Streptophyta; class Magnoliopsida; order Poales; family Poaceae; genus Dendrocalamus; species Dendrocalamus sinicus. Next base: position 22,333,335 of record CM070675.1, on the reverse strand, counting down.
CTAAACAAAAAACCTGAAGCAGGAACTACTCCCCTCCTATCACCTGCAAGACCTCCTGGTGCAATTGAATTTGCAAATCTCTGCCTAAGTTGTTGAACCTGGTCGAGGTAAAAGTAAGGTGTTTGAAAAATAATGTCTTTAGATTCCCCTTTTTTATTTGGAAACTTTCTGTTGTAGTTCTATACAGAAAATTTTCCTTACAGAACAAGTTTCAAGTGATTTTTGAAGTACCTGCTCTCTGAATTGCTCTTCTTTTTCCTCAAAACTGGACAATGCAGTGACTTCCACCTTCATATTGACAAATAATGTTATAATCAACAAATTCTTAAATATTTTTCAAGATTATGTAACAAAAATAGAAAGCATACATTAAAAAATTCACTGAGAGGGGTGTCCTTGTGTGCCTCTGGCTTAGCAACCGAGTTCCATATCTGATCAAATCTGTGACAAAATTAGAACTAGAGAAAGCCAACAAACTAGTAAACAAAGCTGAAACCAAAATGGGATGCCAGCACCTTTTGAATATCCTCCCTTAGAACTGGTTCTAGATGTTCAAGTGGGGTCTACATGAAAACAACGATGTGTCTGAGATTTGCCCAAGTAAATGGGGCAAAGATTATATTTCCAATAGTTTGCATGAAAACATAATAGTAAATATATTCAAGAAAGGAAGATAACAAAGAGAGGCAAACCCTGGTTTTATCACGTATAACAAATAATAGTGTTGTCTTCCGAGGACTGAACAAACGCATCATGACCTACATAACCAGTTGTCCGAATGTTATAAATACATCAGGACTATATATTCCATCTGAGGGTACACATGAAAGAACAGATAGGTTACACATCGGTACCTGAAATACTGTCTTTAGAAGTGGTTTATTGGCAGCTTGCTCCCGACCAATATCATGGCACCACCTATAGGCATACACACGATGACAATAGAATGCCAGTAAGTAAGTGCACGAACTAAGGCTTAAACCAATAAGGCCGTGAGAGGAAGTTATCATATTCATAATATCAAAATATTAGCTCAGTAACACATAGTTAGATCATAGAGAATGACTCACATGTTAATCAGAACTATATCTGAAATTGCAAGAGCAAATAACGCACTTTGCTTCTCAAATGCAGTGTCATCCTAAAATGAAGCAGAAATACAGATGTGTCAAAAAAGAATGTGTTCCCACTAACCTCCTTACAGCAATATGTCTAATAAGACTCATCCACACACCATGCTCAAGTTGCTTCAACTCGTGTAAGGGCACCTTTTATAAAATAAGTACTAAGCAAGCAGATTAAGTTCATTTTTGTTCATTGGAGGATCAACAACGTTTACATTTCTTACATGAAGACAGGAAAGTCAAAAGAAATGACAATGCAATGTTCAAGCAATATTTGTAAACCAAAGTTTGCAAGCTTGAGCTGTTCAGAGATAATGCCATCACCGCAGGAGGAAAGGAAGTACTATGTAATGCTAACTGAGCCTGAATGTATGAATTTCAGGTAGCATAGCACAAAAGACAAACGAAAACAACCTTATGTTAATATCAAGTATCATTTCTTAAACTTGTCTTGTTCCATGATCCAAGTTCCAAATTTTCTGTGCTGGCACTAAAAACTCAAAAGAAAGAACAAAAAAGTTATATAGTGTTAAATATTTCTTATCTGAGCTAGGTCTAACTGCCAGTGTTTGGTGATTGTTATGTGAAACCATATCAGATGATCAGAACAACTATAGTTAACAAGTCTACAAAGTGTACTTCCAACAACTCTGTACCATTGCACATTGCTACTCCAAAAGTTTTGCTAAAAGACATTGAACAGGTAAATTGAATTGTGTAAGGAAGGATACCTCTCCTCTTTCTCTTCCATCAGTCCCCTCCAAATCCAATACAACAGTACAAGGCTCAACACCAACACAGCGTGCTATCCAGATGCCTTTGGTAGTTTGGCTCCTAACAATAGAAATAGAACATCGACATTTTTTCCCCTAAACATAAATCAGACTATAATAGTGTATACTAAATTTGAGAGCTGCAGTTTCATGATAAGAGAAGGGGAAAGTGGCCAAGCGGACATGCAAAATGGCAAGCAAAGAAAGAGATAGTTGCTCAATTATTTAATCACAAGTAAATAAAATAAACAACATGATGCACAAATTTATAGTCATGTGGGGGAAAGAAAATGGTATATACCTTCCCCTGAATGCATCCATCTCCCTGAAATTAGTACCGAAGAGTTGGTTCAACAAGGTACTCTTTCCTGCTCAAAAGAAAAAGTATGATGAAAATAAATCCCAACTAAATTCTAAACTACATACTGTCTATTTGTAAAAAAGGGCAGAAAGCCCGCATATCAGCCAAGAATACATGTTTCAGTTCAGTGTCAGGCTATCAGCCAAATGCTGAAAATAACATTGTATAGTTTAATATCAGGAAAGACAAACAGGTAACCTCCAAGAAAAGAGCGCATGCAATATATATGTCATTATTCATTAATCACAAAATACATCTGAGCATTTGGGAAAATCAGATCCTATGGGACTACATTGCCCTTTAATTGCTTGAGATCTATCATTCATGTCAGCAAGTTCAGGGCTTCAAAAAAGATATACACAAGCACGCAACTTTCAAAGACACCCACGTTAGCCAATTAAGGTTGCAAACTATCCACATTTATCAAAATAACCTTGGAAACGCTAATTGGAAAAAACCATAGTGGATCACAAATACGAAAGTCGCTAACAATGCCACCATAACTTCGTAGAAACAGCAATGTCACACGCTAGCAGTGCAGATTTCTACCGCTGTACTATCAAAGCAAACAACCGATCATCACTACTACAGAAAAGATCATTACAGATGATTCAAAAATGTCATTGCAGACAGTTTCATGAGCCGTCTGAGTTTATGAGTCAATAATGACATGAGGTCACCATAGATAGTTTTCAAACCGTCTATGATAAATCACAAGGAGACTATCATAGACGGCTCGAACCAAAAACCGTCTGTGATACTTGCACATCATAGATGGTTCTAAGTACCAACCATTTATGATGGATAAGTATTATAAACGGTTGGTATATAGAATCATCTGTGATACTCTCCTATCATAGATAGTTAGTGGATAGAACCGTCTGTAGTGTGTGAGTATCATAGAATGTTTTTGGTTCGAGCCACCTATGATAGTCCTTCATAGATAGTTTATATTACAAAACTGTCTGTTCATTCTATACATAAATTTTTTTTGTTAGCCTCAAGAAATGTTAGTAATGTCCTTTGAAAATAAGCAAATACAGCAACAAACAAAACAACACATTCCATTTTCACTAAGATTAGAATTCACCATTACAACAGAATAAGATAACGAGCAGATTTTCATCTAACACAATAAGAACATAGTAAGAACACATCTCCTAATTCTATGAACTCAACTCTTAAACATGCCAAGAACATAGAAGAAATAGAGATCCTAGCAGACAGTAGAAGGTCAACTGCGCCGACGAGGCCTCTATGCCTAGGCCCTCTCACTCCTGATGTAGCGCACGAGCTGGATGTCCGTGACGCCAGCAGTCACCGATGTCGACTTAAGCGTCGTCTTGGTAATTAGCTGCTTTCGCATCGCCCTGCTAGCTGTAGACTTGCGTGCCGTCTACTTCGTAACGGTTGGGGTCGAGGAGGACGATGAGGAGGCTGGAGAGATTTTGAGCGCGGTATAGGATGGGTTTAGGTGAGTATGTATAGGGGAGGGAGAGGCGGGAGTGGGAAAATTTTTCATGGAATCCGTAGGGTGGGGGTTGGTGGGTTTCTATTGGCTGAGATTAGGTTGGGAAGGATCGACGGGCCCAGTGATCAAGAATATATAATTATCACAAATGGTTTGAACCACAAACCGTCTGTGATACGTAATTATCATAGACGGTTTGAACCACAAACTGTTTGTGATACGTAATTATCGAATACAATATATGTATATACTGGTGCAATGTAAATAGCTAGTCTCAAAAGATAAAATAGCAAAGTTTTATATGATTTATATATACTCGTTTGAAAGATTTCGACGAGATCTACAACTTTACAATTGAGGCAAACCCTAAATTCTAAATGAAAGATCAAAATTTTTGGCAAAAACAGAAACTGAAAACTTGCGACACAAATTTAAGGCTAAAGATGGCCGATTTTAGGGGCCTTAGAGGGCGACTGGCGCAAGCTTGTCAATTTTTTGGATCGGACTCGTTGTTAGCTTTCCGACAAGTAACAAAACGTTGAAAACAGGCACCGTATACAAACGTTATGTCCGTTTTACTAAAGGTATCTTAGAACGGAATCATACTCGGACTCAGGTAGGAGATTATGACATTTTAGGGGATTGCGAGGCGGGAAACATATCGCAGACAGTTTGTAATACAAACTGTCTGTGAAATATCACAGGTGGTTTAAATAAAAAACCGTCTGTGAAATATCACAGATAGTTCTTGGTAAGAACCATCTATGATACTTCACATACGGTGCTTACCATGAACTATCTGTGATATTATCTCTTTACAGACGACTTTAGCGCTGATAGCAATACAAACGGCCTCTAAATACACTGACTGTTTTAGCGAACCATCTGTGATAAGACATCTAATATAATCTATTTTGTAGTAGTGCATCCAGCACATGTGAGGCTCACCCACCTATGCAACCCTTTCATGAAAGCCTACCAGCGAGTTCGATCTTGTCAGTGTGGCACACTCTCATTATTATGCCGAGTGCCACCACATGCAAGCAATCTTGTGAAGGCATGTACAAAACTACAAGGTGACAACAAACTCAATGATTTGGTTGCCTGTTCTGTTAACCAACGCGATTAGGCGCTCAACAGCGCCTGGACGCGCATACGGCTACCGGAACGCGCGAACTAACAAAGCAGCGCGCGGCGCGCGTACATGCCGCATGAACTCTCGATCTAACAGAGGAACCAACGATATATAGCCATTATTAACCCGATCAACCAAATGCATGCGCGATCACGAACGCGATTCTAGAGAGAGGGAAGTTCCTAATATTCTAATTAATGTACTCCATTGTTGATTAGAAATGGAACCGCGCGCGCCGCGCTACTGATGCCCAGCGAAATTTACGGAAGATGAGACGGAAACATTTGATCAAACAGGTGGCCAGCGCCGCGCATGGGATCGACCGAACCAACCGATTCGATCGATCGATCGGCCGGCGTGCGAGGCGAGGCGAGGATCGAGGCGGCGGGCGTGCGCGTACGTACCGCTGCTCTGGGGCCCCATGATGGAGACGACGGCGTAGGAGAGGCCGCAGCCGGCGACGCCCGCGGCAGCCATGAACCGTTCCGCCGCGTCGCCCGCGAACTCGCCCTCGCCGTCGATCAGCTGCACCGCCTCCGCCGCAGCGTCCTCCTCCATCTCCGATCCAACTCGCCCGTGCGTGCGCGCGCGCGCGGATAGGCTTCGTCGTGGCTTGGTGGGGAACGGATGGGAGGCGGTGACGATGGTGGGTGTGGCTCACGCGCTTCACTCTCTCCGCTTCGCTTCTCCGGCCTCTCGGCTTTCCCGGAGCACGATACACGACGCCCCCCTCCTCTTTTGCATATATACCGGTCCGGGGGAGGTTCGCAACGGGTCCCGGGAGGGCCTCGTGGCCCGCCCCATCCCCGCTAGCCCGGCCCAAACCCACCCCGTTAGGTTTACCGGGAGAGATTGGCTCTCATCCTAGCTATCACTGTAGATTAAAAATAGACTAAATTATTTTTAAAATATAATAATACAGATTTATTTATTAATTTATAATTATTTAGCATAATTTTTAAAATATAGCTTCAAATAATGTATTCTAACATATAGATTCAAGCTTTAGTCTAAATATACAAGAAAAAAATACAATATCTTATATTAAAAGATTATAAATTATTATTAATTTTTACAGAGCTACCGTGAGGCCCACAGGAAGAGCGATCCTCGTCCCTGATGCCTAATGTAGTGAGGCATGTCCCCATTCCCCTATGGGGGGAGATCGCCCCCCGCCCCTGTCTCTGATAGGAAATTTCTATGGGATCCATCCTTACAAGGGAAATTGTTATTCCTACTACTTGCCACTACTTGTTTTTTTTTTCTGTTTTGCCCTAGATTAAATTTGATATTATATTTGAAATCCACCTTTTTGAAATCGTTGCATGGAGTACGCACTTGTTCAAATCCACCTTCAATTATGGTTTAGGTGCGTGTGAACAAAATTACAACTTTGTACTTTATGTTTACATTAGCTGAATGTCCATACTTTACTATAAATAAAAAAATTAATACTACCTCATCAAAGTAAGCCGTTGTGACGGATTTAGGGTGCCTTTGGTTGAGCTTTTGGGAGTTGCTTTTACTTCCAAAAAGCCAAAAGCCAACCAAAAGGGTGGAAACCAGAAGCTGTTTTTTCAAAAGCAGTTACTTTTGGGTAGTACAATTTTGAAATCACCTTGGACCCTGCTTTTGGCTTTTGGCTTTCTGCTTTTTGAAATGGTGAAAATAGAGAGTTGTTTCACAGTTGTTTCAAGGAAAATAGAGATAGGAGGTAAGTTTATACTTGTTTGAACCAAACACTTACAACTTTTCCTGACCCACAACCTACAAAGACTTTTCCACACCCCACACTCACAAAGAGCTTTTGAAGCCACAGCTCAACCAAACACACCCTTAGCTTACAACCTTTGGCTCCACCATGTCACCCAGCCGAGCTCCGCTCCGGCCTGTTTCGCCCAGGACGATTTGTGTGGCTGTTGCTGGTAGCAAAGATCAGAGCACCACTTAAGGCACCCCTAATCATCGCATTCTTCTACAGGGTCGAGTAAAAAACGAGAGATTAATTAGCGCGAGCCACGAACAACATAAAAAACTTGTACGATGAGATACCAGTGCATAAAGTAATTCTTAAAATTTTGACTATAAACATGCAGGTTTCCCCAGGATTCTATAGCAGAATTAAAGTATGTACAATGAGATACCAGTGCCATATAGAGTCTAAATCTCTTATAGTAATTATCTTGGCCAAATAATAATAAGATCCACATTTCAAGTAAGGCTCTTAGCCAAATAATAATAAGATACGGGAAGCCAATTGGGCAGATAATTTTTTTCCTTCATGTAAGGCTCAATTAACTGCAAGAAACATAAAAGGTTCATTTTCAAACATTCATTACCCAGTCACAGTAACAACGGATCCTTCCCACTCCATATTCCATGCCCACGTACACACCATCAACAGTGCCTCTGCATATTAGTCGAAAAACTATCTGATTGTGTCAGAGAACATAAAAAAGAGCAGTTCAAGGATTAATGATATTGCTTTATCTGAGTTAAAAATATAAAAGTTGCACTTAGTTACCCCGATATGCACCCTCCTTGCACATTTTCTTCAGCTGCATAAATATTCATCAAAGCATATTAGTACATTGTAGAGGGAACCTTAACACAGGTGAAGAAAACCCAACATACAATGAAAATCTCCTAATTCAACCCACCCAGTGGAGACGCAGACTTGTGAGTTGTGTCCTGCTGCACATCAAGAAACTTGTGACTTGTGAGTTTTGAAATGCAGGGAATCCGAGGGATATTAGAAGGATATGCTATGCTTCCTGCAAAATTGCTGCTCTCAAAATTAAGTTACTATATGCGGGTGATATGTTCCCTATAAGCCTAACCTTTGTCTTAACAAAATGATCAAGTTACCATAGTGTTTGAGGTTAGCTAACAAACATGTGAACTAATCTTCATTTTCCACAACACCAACCAGTGTTCTTTCCTGATGTTTTAGTTTCTGCGGTCAAAATGCTCAGATTCCACCTCTAAAGTAGTAACATACCCTACATAAATGTTAAAACTTTGATCCAGAGAAAACGCACACATTGCAAATAAACTGAGAGAACACATGAGAATTTCTAAATTTCTCTATTCTCTTATTTGCTCCCCTTTTCTTGCTTTTCTTACAAAACTGGTTAAAAGCCTCCTCAATATATAGGTTAATAATCTCCTACTAGCATTCGTATTCGGACTTCAAATTGAATACAACTTGAACTTGAGTTACACACGGAGACGGACTTTACTACGTTTTGAACTCTAAGTCAAGATTATTTCTAACAATCCCCCTCTTAATCTTGACTTGATATACTCTAGTTTTAGTCTCAATGCATTATGAACTACCAGCCCGCCTCCACATGAAGCGTTCTACATGCAAGCTACATGTAGGAACTCAACTCAACTGGTACGGGTCCATTTAGATGTAAAGATTCTAAAATATTGAAGCAATCGGTCTCAACTACGACTTACTAAACTCATACTTGACACAGAACGATGACACATCTACTCAATGTTCCGATTTCTTTTCACCTTACTTGAGTTTGGATGGCGACACATCTTCTTGACGTCCCTAACTCCAACCTTCATCAGAGTAATGTTGGTTTATCATCACTGAGCGTTTTAGCAAGAAACATTTTCTTCATCTTGATTGCCCAGACTGCATAATTACTCATCGTGAGCATCGGATAATGCTGCTCCCTCCTTAAGTCTCTCATCTTGCGACTCTCTCGTGAAATCACGATCCCGATCTCAATCTTCCATTCCCCATATTCCCCTCTCCTTCCATCCCAATGGCCGACATCGACGCCAACACCCCTCCCTCGCCAGTAGCATCCCCGCCCGCGATGTAGTCCAATGCCTCCCCACCTAGCCACCCTACCCTCATCTCCGTCTGTCTATACCCGACCTCTGATGCCACCCCCACTGCCGCCAAAACTCCCAATCTCCCTAACACCCCCGCCTCTACGGACCCCGACACCCCCTTCTCCAACACCGATGTTTCCACCATCACCTCCTCTGACACTGCCATGGTTGCCCCCGCAAGGGCAAGAAGAAGGCCAAGCAGCCGACCCACGCCCCCACCGGCGCCAACGGTGTAGGCTTTGGCTTTGGGCATCCCTTCCAGCGCGAGGGCCTCTCTCTCCACCGAGCCGCCGCCTCCTTCGAGCATCAGCCACGGTGGAGCAGGTCAGTCGCCTCTCTTCTTCCATTGCATGCGCCCTCCGTCTGATCACCTTGGAGACGTTCGGACCACTCCAAACGTTCGTTCATTCTGTAGTGTTCAATCGGTTTTGGATGGTTGATGGAGACAATGACGTTCGGACCAGGCTGAACTATCTTGTCATTGGATTGGCTGGAGACGTTTGTAGCCGTTCGATTGACTTGGAGGTACAATTGCGGATGAGTCAATCCCCTAACCTAACCCTAACCCTTCGGCCACCACACCCAAATTCCCATTCCCAAATTCTCGATCTGCATTCTGTTGATCCCCTTCTACTGCACTGCCCACCACGCCGCTTGCCCCTCCCACCACGTGGCCCGCCCCAACCACCACGCCGCCCGCCCCTCCCAACTTGCCGTCGTGCCCCGTCCTCCCCTAGCCACGTGCACCCCTCGTCGGCCCGTCCTCCCCTGGGCCCTGGCCCCGTCCCTGTGCTATCCCCACTCGGCCTCGCTGTGCTTCCCCCACTCCTCTGTCCAACTACCATACCATGGATCACCAACAAAGCATGGAGTCGCATGCGCAAGGGAAGAAGTTGGCTGACTTCAGGGCCTCCGGCTCTACACTAGCAGGCGAGCATGCAACCGATCAACACCTCGTCAGCTCCCAGCCGCCTCATGAACTCGACAAACCAGTAGACTCGATGAGGTGTTTTTTTAATTTTTTGTTGATGTTTTCTAGTGTAATGTCTCTCATTTTTGTGAATGATTTTGGTGTGACATATCATAGCTATTTATGACTTTCTTCTTATGTAATCCTCATAAGGGAATTTTCTTTGAGAGAACTGTTTATGACACAATGTATGAACTGTGTCTGTGTTGTGTGATTGTCTTGTAATACTCTGAAATAATGTATGAACTAACAGTAATAATATGGCAATTGTCCAGGACATTACAGAATTGTTTGTGTAACTTGACCAACTCATTTTAGTATTAACTGTTTTTGTGAATGATTTTTCTCTCATGTATTCATACGTGCATAAGTCATAACTCATATGTATTTAATTACTATACTGTGATGCTGTACTGTGTTCAAACCATACAAATTAAAATGAGCCAAGCTCTATGTTGAATTGTGTGGTTTCTGTGTTGAATTGTGCGGCTCGCGAGCTAGCTCGACCCAGTTCAAGCTAAGAAATGAGCCAAACCGAGTCAGACTTTTAACTCGTTTCTTAAACGAGCCGAGCCGAGCCATAGCTTTGAGCGAGTTCGGCTGAGCCTAGCTCAAGTCAGCTCGGCTCGGCACGTTTCCACCCCTACAGACAGGTGACAGGAGGACCACGAGATCTCCCTCCATTGGCTCCGGAAAAGGTGGGGCTTGAATGATCAGCCGTGAGCCGCGATCCAAACTGGGAACTATCCAACCCGGCAGTGCTGCTTGATCTCCTCTCTACTCTACCAACTTGGCTGGCAGTGTAGTACTTGTGTGAGCATGGCCGTACGTATGTAGACGGTAGATCTACAGAATGGCCTGCAGTAATTGAGGAAATGAACAGCTGAACAATTGATGTTGCCTGTGTCAGTCTTGCTGGTTGCCACAGAACAGTTACTTAACACGGATAGTGATAGCTGAGGATTCAGGACATTTTCTTGCTTCCTGGTTATCATAGACTAGACGACTGAAATGTGTGCTCTCCGATGTTCAGATTTTCTTTGTCGACCTGGGAATTTTCGGCCAGTTTCAGACAGTCTTTCAGACGAGCATGGCCAGTTTCAGACGGCGCCATGGCGAGATTCACGCGCGGGCCTTCTCAACGCGGCCCAAATTTCATGCCCATTTTACCCCTTCGGCCCGTGAAAAGCCTCGTGCCGCCCAAAGCCACGTCTGGATAGGACTCTGCGAAGACGAATAGACCCTGGGGAGATTTAGGATTCAGGAACCTAGCAGGCAGCCAGCCCCAACCCCGTTCATCCGCAGCCAGCCCCTACCCCCTCTTCTCCAGCCTTCTATCTTGTGTTAACTGTTAAGTGGTGGGAGATTCATTGATTTCTAGAAGTTATTTTAGATTTCTTTAGTTTTTTCTGTTTTTTTAGAATAAGTTGCTCATTGTTTTGTTATTCTCTAGCGAGTTCTCAACCGGATTTCCTTTACCCGAATTTTACCAGAATGACTCGAACGACAATGAAGACACTTACGTCGGATATCAACATCAGGCCAAGTTGGGTACAAGTAAATCGTGTTTGATTTTCTTTCAACGAGCGATACTACTACCGAGGGGTAGGTCCTATACATCAACGGTGATCATCGGTAATCTACTTTCAGCTACAATGATCATTGGCGATCATAAAGTTATTGCAATATCCCAATATCCAGAGTCTCTAGCAAAAGAGACAAAGAAGTCCACACTACTACAAAGAAGGTTAGTCTATTATCGGCGTCTCATCATAGAGCGATTCTTATCTCGTAATCCTAGCGTTTATGTTAAGATAATGCGAAAGATAGTTATCTTAGACGCGATTTTACTAGTGTACTATCATATATTGCAACCGATAGTACGAATCGCTTTTCACGACATTATTTTTAAAACATGTGTTGTGCTCATCACGATATAATAATCGCCTGTTATTAAAACACAATAAATCAGACGGTTCAAAAACCGTCTATGATGAGGGTTTAGAATCATATGTGATGATCCTTTGTGTGGTAGCGCCAGCACATTTCTCAACTCAAGGATTTAATGGTAGAAAGTGGTTCATGTAAAATCTTCAACTTAAAGTAGGGTACCATGAGTTATTAATATAAGTCTAGGGATCTTTCTAAAAAATATCCGATCTCCCAGAAGTAATACAACCGGTAGAAGTTGCAACGCCCATCCTTGACCGTTCGATCCAGTATTCCACAGCTGAGAATCTGTGTATACTACCCCTATGCTATCTGGGCTGAGACAGGTATTTTCGATAGGACTTCAAGCTCAGTTGAGGTAGGTTATAAATAAGTGTAGTATGGCTCATCTGGGAAAAATCTTAGGGAAAGCTAAACAAAGGGAAATCTTTGGTAAGAAATGAAGATATTATTGTTTGAGACACAAGAAAGGAAGGTTGTTACGTTAGCTAAGTAAAAAGGAAGTGTGTGAACTCTTTCTATAGTTGTATCTATTTAAGGGTTGTGTTGATAGCCCACATGGTGTAAGGTACATATTACTGACTATCGATGTTTTAATATCGATCTTACATATAATTTATATGGGTTCTGAGGAACTCTTAAAGACTTGGCTACAATCATGTGGAGAGAAGACTAGAGATTTTTATATAAGTTTGGGACTTCTATTGTGAGAATAACAACTCTACTTCTTGTGTAGATATTGCTCATGAAATGATTATAATAGAGAAAGTAATGCAAAAAATCCTGCTCTACTACTACTCTCCCTTGGGTGTGTCCCGAATCCACCTCTTCCTCTCCCTAACGTCCACCTTTACATAGCTTGCATGCCGATAGCAGTTTCTCCTTGTTAAGAGATGTCTTAATGCCTCAAATGATAACCGTCCAATGGGAGTTATTAGAAACGTGCTATCTCACTCATCGTGCGGCGATTTCTGCCAAGGTGAAGTTATGTGCAATTATTCCAAAGAATAAATACTTATGCTAATCGACCTATCAGACATGCCCACAATGTAATGGGTTGTTGTAGATGGATCAGTCAGAGTTTGCGACCATAAGGTGATCGCAGGATAACTTACGACTATACTATGGTTGTAGAATAGTTTACAACTAAGGTGTTATCGTAGAAAAGCTTACGACTAAGGTGTAGTCATATAAGAACTTGCGACTAACTTGTGAAATCTTTCCCTTATAGATAAGGGGTGTACTCAAGGAGTATAATGACGTAATCATATTATTTATAGATAAATAGTAATTTAAGGATTATTATATCCTTGTCACTGAACCTAGATAATCCAAATGCTAATATAATCACAATCTAAAAACATGTCTTGGGAATTCGGATAACCCAACGATGAGACAACAATCATCTCGATAAAGAGCTATTGCCTTTTAGGTAGCAAAAGTACGATGCACGAATTCTTGCAACCATAAAAGGAGGAAAATATATACAACACACATTGAAGGTCTGATGCTTTGAGCCAAGTTCAATTAGAAAGACTGAAAATAAAATACTGTAAATTGACACCATCCTATCTCTACTAATATATAGAACGCTATTTCTGTCGTCTCAACTATACTGACCAAATCCAAGTGCCTCTAGTTACTCTCACACATAGCTAGTGCTTAACATCTCGCTGTCACAAGCTCTGAAAATATAAATCCAAATGACTGAGATAGTGCTCAATGTAACTTTTGGCTTACCAAATAAAACTACTCAATTCGATATCTTATATCTCTAGCTGTTCAAAATCGTCTATCTATGCGGTTGATGGGCGTAGTGACTACATATCTATATGGGTCACTTGATTGGGACATATACATGAAGGTCACGATGGAATCTCTATACCGAATCCAAGCGCAAATCGCAACATGTATTGTGTAAAGCTTCAAAAGTCACTTTATGGCTTAAAGCGATCGGGAAGAATGTGGTATAACCGACTTAGTGAGTTCCTTTTGCGAAGGGATACACTAACAATGATGATTGTCCATGTGTATTCATCAAAAATCCCAACAGAGTTTTACATCATATCGGTGTATGTCGATGATTTAAATATCATCGGCAACCCACAAGATATTGATGAGGCATGCAATCATCTAAAGACGGAATTTGAAATGAAGGATTTGGGTAAAACTAAATTTTGCTTAGGAATACAACTTGAGCACCTTCATTCAGGCATTTTAGTGCATCAATCAGCCTATGTCCAGAAAATATTGGAGAAATTCAATATGGACAAAGCATATCCATCGAAAACCCCCATGGTTGTTCGATCTCTAAACAGGATAAAGATCCATTTAGACCCGAGATGACAATGAAGAGCTATTGGGACCCGAGGTTCCATATCTCGAGTGCCATCGGGCGCTTATGTACCTTGCAAACTGCACCCGGCCGGATATTGCATTTGCGGTAAATCTAATTGCTAGATATAGCGCTACTCCAACCAAAAGACATTGGGTAGGAGTGAAGAATATCTTTAGATATCTTCAAGGCACTAAAGATCTCGGTTTATTCTTTCAGAAGAATAACAATGTAGATTTAATAGGATATACAGATGCTGGCTATTTATCAGATCCCCATAATGCCAGATCTCAAACAGGCTTTGTATTTTTACATGGTGGAACAGCCATCTCTTGGAAGTCCTCAAAACAGACTCTAGTGGCTACATCCACTAATCATTCTGAAATAATTGCATTATATGAAGCATCACGTGAGTGTGTATGGCTTCGCAGAATGATTAACCACATACAACAATCATGTGGTATAGGTGCTATTGCATCACCTACCATTATCTACAAAGATAATCTTTGCTTGCGTTGTTCAAATGCAAGCGGGTTACATAAAGAGCAATATCACAAAACATATTGCACCTAAACTATTTACCCACATGAATTGCAAGAGAGTGGGAAATAAATATTCGCAAACTAAGTCTTGTGATAATCTTGAGACTTATTCACCAAGTCATTACCAACTTCCACATTCCAAAAATATGTTCATGGAATTGGTATGCGAAGACTACATGATTTGCGGATGTCGGGGAGAAATCTCCTAAAGACTTAACAGTTCAAATCGGATATTGTACTCTTTTCCCTTTATGAGTTTTCCATCTAAAGGTTTCTCATCAAGGTTTTTAATGAGGCAATATGACAACGTAAACATAAATATATCTCTATTTTCCCACAAGGGTTTTAAAGAGATATAATCAAATATATGCCATATCATTTTCTCCTTAAAATTTCCATTTGGGTTTTAAAGGAGTTTTCATGGCATATCTACTCTATCGGCTCTCCTCATATTTTTCCTCTGGGTTTTGGAGGAGTTTATTTCAAGATGATGAATCAAGGTGATCATGTGAAGATACATTGGTCAAGGGAGTGTTAAACACGATTCTGAGCGCCCAATGTGCGATTACAAATGTCTGATGCCTTTTGATAAAGGCACCTTTTCTCCCACCCTCTCATCATCTATAAAACATTGTAAGATTGAGAATAAAGTAACTTTTGCTTTTTTGAATTGAAAACCACAAAAATGCCGGAAATGATCTTCATTGAAGATACAATCAGCGTCTGCAGGCGGTGAATAAATCCTGTAAGGAGTTCGGTATTTAATGATCGGCGAGATTGATATCCCACATAGATCCCCAATTTCTGTGTGGGCCCATAGATGTCTGACTGCGGTGGGTAGATCGATGCATTATGTAGCGCAAGCAGAACTTCATGAGATGGGAAATTTTTGGTGTATTTCCACGTACTAGTTGCTTGGGGAGGTTGCATGGTATGCGATTGGGCGCAATTGAATCAAGTCGCGTGTAAGTGCGTGACCCCAACATGATGTTGGTAGATTGCAGTTCTGTAGTAAAGGTCTTGCAATAAGTTTCACTCTCTTAATGAGAGAATCGCCAACCCATTTTGAGTATGAACATATGGGACCAAGTGCTGAACTTGAATTCCTAAAGCCATGCAATAATCATTGAAGGCACGTGAGGAAAATTCAGCGACATTATCCATTGATTGATCGGATTTGATGTTCGAGGATATTGTGCTTTAAGTTTGATAACTTGTGCAACAATCTTAGCAAATGCATGGTTCCGTGTGGAAAGTAGACACACATGAGACCATCGTGTAGATCGTCTATTAGAACCATGAAATACCGAGCGGCCGGACAATGGTTGAATGGGACCACATATGTCACCTTGAATGCGTTGAAGGAACTTTAGAGGTTGGCATGAATTTTGAGGTAAGAGGGCCTCAAAATTAATTTCCCGATGGCACATCACGGTGCACATAAAATCTGAGGATTGGAAAAATTTTGCATCGAAAGTGTGACCAGAATTGCTTATAATTTTCCTCATCATCCCTATTCCGGGATGGCCAAGACGGTCATGCCAAGTTTGGAATGCGTTAACATTCGGAAAATTACTTTGTAAGCAACTTGTGAGTACGGGTTTGATGTATGTGTAGTACAATCCAGACGGTAGTGAGGAAAACTTTCAAGTGTCTCTTTGCCATATCCGTGATCTTTTGTTATGAAGAAACTCCTCATTGTTGTCCTCATGAGGTTCAACATGAAACCCATTCTTACGGATATCTCTATAACTCAATAAGTGCTGAGTTGAATCGGGATACAAGAGTGCATCCTCAATTGTTATTGATGTACCCATAGGAAGCATAATAGTGACTGACGGTGCCAACTATTACAGACATCGCGTCCAGCGATTGTTAAAATATTTCCTAAAAAAATACTTTCACACATAGCGGTTGTTAGCTTTTTCTGAGTAATTAAATTTAAAAAAAAAAATTATATCATCATAGAGAATGCAAAAAAAAAATAAAGAGGAAAAAAGTCAAAAAAAATGAAATTAAGAAATTGACATATTCTAAAAATTAAAACTAGAAGTAGAAATCGTTTGGATTGATGTCCAAATTCGAGTTGATCTACAAGGATCTTAGGTAAACATACTACAGCTGGCTCAAAGCGCAACATAAAAAATGCAAACTGTCGTGTCTATATGGTATACAAAATGCAATCTTCGTCAAGCGATTGTTTCTTTCTTTTATGAGGGTGAGAGATACCAAGTGCTAGTTGAGGAATTTTTAAATAATTATTTTTATTCCAAATTATAGTATTATATTTTTTTGCAGTTTTGACCATATGTCACCATACAGTTAGACGACTTTAGTCGTCCAACCGTTGGGCAACTAGTCCCTGCCGCCTAATCTGGTCGAACGACTAGTCCAAGTCACCCAACAGTTGGACGATTTACAATAATAATATAATTATTTTATTAATCTGATAAAATAATTGTAGAGGAGTAAATGGCGATTTTTATATGTATTATATTTAACAATCTTATTTGTATGTTTTTTATTTGAAATAAAAGAGCAGATAATGTCGGTTGATCCGTTTGTGATTCTTGTAGATTCTGAAGGGTACGAAAGTTTTTAGACTCACAATAACATTATGCGATCATCGTATGTTATTGTAGTGCAATAAATTTCTAAACAATTTTGTGAGGACGATTGAGCTAACAACCATTAGTAAGTAGGAAGGTAAGTTATATTACAATGCAATAAGGAATTCATACACGAAGGAGAAGGAAGAACCACTACTCTCAACCAGCTACACCATCCGCAGCACCTCCTCTGTCATCGTCACATCCCGGCCCTAGTCGTTGCTAACCCGTATGACCCTACTTAGCCTTCCTCAGCGTGAGGTGTCGGTGCCCCAACAGGGTGAGGCGGTCCGGAGCCCTGCTAACCCATTCTCCCAACGCCTCGAGGTCGAGTCCACATGTGGTTATGTGGATACTAGGGCACCGTTAAGTTGCGTCCCGGAAAGAACCTCGACGGGTACGGTCTCACATGCTCCCCTGACCTCTACCGGGTCGTTCACGAGGAAGTCGGTCACATCCTCCGGGAGATCCTCATGGGGGATAGCTGAACTCCTAGATGGTGCCATGTACTTGTAGAATAGGTATTGTTTATTCTTGCAATATATCGATGCGAAAAAACCTTAAGAGACAAAATGTACCTTCTGCATGGGCCATGGCCTACAACCAACTACTGTATCCGTCGTACCCGTCCTGGCCAAACAACGTGTGCTGCCCTGCTGATGCCAAGTAGGGGTCCACAAATGACGATGATGCTGATGTGTAGGTACATGCCCACCTTGACCCTTCGGCTGGCTCGGCGGTGGCGATGCCTGGGGCTAGGCATGTGCCCACGCCAACCCTCTGGCCTGGTCAGGCACTGGCGAGGCACGTTCACATGGCCCTTCAGAGCCTCCTACCTAAGCTGGAGGATGTGGTGGCCTTAGCATACGCATCGACGTGGTCACCTTCGGGAGCATCCTGCACGATGAGAGGGCGATGACACACCTCAACACAGCATAGACCCGATGTTAGCAAAATTATCGACACATGCTGAGCCTGGATGCCCTTAAAGGATTCAGAGTTAATATCGGGCCACCTGTTGTCAATAGGAAATGGCAGGAGAAGGCTCAACCTATTGCCTCTTACATGGCTGGAAATCTGCCTCAAAGAGGAGGAATGTCACGGACATGGACCATAGGCTAAGCTACTAGCTGAACGAGCTTTTGGGCTGGCCTTATGGCCCATTCGGCTAGGAAGCAGTAGCAGCACGAAGACAACCCCGGAATAGATTTGGCTTGGCTTTCTTCCCAGTCCCCCGTCTGCACTTCTTCTACCTGTCCCCTCTGATTTCTATACGGTTCCCACTCTAATTTCTCATCCCGTGTATCCAAATCACTCAAACACTAGTGCTGATTGCATCCGGTGGAAGTGAAGGACCGTGACAGCATGCTACTAGCATACGGCTTTGCATGCTCATTCCCATCTGGCATCAGCCATATGCAGTCGTCGCATGCCAACAGCCAAACATTCTCTCTCTCTCTCTCTCCGTCTCTCTCTGAACATGCAACCTGCAGTGCAGGCAGCGTTGGCAGAACGGAGAAGACAGGGCGGAGCCAAAGCAGACGGAGCCGGCTTTAGCTCCATTCCTCGCGCGCTTTCCCGGGCGCCGCGCCGGCGGGCCGTCTGACGCCATGGTGGACCGGCTTGCCGTACCGGACATCATACTGGGCTCGTTACGGTCCGAGAGCCCGTGGCCCGCGTACAGGGCCCTCCCTGTACTGTTGCTGTGGCTAGTCTTGTAGTATTCTTAATGGTACTACTGGTGTGTCTCTCAGCTCGATCACCCCATTCCATCCATCAATCTATACTGCCAGATATGAAGTACTTGATGCTTTTGATTTGCTTTGTAATGTACACTACGTATGCATGCATGTATCAGCGTCCTTTTATTTGCTACTCCTACTGCTAGCATCTAGCTAGGCATGCATGGGATCCTATGCACAGCAGAAGAAAGGGAATTACGAGCGTAATCTTCTCTCGCGGCTGAGCCATCTGAAATCAGAAACGAAGCAGTTTACACTGAACACGGTGGTCAGGTACGTCGAGAGCACGCGAGATCGGCATACCGATTTGACATTATGCGCATGCATGGCAATTGATTTCTCATCCAAACATGCACGCGCGCGCGCGCAAGAACGCTGGCCGCGGCCGGTCGGTCTTTTAAGGGTGGCAATGCACGTTCTCCGGTATTTTCACCGGCTGAATGCTGCGCGTATTATATATATATATATATATATATATATATATATATATATATATATATATATATATATATATATATATATATATATATATATATATATATATATATATATATATATATATATGACGCTGAAATGAGACACCTAGGTGCCCAGACACCTAGGCTCCTGCCGTTAGATTGCTTTTAGATACGTGCTAGAGTAATGGTATGTATGGTATGTAATATATTAGGCATGCTAAATCAATCATGGAAGGAAAGTCTTAATCATGGATGGAAAGTCTCAATCACACTAGCACGCATCTAAAAGCAATCCAAAGGTAGGAGACTAGGTGTCCAGACACCTAGGTGCCCCTATTATTTATACTATATATATATATATATATATATATATATATATATATATATATATATATATGAAGCCTCTTTTCTACTCCCAGGTGTAATTACACCCTATGTCGTATCTCACAACATAGGTAGTATCTCGCGTAACGGAGAGTATGTACGTGTAGCATACGAGTATTTAAGACTATATAGGTGGTATAAAAAAATTTTCAGAGGCGGTATGCATATTTTTTTTGACATACTCCTTTAATTTTATGTACGTATATAAAGGTATTTATATAATACACTAAAAACTATGGACTTCCTTGCAATTTTTTCGTGTGGTTCACATTGGAGTATCTTAAAATTAGTATATGAGTATACCTAAAGTGATAAAGGAGTATTTCAAGTTTGTTTAGGTGGTATATTAGAGGTGGGTGTAATTACACCCGAGAGTAAAAAGTATTTTTCATATATATATATATATATATATATATATATATATATATATATATATATATATATATATATATATATATATATATATATATATATATATATATATATATATATATATATATATATATATATATATATATATATATATATATATATATAATATATATAGGCACCATGATGTCCAGCTCCATGAGTGAGACTTTTCATCTATGAATGAGATTTTCCATCCATGATTAAGACTTTCCATCCATATTAATGACTTCATTTCCATACTATTGTACTAGCACGCATCTAAAAGCAATCCAAGGGCAGAGAGGCTTGATGCCCGGGCACCATAGTGCCCCATTTCAGTGTCCTATATATATGTGTGTGTGTGTGTGTGTGTGTGTGTGTGTGTGTGTGTGTGTGTGTGTGTGTGTGTGTGTGTTGCAAGTTGGTAAAACCAACAAGACAGCTGGTGATATAACAGTGATGTAACAATCATATTCGGTACTCACTATATTTCTTACTAGTTTGCTTCAGACTAGTAAGAAATAATAACCATTCTTAACTTATCTCTAGCTATTTTAGCTTGATTTCTAACTATAAAGGCAGTCGATCTATGTGGTATTCTGCTTTCTCTTATTGCTCCTAATTTTAATAGTTCTTCTATGTGCATTTTAATTTCTTCCATATCTTTCGGAGTAGCTTCTATTAGACATGTTTTAATTATATACTCTTGATTTATTATGTTTATTTTACATACGATAGAATTTTTATCCCAATACTTCATAGGTATTTCCCCAATTATTGAATATCATCTAACCTTTGAACAATCTTTTCTATATTCTTTTAGACTTTATATCTCTATACCAATTGGATGTGAATGATTGTAATCCAATACATTCCACACACGAACTTGATGTGTAGTACTCTTCTATAGATTCACTAAGTTCTTCTTTTATGTTTATTTCAGGGAGTGGGACTGTGGCACTTTGAAGATTGCAATTAGAAATTTCTAAGTGCTAGACTTGAGGTGTCTCACCACGCTTTCGCACTTCTAAGATATACGGAACATTATCTTGATATGGATAAACGTGACACCTTGTTCGTGTATAATTATGGTTGGCAATGATTGTTGTAAAAATTTTAGACCAATTATCATATCATCATTTATCATAGATAAATCTCTTATTATAATTTTATCTATTATATATTTTGTGCCATTTATATACATTTTAACATTATAGGCTAATTGGTTATGGATTTTCTTTATTCCTGACAAGTCTGTGGATATTTCTGCTTTATTATCCTCTATTGTGTAAACTATTTTCGGATATTTTATGAAGTATTTGTCATGGATAATATTTTTGTACATCTTGTATCTACTAACGCTAATATTTTGTAGGAAATGTTTGATTTTAGCTTTACTTTTACTGGGATTCTTATTCCCAATATTTCTTTAAAAGATAATTTAACCATATATTATTTCCAAAATTAGTTATAGCATCTTTTAACTGGATTATCTTGGCTCATTTGCTTTCTTTTAAAATTATTGTCTGTTCTTTAAACTCGGTATTTTTGTGATTTTATCTTCTTGCAACCTTTTAGTGTCCATTTGATTTTTTAACTCTTCTATATCTACTTCTAATTTATTTATAATATTTTCTAATGTTCTGACTCTACTAGACAATATTATTTCATCAGGCTCTAATTCTATTTCCTTTCTTTATCTTTGGACTTTTACCTTTAAGCATTCAAAACATGCTTGCTTTTGACATAAACTATAGATAGCTCTATTTTCTTAGATTGGACAATATATAAAAGGTATATTCACAGTTTATTTGATCCATCATTTCAACTTTTAAATCAGCTAATTCATCTATTAAGTCTATTTCATCATACTTGACTTATATTCGTTTTCATTAGTCTCAATTTCTTCTATTTCTATTATTGAATATATTGACTCATCATCTTTTATTTCATCATGACATACTAATGTATTTTCATTTTCATTATCTATTATTAGAACTTTTTCTTGCTCTTCATACTTGCTAGAATATCTTTTCTGATCTTTATTAGGACAAGTTTTACTTAAATGATCTAGTGAATTACGTATAAAACATCTACATGCTTTATCATAATTCTTTCTAGGATTATAACATCTTACATTTCTTTCATGTAAATATGGAACTTTATTATCTAATTTTCTTTAAAAATATCTCCTCTTTGTCTTAAATTTGTTATATCCTTTATTTTGAGGCTTATGATATTTTCTACTTTTAGGTCTATCCTCTCCATATGTTAATGGTATTTGGACTATCTTATTGCAAAAATTATAATATGTATATTTCATAGATCTTTAAGCATGTATATTTGTGCATATTTTTCTTAATTGCTTAAATACAAATATTATAGCTTGAGATATATTAATGACTGCACCTTCAATTTTTTATATTCATTAGATATCATGCTTCCTAAAGAATCAGGTAATTTGTTAAAATACCTCTCTACTATACCTTTATTGTATCCTTGTTTGGTCGTAGTGGTATTATATAAATAATGTTGTGAAAATTATTTTATTCCCTTCCAACTGCTCAGTGTTAGTTTCTCTATTTCTCTTAGCCTTTCATTTGTAGTGTAGTATATCCCAATTCTGATCTTCTGCTATAATGATATTTGATATTATATTTGCAAAGTTGTGAAAACTCTTCGACGGAGACTACACACGGGCATCTCCTTCCTAACTGCTGCTCAATTCCTTCCACACTCGGAGCATCCAAGAAAAGAAGGTTTTTTTTTTTAAGAAACAAGTGTTTGGGTTTACGGTTTACACTTTAGAAATGGCGATAACCCTGTGCCTTGGCTGTATCTTGATCTCGAGAGTCGCTACAAAACACACAGAGAGAGAGAGAGAGAGAGAGAGAGAGAGAGAGAGAGAGAGAGAGAGAGAGAGAGAGAGAGAGAGAATCAAGGCCTCCGTCCACAGCCACGCGAACGCTTGGACCTTTTGGGGACATTCTTCCACTGCGAATGTGTGCATATCATGCAGCTCCGATGCTCCTCTCCATGTCCGCTACAGAGACACCACACATTCGCGACCATGCCGCCATGAAAAGCCTCGCCGAATATTCCCTCCCTCCTCGACTAATTTATTAGCTTTACTTTAAGCAGCAGCACACAGACGCATACGCGGTCACATCTCGGATTGGGCCACACCGTTTCAATCTGCTTTTGGTTTCTAATTTTCAGAAATTATCTTTTAAATGACATGGTTTTCAAGATAATTTCTATAAATAATTTATAGAAACTGTTTTAAACAAACTGATTTCTTAGCGTGAGAATCCTATCGTAGTCAACCAAAACCCAAAACCGTAGCAAAAAAGCTAGAAGGCTCGGCTCGAGCAGAGGCGATCGGTCGTTGGATCATTGCGGTTGCAGAGCATGCGCCTGGTTCAGCAATGGCGCGGTGCTTGTGTGGTCAGTGTCGGTCAGGCGTCACAGCTCGGCCGATCGTGTTGACTTCTCCTGTCACTCGCCGACTGTGCATGCCTAGGTGCGATTGAGCTCAGGTCCAAAAGCTCTCTCCTCCGGTCAAAAATAAGGCTCCGTTTGGCACAGCTCCACCACTAGCTTCTTGGAGCTGTTTTGTGCCAAACGGGGTAAAGCAAAATAGCTCCACCCAAGGAGTTCCTTAAAACCTGCTGAGACAAAAGTAGCTCCACCCAAGGAGCTGAAAAAAGTAGCTTCTCCCGGCTCCATTTGTGAAGTAAAAAAAGCAGCTCCACTTGTGAAGTGGAGCCGTGCCAAACGGGACCTAACACATGCAATCGAACTGTTCTGACGTTTGAACAGCAATGATGGCATCTTTTCAGATTGTTCATACGTAAATGATGCGAGTGCGTTTATCTCGATATATAATTACTTCCAAAATACTGTAATCTGGTGTTTTACAGCTCTGTTAAGATATAAATTGGTTGTCAAAAGCTATGATCTGGAGACGAGTCCGTGTCCAAAGCGACGCTTTCTTGTGAGCTGAGCTGAAGCAGTGCTTAATTGAACTCGGTTACCGGAGACAGGAGGCGAGCGGCGCATGCATGGTGTTGGCTGGATTGATGATAATTTAACTAAGCGTGCGTGGCGTGCTTCCTCTGCTATCATGTCGATCGCTCTCGTCTTATCCTCGCCGCAGGCGGCCGATGAAATGCTCTGTAATTAAGTCTGTTGCGTGCGGTTCTGAATTATGATGTTGCTATGCTGCAAGTATGGGAATGTGGGCTTAATTACTGAACTCTCATTATATTACGATGGAAAAAGTCCATACGTTGTATGTATACTTCTAAGTTGATCCAATTTTATCTCGTATACTATAAAACCGGGTATTTAGCCTTTTGTATTTGTAATGCCAGATTAAATCCTCTAACGATACCCAATGGTGGTTTTGCACTGACATGACCTCCAGCTGAGCTAGCTATCGAGCTTAACGAGCTGTTATCTCTCTTAACGTTTTTCACAAGTGTAACTTCAGATAATTGAGAAATAAAAAAAAATTTAATCGACTATGCAATAGCAAAACCACATTATTTACACACATGCAGCTACGTAGTACATACAACAAACGCTAACACATGTGCATGCAAACTAACAACTTGATCCTGCTATCTATGCCCTGACTCAACTAACTAAATAAGAACCGAGTCTAATACTAATACTACGACTCAGCTCAACATGCATGGCACCACTCCAACAAGCACATGCACCGACTACTCAAGCTTCGTTGCCTATATGCTCAAACTCAACACATACAACATGGAAAGGATTAATTCCAACATCGCTGCTGCAAACGCTGCTGTCGTTGCTAGGCCTGGGCAAAATATCCATTACCTGTTATCTGTACCCGAATTATCCGGACCCGAACCCGAAATACCCGAACCCGAGGTACCCGATCCCAAATTCGGATAGCGATTCTGATTACCCGAAATTAGTTTGGGTAGTTCGGGTAATATCCCCGCATGCCGAACTACCCGATTACCCGAATTGTTCAGTAAATTACCCGAATTGTCGGAAATTAGCTCAGTTTTCAGAATTCGTATATCGGTATACCGAACCCGAACCCGACTATCGCACCAAATTGCGGGTAGTGTTTTTTTGGGGCAAATATCGGGTAGCAATTTTCATTACCCGAATTTCGAATTACCCGAACTACCCGACCCGAAAAATTCGGGTAACCCGAACGCCAGCCTAGTCGTTGCTGCTTGTGGCCTTGCCCGCGTCGTGCTCTACTTCTGTAGTCCTCACGGCCTCTCGACACAGCAGGGGCAGAGCCACGCACTGAGCAGGGTAAGTTTCAGCCTGAGCTATGAAAAAATATCTAATGTACAGTCCAGATAAATTCAGTTCAGTCTAGGTAATATTTTTATGGTCCAACCTAGATAGCTTAGATCATTTTATCATTGAGCCTAACACATAACTAAATTCTGACTTCACTGCCGCGACACAAGATTGTGAAGCATGGCCGTTTCGGCCTCCACCGCCACCCACCCTCTGCTGCACAGGGGATAGTTCTGAGGAGGCATGGTCGGACGAGAAAGAGAGAGATAGGAAGAGGAAGAAGACAAGTTTTTCGCTAACTTGGTTGCCAGCGTGGCAAGGTTTGATGATGTCAGCGGATGGTACGGCAAAACCACCTTGACTTAGTGCCACCATGGCAAAACCGCCCGTGTCTGGAGGATAAAATTGAATCTGGTACTATAAGTAAAGGAGGGTAAATACTTGATTTTATAGTATATGGGGGTGAATCATACCAACTTAAAAATATAGGTATCAAATATGAACCTTTTCTTATTACCATGGATCAGTTTGATCAATTCGGTTTCGGCTTCTGGCTTATTTTTCACTATTCATAAATTTCGTCTTTTTCTGAACTTTTGGCTTTTTGCTGAGCTTTTTTGCCGGTTCTTTTTTTCCCGTATTTGTTTGTATTATACGTAATGGGCTAACATATTTTTTATATTTTTAATTTTTTAAATTTAATTATGCGAAATAAGCCTCTGTCAGTTACAGTATTTTTTCAGCTAGCTACAGTATTTTCAGCCATGAGCTTTTAAGCCGAACCGATCACCACCGTCGATCCATGCATTTCCGGCTGCGTGGAACAATTTGTTAAGGATCCGTACAACTGTGGCTTGCAATATATAAGTTGGAGTCGGCTGTATGTCTGATCGGAACCAATCAACGACCTACGTACACAATACATTAATACTGACTTCACATTGTTTAACTCCTGTATACGTAGCGGTACTTGTATAGTTCATGAGTTTGTTTACATTAGATTTTGAAAGGTGCTTTTTTAAATAGTTCATGAGTCTGTTTACATTAGATTTTGAAAGGTGCTTTTTTAAATAGTTCATGAGTCTGTTTACATTAGATTTTGAAAGGTGCTTTTTTAAAGTATATAGCTTTTAAACGGAACGCCTTTTTACTATGGAGATTACTAGTCAATGGCCGGAGTGCTAGCAACTGATGGAGCAAACCATAGCGTACCGTATGTACACTGACTTGGAGGATCTGCGTCGATGCGACAATGATTGGGATTTGGGAGGAAATGGCCGATCGATCGGTGGCTGCATTATTCGGCGTGTGTCGCACTGGGCCGCTGCTGTTTTCTCCTCAGCACCAGTAGCGAATCCAGAAAATTTTTTTAAAGGAGCTGAAGTACCTTCAGTTCGATCTCAGTCCCTTCTATATTATACATCCATGGCTAAAAATTTAGAGGGAGCTCCAAGGGTCCGATAGCGGTAGGGGGCTCGAGCCCCCCGCCCCACCGCTGGATCCGCCGCTGCTCAGCACAGCTGCTCTGTGTAGGTGGAATAGCTAGCCGATCGCATGCATTTGGATGAATCGGTTGGTGCATAGGAAAAAAATAAAACTCTACGGAATAAATAAAGTCGGTACAGTATATAATACAATTAACTAGTAGATTTTATCTTTAAAAATACTTTATTTAAAAATTAATTATTATAAAAAAAATCAAAAATTGAAAACAAAAACTAAAAAAACAGACCCTTAGTTAATCAAGGCTGGGCTTTTCACTCGAACCCATGATGGCGATGGATGGCCGTGAGTGACAGAAAGGGGGATGTGAGATGGACGGATTTGAGAGGTTAAAAAGAATGGATGGAGTGGAGACGGATCGATGCGAGGATGGAATTTTGCAGGCAGGATCAATGATGGTGTCTGGCGGACGGACCTCCAAAGCTTGGATGGCCGTCGTGGTCCTCCTGCACTGCCACGGTGCTGCAATGGTGCACGTCCAAGTCTGAATCTCTCTGATCGATCCATTTTCTCTCTTCTCTGAATGTATGAGTCGACACGAGCTGCGATACATGTTCCCCTTTATCTCTGTCTTCTCGGCAAGGGATAAATTAAAGGCACCCCAAGATAGCTAGCACAGATCGCTTAATTATTGGCATAAGCACTCGAGCACGCCGATTAAGACGTCAGGGTTAAATTGTTCGGAAGTGCCGATTAAGACGTCGATCTAGCGCTCATAAGCGCGAAATTATAAATCCAGCTTCATATTTAAAGTTATCGTGCTCAGGGACCGCTGTAAGAACCTACCGCACTAGGGGACCGCGGCACATCCAGAGCCGATGCATGTCATTAGTTAGTACTTAGTTGGTGATTAGTAATATTAATTAGTGTTTAGATTGCCTTCCTATCAAATCAAATGCTGCCTATCATGGTCCCCGAGCGCGGTAGCTTTCTATAGTGGTAGCTTTAAGTATGAGACTAGATTTACATTAAAAAAACGTTAACTAGAACTATTTATGTGCTCGATTTGGTACATCGGTCGGTGAGAAAATTGATGATTTGTCATCTTCAAGAATGGGCTTCGCACTTTTACCACTCTCAATATTGGCTTCGCAAAAATGCCATGTAGTACATTAGTCCCTTGATTAGTATGCCATTTCATCACTTTAATTCATTTTCATTTTCTTTTTCTAATTTCAGAGACTGGAAATGACCCTTCTACCCCTGGCTTTAGACTGTAACATTCAGGACTCATATTCAGAACTCAAAAACATCTTGACAATGACTCCAAAATTAATTGCTCTACTTTTTATGAAGCAATACGTGATGCTATGCGAATACTCTTTCAAACACCGATACGTGCTATTTGCAACTAATTGTAAGAGTAACAAGGGTCAAGATCTATTTTTTTTCTTATGAAAACACTAGACAATTGTCAGCTAAATTGGCGTGACTTGGTCAAAATACAAAGACCTGATTCCAAATATCCTTCTTGCGATTTTTGTATTGCTAATAGTAGGAGTACATTATACATCCGCATATTAGTTGCACACCATGGGAACTGACATCCTGAACCTTTAACAGCCATAGTATCATCTCACAAATCTAAAGTCAAGAATAAAAGGGGTTCATCTCACATCCATAGTATGAGAATAAAAAAAGAGTTCATCTCACAAATAGGATACATCTCAAAGCAAATAATTTGTGAGTTCACATCTAACAAAATAAACTTCTTATGGGTTCACAAAATATCATTCATCCACTTTGTAACTTTCTCTTTGGAGTCACCTTCTTTGGTGCAGCTACAGTAGGCATCCTCTTAGGAGTAGTGGTTGAGGTTTATGAAGAACTACCCTCTCCAAGCAAGAAAGCAAGACGACTGCACACATATGTGTTATGACAATTAATTATTTTTTTTCAGATTTGAACATTTATGTACATAGATATGTTTCATTGTTTCTCACCTTCTAGTTACCCTGCCTGGACTATCCTGTAGTATTTGCTCTCTAGTTGGCCTTTGTGGGGTGCTAGGTTCACCTTGCCTAACTTTTGTAATGTTCTTTCTAGGGTTCCTCTTCCTACAAGAAAACAAAAAAAATTTAGTTCATTGAAATGATGTGGTAATTCAAGGCATGAATGAAAAAAAAACGCTCGACCTCTTTTTGTCCCGTTGAATGGGCACTTGTAATCGGCTTGCTCGTGACCTTTTCACCACATCTCTTACAAGTCACTGGACCTCTAATCATTTTCTTCCTTAGCATTGGTTGGAGCACCACCATCGCCACCTTCACCATCAATGCCACATTCATTGCCGCCATTATTAGCACTTTTCTTTTTCTCGACCACCTTCAAGACATCCTTTAATCCTCGTTTCTCTGTCTTCCAATATTTCTTTTAGCCATGGTGCACCAACAACAAATGGTAGTGCACTTGTGGCCACCGCGATTTGTCCTGTCATTGGCTCAATCTCTCTCCCATAAGCAACCTTGAATCTATCCACCGAGTAGTACTCATGCACAAATTGTTCAATGTCTACTCCCTTTGTGAAGTTACAAAGGCCAATACATGTTGACATGGCTTACCAAAGGTGTCTGCCATTCAAGACAAGTACAAGTCTTTTGATTTAGCTTCACAATATGCCTCTCACAGTTCTTGCTATTGTCCCAAACCTCTGCACTCCAATTAGCAGATTCCACAACTTTCAAGTGGCCCAACCCTCTAGTATTTGCCTTCACTGAACCATAATTCCGGAAGTATCCTTCCAACCGTAGTCTATCTCCAATCCTTCTTCTCTTCCTCCACAAACACATGATCCTCTCTCTAACCTTATCGCAAGTTCAAGAATGTAAGTCCTTGATGTCTCGGATCCATTATTGAAAACCTCTGCTATATTATTAGTGATGTAGTCACACTTGATTTCTTGGTTAAAGGTACACCTATACCACTTGAGTTTATGGTGCTCGCTTAACCAGATCCATACAGCTTCTGATTCTTCAATAATTTCTGACATATGCTCTATAAATACCTCTTCCCTATAAGCCCTTGTCGCAGGATACATGTTTCCAAACCCTTGGAACCTTTTCTGAAAATTCTTCATAAGATGGAGAAAACATTCTCTTTGCTCTGCATTTGGAAACACATTCTTCACTGCATTCTCTAAACCTTTGCAGGTATCTGTGCACACTGCAAGGAGTGGAGGATCTCCTATTGCCTTCTTTAGTTGATTCATAAACCAAGTCCAATTGTCTTCTGTCTCGGAAGCTATAAAGCCATAAGCAAGTGGATACATCCAATTGTGACCATCAACTGTTGTAGCTGAGGCTAAATGGCCATTCCACCTTCCATTAAGTGATGTAGAATCTATACCCAGATAAGGCCTACATCCTTCCAAAAAACCATTAATGCATGGTTTAAGTGCACAGAAAAATCGATGGAAATAAACATTACCATCTACTTCCAATACTTCAATCTCCACAACACTTCCAGGTGATCTCTTTAGTACCTCAGCCTTCCATCTATATAGCAGCTCAAAACTCTCTTCCCATTTATCAGTAAACCTCATGAGAGCTTTTCTCTACCCTCCAAACCGTGTCATATAAAATTGTGACAGAGTGTTCTTTCTGCAACTTCTCCTGCAATTCTTTAGCACCCATATTGGGAGAATCCCTAAGGATATGCACAGCCTTGCTAGCAACCCAACTTTGAGATGGTGTTATAGTCTTGACCTCGTGATAGAAGTACATTCATGTCGATCAACTAAAATCATCACCGCACATTAAAATAAATATGACAACGAGAATTAAAAAACACCTAGGATTAAAAAATTGAACCGATTCAGATAGTTAGCTATATTTACCTTTACAGTGCTTTTATCATCTTGTAGACTACCAAGAATCCTCCAAGGACAATCTTCACTGGACTTGCAGAACCCTCTAAATCTCGTCTTATCTGACTTCTCTGTGCCTAGATCGAACTCCTCATTGATAGCAAATTGTCGCACTGCCATTCTGAACTCTTTCATTGATGGATACATAGTGCCAAGGTCCATTTTTGGGTGGTCCTTATCATATGTAATCACCATCTCATCTGGTATGGCGTCACTAACATGAAGGGCAGCACCATCATTATCACCACCATGGTCATCCATCCTACGGCCATTTGGTGCAGCCATCTTTGTTGTCTCCTCATCTCTCAAGCCCAAAAGCACGTATACCTGATCTTCAGTCATAAGTTCAATTCTCCCTTCGTCATCTTGTGTCTCTACTATCTGTATGTTATCCCAATCGACTTCTAGGAGAGGTTCAGAAAAGCTCCCCTCCACATCATGCCTACATGAAACATGCCAAAAGTCATATGTGAAACACACATGCAATTTTTAAGCTCTGCTACCGAATAAAGAAGATGCAAAGAGAGAGATACCTATCGGCATCCATGTCGGTTGGCGTCGCGCCTATCATGTGGTGGAGTTGTTCCTGGGCGAAGTAAATGTGAAGACGCTCCTCACAATTCGAGCTCTACATGTAACAGATAGGATCAAACGCTTGGAACTTTCAATTTTAAATTAAATGAGCTCCATTCAACATGCGGCTATTTACAAACTTCCTTTCCAGATGCAGCTAAGGAAAAGACAAACACACAAGTTCCTTATGTTCCATGTTTTCTTCCACCATATCAGTAAGTTCCAAATGATTTCTAACAGCTACACGCATAAAATTGAAGCAAACCAGTTTTGTAAAACAAGCACAAATGCACAATGAAAGAAAACACATCTGTTATAATCCTAAAATGAACTTTATGCGTGTAGCACAAACAATAAAACAAGCACAAATGCACAATGTTGTATGACTATGGAAGGTAAGGCTGTCATGACTGACAGACATTTGTAATCCTAAAATGAAAGAAAACACATCTGTTATAATCTAATATATTAGCCCTGTGTTGGATTGCGAGTGACAATAATGACAGGTCATTCGAATAACCGACAATTGTTGTACAACATGGTCGCGAACAACAAACAACCATGTTCTATATGCCACTGTTTCAACAGAGGCGATGATCTCAATATACTGGTAGGTCATGAATCACATGATGTATGCCAATGCAAATTAAAAAGGGTGCTTCTTATTTACTACTTGAAGCACAAATACAGAGTATCTCCTTAGTCCTTGGCCCTTATTTAGCCATCACAAAGCAATGCCAATCCCTCATCAAGCAAGCATTGTGAAGAAGAATATCATCACCATCGTAATGGCAGCTCTCATGGATTGCTCGGCGTTGTGCTCAAGTGCTGAGTAGCCTGTTCCTCCAGGCATATCACGCATAAAATTGAAGCAAACCAGTTTTAGGACTCTGCATTTGACTCCATTCCATGACCCTGGGGAATTAATGGAAACAAACCTGCCGCAACCCAACAAAGAAGACTCGCAAATCACAATGCAAGAAACGGATGGAAACTACACGGAAATGAAAGGGAGACCTTGGCACCGAGATATCGGGCGGCCCTTGCCGACGGCGGGCCGAACACGAGGCGATCGGGTCGCCGGGCGGCGGGCGGTGGCAGTTCAGGCCCTCCTCGCGCGCCACTCAACTTCGGCCGATACCGCAAGAACGGACGCAGATTGGAACGCGCGCCACGTTTGCGCAGGGGAAGGGCGAGCGACCGCGCAGGGGGAAGGGCGGCTGCGTGTGCACGACGCTTCAGCTGCCTCCATGCATCTACCGATCTACGTGAGAAATTAGCCAGGGGCAGAAGGGTCATTTCCAGTCCCTAAAATTAGAAAAAGAAAAAGAAAATGAATTAAAGGGATGAAATGGCATACTAATCAAGAGACTAATGTACTACATGACATTTTTGCGAAGTCAACGTTGAAAGTGGCAAAAGTGCGAAGCCCATTCTTGAAGATGGTAAATCATCAATTTTCTCATCGGTCGGTCCGCAAACCATATGGACAGGCCAGAAATTTATAGGCTGGCGCACCTAAAAGCGTTGACGTTCCATCTTAGTTTTGTTCGCCTACGTTGAATTTTGGTCAAATTTAGCAATGTTGATGACGTGAATACCAAATATAGCCTTCGAATCATCGTAATTCCATTTTAACCCCTTCCCTGACCGCGACACTATGGGAGAACTACACGTGTTAATCGTGCGATCGGGAAACGCACGACAGCGAGATCGTGCGGTCCCCGACCGCACGATTTCCGCCATGATTGTCGTGCGATCCCGACCGCACGATTTGCTCGCTCTGATGAGTCGTGCGGTCCCGATCGCACGATTTGCTCAGATACGATTAGTCGTGCAGTTGAAGACCGCACGATTAGCACACTGCACGAATTTTTGATCGGTTGCTCTTGGTGTAATAGTCATCCGTGATAAATCCAAAATTTCAATTTATTTATAGAAATGTATTGAAAATGTAATAATTTTTAGATGTAGGAAATGATATTTAAAAATTATGATTTTTGTATGGAGTCTTCTTTACTTGCATGTGCAAATTTTTTGAAAGTATAAACATTAAGAATTTTTGTCTGTAATTTATTTATGTGTAGAGTCTGCATTAATTTTGTAATATATAAAACGTGGTGCAAAATATTTTGAAATATATTTTGAAAACTCCTTACGCAGCGTAGACAATACTTGTATGTAATATATAAAACGAGGTACAAAATATGTCGTGATGCTCGATGACGGTCTGGATCTACCCGTACAGCAGCCTTGTGCATGACCTCTACTGGACGGTGTGGGGCTGGCCTAGTAAGCCTGCTGCGGGTGCGTGGAACGTACCATGCAAGGTACGTAGTGTACGTGTCGAGGTCATATGGCCGAGGCTCGTCCACAACGTTCGTGTTTGCCCAGTCACGCCACATGTCCGTCTAGGCTGTTGTATGCCCATCCAGTCTTCATTTCGTCGCTCTCTCCTTGTTTTCCTGCAAGTAAATTGACACATTACACAATTAGTAATACAACACATTAATACATTAAGTAAAGTTATCGTATAACGACGTACTCGTGGGTCTTCGCTGCAAGTGGCCGTCCTGGTCGGGGTGGCACCTACTGGTACATGCCAAACTACCTCATGACTTGCTGTGGGTTGTACGGCTTGATGAAGTGGGAGAAGACCAGGTGGTAGGTCATCAACCAGTATGTGTGGTCTTGGTTGCACTGAGATGACAACCCGTGGGGACCATGTCATCAATGAACTGTGGATTCCATGGCCACTAGACTATCTCGCCCTTGTGAAAAGTCTCGAACTGGTTGTGGAACTCCGGGTATACACGCCTCAGTCTCTCCTTGGCCCAGCGTAGTTGAGCATGTGTCTAACGCGTACCCATTGTGGGCCCATGAACGGGGTCATCGCCATCACCCCAGTCGTAGAACTTTGGGCTGAGCTCGAAAGGGTGTACGGCACTGCCAAAATACGGCCTACCAATGGGAAGTGCTCCTATGACCACAATTGAAGGAGAATATAGCACACCGCAAAGTCCGGCTCGCTGGCCGCAGTACATTGCGAAGCATCACACAAACCTCATTATGTGGCGCTTAGAACTATAAATCTCTAGCTGTATTGCGGCATTTGGTCGGGCTAGGCATCCGCCAAGAACTCCACAAGGTGTATGTAGTTAGGGTGAACGGAGTCTCTTGTGGTAGTAGGAAACAAGACCCACCCAAACAGAAACAGCAGGTACGTGATGAAGTGCATCCGCACCACCTCTTGAGGTGCGTGCTCCAGGTAGGTAATGTAGCGTCATAGCCACAAATGTGGCACACCGGATACGTTGTCCGGGATCGGGTGACTGAACCGATGACCCAGGCAAACCTTCCAGTCTGCTGGCTTGGGGGTGGCACTACTGCAGCACCACACAGCAGTAGAGCTATAAGCATGGACACGTCCTGAAGAGTAATCGTCATCTCACCCCGCTAGAAGTGGAAGGTGTGAGTCTTCGATCTCCAATGATCAACAAGTGCGGACAGCAACGCCGCATCAAACTGGAACACATGCGGTAGATCCAGCAAGTGGGCAATAGGTACCATGCCGGTGTCCCACAGTAGTGGGATATACTGCTGGTCCAGAGGCTAGGCATCGATGCTGCTCATTCCAACGGGGGTCAAGCATCTCACGCCATCTCCGGCCGATAAAGGAAAACAAGTTAGTCCACATTGACAAGAGAATGTGCAACAAATGACAATAGAATATGCAACAAATATAACGATAGTGAAACGTACCAAATGTAGCAAGACATAAAGAAAATGTACACACGAATATCTCCCTACGATGAATTTAGCAGAGTACAAATGTTGCAATCTAATGTGCACTACATAAACAAAATGTACACAACAAAGCCCCTCACAAATTGACAAACATGGAACCAACAATCAGCATAGTAGAACTATGTGCTTGTTACTATAGAGCGTTGCTTGATGTCGACCTGTTTGGGCACTGGCTGAAGGAGTGCCCAACATCTTGCAGAGTCTGTACTTCGGGCGCATTTAGTACAAACATAACGATAGTGACTCTTACTTGAATACTATATTTTTTTTAACGCTTACACGACCTGCAGTGACTGTAACAGTACAAATAAATGTGTTCACAAAAAATAAACTACAACATATTCTGTACACTACAATACACCATGCTTCATATATGGAAGGTTTTGCATAAACAAACATTTTATCAAAGGTTGACATGCAACAACTTTCATAAATGACATTTTTGCTAATTACGTGCTAATCACTACGATAAAAGTATGGTCGCATGGGGACAATATTTACCTTTTCTTGATGCTCACAAGGCGATCTACACCTTTCGCACTTGTAAAAACTTCTGATCCCAAACGAAAATAACTCAAAATCTTGTGTTTACACTCTTTTCTTCCTTCCCTTCACTCCCTCTCTTGCTTTGAAATTTTCTTACTCTGTCTAAGCTCCAACCGCTTTGCTGCAAATCCTGAAATACTGGCCGTCCGAAACATTTTATCGCGCGATTGAGTGAGCTGAAATGCAGACAACACAGGTGGGGGACAGCCAATACATGTAAGCTAGCGCCTCGTGTGCATGCGGTGCATGCAACATGCAAAAAAAAGCTAAAAGGGACGACATGGGCAGCATGTAGCATGCAAAAAAAGCCACAGATAGGCGATGGCACGAGCGGCTTTCAGCGGGGGATGCGATTGTGCCACAGTGGTAGTGCGGTACCTGACCGTACGATCTCGTTGTCGTGCACTCTCCGACCTCATGATTAACACGTATCGTCCTTCCGTAGTGCCACAGTCGGAGAGATGGCGAAAAATAGAATTACGGTGTTTTGAAGGCTATATTTGATATTCGCATGATAAACAATGCCAAATTTAACCAAAATTTGCCTAGTTACATTCCGGAATCCGGATCCCAAGTCCCAAGCTAGCCACTGGGTGTGAGGGCACAAGGCACCTGCAGATGCAGGACCCAACGTCGACACGATTGCTCAATATATAGCAGGCTAGCAGCTCAGCTCATTTCAGGCCTAGCCCCACCGGTGTGCCTGCCTGCTTCTAGCTATGCATTTATGCAGCTCAGCCTGTACAAACGAACTTACTACCAGCTTCCACACTGCAAGGTAGAATTACTACCAATAGCCGGCAGTAGCAATGTAGAATTAGTGCGCCCGTTCCTTTTGGTTACCACTGTAGTGTTTATTTTTAGAACGAACGTTTATATAAAATAAATCGAATAGCAATAAACTACTTAAAAATTTTAATAATTTATTTCAAAAATACAGTAAAAAATTATTCTACTTATTTATCAAAGAAAAAACACAAACCATGAGTTAAAAAAGAACGAGCTCCATAGACCAACCTACCTAAGTACTGCTACCTATACTGCATTCTACAGGAGAAAATTGATATTATGCCACTCCAAAGGTGTGGCTTCGATAAAATGCCACTCTCTAGATGACAATTGTTAAAATGCTATCCAATACATGATTAGCTCTATAATTTGCCATTTTAGGGTTTTAGCCATTTCTTTTTCATTTTTATTTTTCCCCAAAATTGCATAGGAAATGTCCCTAATACCCTCCTTTTAGCCATTTCTTTTGAGTCTCTTTGTCTCCGTTCGATTCATTCCAGCAGACTCCGCTGGAGGGCTTCGCCGCCGCCGCCGCCTCACCAGTTTCTGGATTACAAGATCAAAGCAGCGCGATAACCCAATCCAGAATTAACACAAAAAAGGCAATGAAAAATGAGATAAAAATCAGTACACGAGCAGCTCAGGATCACAGCTTTCCTCCTGAAACTGACCGCATCCATTAACAAAGCTACTGCAACAAAAAGAGGAACAAAATCCGAAAAACGAAAAGGACTAACCGCGAGGTCCAACCTTCCTTCTCCCACAATCAATTCCTCGCGTCCGCGGGGCGACTATGTAGTCAAAATTGGATCTTTCCCCCTCAGAAACGGCGAAGCATGGCAATTCCGGGCGGATTCAGCATCCAGGCAGGGGCCAGGGAGAGACGCGCGAATCGAAGCGGCGGCGGCCCGTGGCAGCGGGCCTTGCCGGCTGCCCGTACGCGCGGGCACGGCGGCGGCGAAGCCCTCCAGCGGAGTCTGCTGGAATGAATCGAACGGAGACAAAGAGACTCGAAAGAAATGGCTAAAGGAGGGTATTATGGACATTTCCTATGCAATTTTGGGGGGAAAAATAAAAAATGAAAAAAAATGGCTAAAACCCCTAAAATAGCAAATCATAGAGCTAATCATGTATTGGATGACATTTTAACAATTGCCATCTAGAGAATGGCATTTTATCGAAGCCACTCCAAAGGAGTGACATAATATCAATTTTCTCCATTCTACAGTGGTTGATTCAGTTCTGTAGCGCAGGCTAACTATCGCCCTGTTCTTTATAGCTTCTAAAAGCGGTTTTTGATGTTTACTATAGTACCTAATTTTTAAAAGAAGTATTTTCTCAAAATAAGGTCTACAAGTTAATTGTAGTACATGTTAAAAGCTCAACATTTATATCAACCAAAATCACAAACAAATATCTCTCTCTTCATAATTTCTATCATAAATAGCTAAAATTCAAAATTTTCAGTTAAAAACCATAAACCGCAGCCATATCAAAGTCCCATAAACATGCACGGGAGCCTGCTCCATATTGCATTGCATCTGCATGGGCTAGAGCCGGACAGAGCCTAGCTAGCTTTATCAGGAATTGAATGCGAGGCACTTGCTGATTCCTCTGCTCGCTGCTTTTCCTCCTCTCTTGGTGATGCTGCACTGCACTGCCTTCGCACGCATAGTAATCACTGCCTGCGCCTTTCTCATCTCTCATGTAGTGCTAGCACATGTCGCCGTAATGCATACACATGTCAATTGTCAACTACTCGGTAGTAGCATTTCTTCGTTTCTTCCTGTG
Source organism: Dendrocalamus sinicus (assembly GCA_036346575.1). NCBI lineage: Eukaryota > Viridiplantae > Streptophyta > Magnoliopsida > Poales > Poaceae > Dendrocalamus > Dendrocalamus sinicus. Next base: position 22,295,061 of record CM070675.1, on the reverse strand, counting down.
CTTGCCATGGACTGCTCGGTAGCCAATAACTACTGAACAGTCTGAAGTCTGAACTAGCTAGTATCATATACCGTGTAGTTTCACATTTATATATGTAGCTGACCAATAGCATGATCAGTTAAATATGTATGCGTATTTCAGCCTCAGCTTGAGCTTAGCATCTGCTTGTCTTCTTTTCTGAAAAAAGAAAAGGAAGAGAAAGTTTGTCTGATTGAATTGATAAGCACAAAAGAAGCACAAACAGAACTTGAACACAGTTCCTCTGGAGAGAGAGAGAGAGAGAGAGAGAGAGAGAGAGAGAGAAGAAATGCAGGTATCAACATCAGATACCCTAGTGACCAGTGGCAGCCAGTACTGAACTACAAGGAAGCCTCTCACGAATCACACTGCTCAACCTGATGGAGCAGCGAAATTTGTCTCTGGTGGTGGATTCGCTGCTGCTGTTCTGCTGCCATTGGCCATCGCTCAAGGCAAATCATGGAGATAGCTAACCACTATCCATGCACATTGCCGTGGGCTTCTGGTGGGCCCACAGACAGTGACCCAGGCAGATATTGGAGGGAGGAGGGGCCGAGTATGTGGTGCTCGTCCCAAATGGTCCTGGGTATGGTAGTTGCATCAAGACTTGAACCTGTGTGCATGTCACATAGAAGAACAGAAAAACAAATAAATAAAATGGTCTTGAAGTAGCCCAACTTCTGTTGGTATCTAAACAAAACAACGGTTGATATTTGGGTGGTTAATTTGGTTGGTGTGATCTAGCTAGCTAACAATCCTAAATTTCTAAATAAGTTAGAAGTAATTATAAATCTTTACGAACTAGAGTTGGTGTAGTTGTTAGTAATATGCCTTAGAAACAATCATAGAGATGATTTCTATGTTTATGAAGTTTGGAATAATATGTTATTTGTCCTTTAAATGAACTATTATTTATATTGATTGACAAGTATGGACTTATTTATTAAACTCTCTATTTGTGTTTATGATGTTATTCTGAACATCTCTGATCTTATATCATTATGTGGGACACTTAGATTTATGGATCAAGATATATATTGATTGATAATCATGTTTCACGGATCATGGATATGAGATATCAAATCAATAATGTGAACATATGTTAGATAATATAGTGTTGGATTGACCCACCTTAAGACACTGTAGGAATTGTTATATTCTTAAGTGTCATCAGTTGGTCTTATACATAGTGTTTGTGTGATCCATAGACTTGAGGACGTCATAGTTTTCTATATACGTAATAGTTTACTTAGGAGTTACTAAACATTGCTTCATAAATGGGTAGTTATAAAGGTAACTTTTGGATTTACTATGAAACATGTAGAGTAATATGAGCAAACAAGATAGAATTTGCCCTTCCTTTTTAACAGGAGAGATATCTCTGGGCTCCTCGACGTGGTTGGATTAGGGATGTGTATGGCTATATCGATTTTGGTTGAGGAGTCAACTACATCTAAGTAATCCACTACAACATCGAGTGAGTGATCGAGCAATCATAGGATGACACGTATCACAGTGAGTTCGATCTGGTAACGTGAGGCAAATGGATAAGTACTATACAGGTTCGTCTGATATTATCTCTATGTGTGTTTGGGGTTGCTATGTCTTGCTAGAGTCCGCTATCGACTTGTGGATTAAAAAGGGGTTTCTGGATTGAAGTCGAGTATATATTAACCTATAGCAGCACACACTTAATGGGTTTGAATAAATTGATTCGGATATGGTCCGCTAGTATGGGCTTCGCAACTTAATAGGCTCTTAGTGTAAGGTTTCATTAAAGGGACTCTTTATAAGGAGAGATGTGGGGCTTTTTGTAGTAGATGGCATCATCCACTGAAATTCTAGCCATCTCCTTTCGAAAGACGAGCCGTGTATATTGGTGCTAGCACATTGGCGCACGGCATTCCACTCTTAGACATATGGATACTGTAAAAACACTGATGTGGTTGCTGATGCGTTGATCGAAGACAATTCGCAACATACATGAAGAATGCAAGGGGCTACCAAACGATTGATGGCTAAAGACGTTAAACAATTGACTACTTTCACTATATCGATATGCACGATATTGGACTGAGTTGCCCTAATTTTTCTTTCGATGTACTGTGCGTCTAGTGATAACAATTTATAATCTTTTACACTACAACAGAACATGGCTATGGTAACACTTGACTGCAACATAATACAAATTGTGTTACAGGCAAAAAACTTAGCAACACATACTTTGTGTCCCCAGGAGACCCTGTAACACATACTCAGTATGATCAATAAACGTGTTACAAGCATATAGTACCGCAACATAAACATATGTTACAAAGCCATCTGGTAACATACAATATATGTGTTACGGACATGTGTTACTCTCTACTGTAGGGATAATCTTGTTCAACATTGATAGATTTGTACAAACAACACCACTACTAGATTGAAGATATTGATTTTTTTAAAAAGAAATTGCAAGGGCAAAGGTAGAAGTCCTTAAATTTACACTAACTGTCCCTTATAACAGAAAATTGCAGTTTTTGGTTTGGAACCTTAAAATTGCAGTTTAAGGTAAATATGTGGAACCTTGCTGCTATTTTTCATGTTAGAAAATCTGCTTTGTGTTGTGGAACCACAAGGCGATTTGTAAAGTTGAAAATTTAATTATGACGAAAAGTGCTAACATGTTCTTCATACAAACTAATCCAGATTTGTATAGTCCAAAATAATTAGACATTATATGTAATGACCCACGTCATTAATTAACCATAAGTGATGAATTACGATTTGTAATTATATTTTTTTCCACGGAGCGATCAAATATTAAAATCATTTAAAAAGCATTAGAGTTTTGGAAAATATGTACGCTCTATTTTTTGCTAAATATACTTTAAAAAAGCCTTATATTTTTTCCATGGAGCGATCAAATATAAAAATCATTTAAAAATAATGCTGTTTTATGCGTGGCCTGAAATTTTTCACACACAAATCTCCCTCCACATACTTCCCGCTAATGTAAAATCTTCCCTCCAATAATCTCAGGCAAATCTCTCAGTTCAACTTTCCATGCGTCATAACTCATTGGTGGTTCCTCGTATACATCACCTGGTCACAATTCCTCGTATACCGCCGCCACCTTCCAATTACACGGCCGCCCCAGAACCCCCTCCTCCTCCTCCTAGCTAGTCACCACCGCGCCTTACTCCTCCTCCCCAAGAAGCTACGTAGGAACGCGGCTTGATTCTATGCTCACATGGCTCCGCAGCTGCTGCTCCTCGACTTCCCGACATCGATCGCCTTCCTCATTCTTTCCTTCTTCCAAGGTATCCATCGATCGATCCATCCATTGGAGCTAGCTTCGTGGTAATCATCTTGAGCTGATTGCGATTTGGAGGCAATAATAAAGTTGCGAGCTTGATTTTCGATTGTGAATGGATGTTTGGATTTGTGTTTTCTTGCGGTGGCGTGGTCGTGGCGACACCACGCTCACCTTCACCAACCGCTGCACGGACACGGTGTGGCCCGGCCGCTATCGGCTCCGGCATGCCACCGCCGAGACCACCGGCTGGCGCTCGCCGGGCGGTCGCGCTCGCTCACGCTCGGGGTGGTCGGGCCACTGGCGCGATCGGCCGCGACTTCGACGGTCCGGGAAGGGCTCTGCGCCACGGGGACCGCGGCTCGGCGAGGTGGAGTGCCGCGCGCGGGCCTCGCCGCCGCCCGCCGCGCCGAGTTCACCTCGGCGCGCCGGCGGCAAGGACTTCTACGATGTCGGCCTCGCCGACGGCTACAACCCGCCCATGCTCGTGGAGGCGGCTGCGCCGGTGCCCGACACCGATCGCCTCGTCGACCTCAACGAGCGCCGCCTCGAGCTCGCGGCGGCGGCGGCGCGCGTGCTGCCGCAGCGCGCGAGGCGTTCGGCCGGCCCGAGTACTGCTGCAACGGCGCGTACGGGAACCCGGACACGTGCCACCCCTCCCAGTACTCGCAGCTCTTCAAGTCGGCGTGCCCCAAGTCCTATAGCTACACCTCGTGATTCGAAACAAGACTCCACATCGTGTGCCTTCAAAGAAGACACGACCTTCAACAATGGAGGTAAAAAACACTACGTTTGGATTTATGTTACAGCTAATTTGCTTATATGCTAGTTATTGATGAAGTGATAAATATAGGTTGGTTCAACAGTATTACTTTTGAGTGCAAAATATCCAAATAAAGACTGGGTGGCCTATGCTAGTTTGTTGAGCTGCAATCCATCTACAAAAGTAGGTGGTTTGAGCTAGGCAACCAATTTTGGAAAGTAAGAATCAATCACTCTTTGCGTAAAACTGAGACACTTGTACGACCACTGGACTGCTGCAAGTCAATTGATGATGCCCATGCTAAAGGAATGCCGATTGCTTGGCCTTCAATATGTGTATGGTATTTTAACCTTGGTCCATATAATACTACATATATACTTTTTCATGTATCCTTAAAGCTCAGTAATGTTTGCCACATGCAGGTTCGGAAGATTAATGGTTGAAATCTCATACTTGTTTCACCTCATGGATAGATCATCGGGCAAAGATTTTGAGAAGAATAGATAGATATCATTATGTCATTCTAGGATGAAAAGTTTGTGTTGTTATTCCCAAGACTTGTTTTCTCAAATGGATTGTCATGTATGTTATAAACTTATGTGAACCATATTTTATATATTTCCCTGTGGAATGCAATGTTGGTGATGGTTATAGTTTTGTGCAATATGTGATTCTTGGGAAAGAAAATAATTCTGCAATTAATTAATTGTCATTTCGAAAAAATCATTACTTTTTCCTCTCTCTAGATCTCTGTGTATATATATTTATATGTATTAAAATAAGTTTCCACAAAATATTTTGGTGTAAGAAAGTGTGTTGCTACTCATATTACAATGGTGTTACTATTGCTCCAAAAATGTGTTACTGGGGTAGCTTGTTGTAGCACATATTTGTGTTACCAGGGTAGTTTGTTGTAGCACATAATATGTGTTCTTATAGATAAGATATGTGTTGCAAGGTAGTAACATGTTTTCAGACATGTAGTAGCACTTATCACGTGTTACTTCAAACCTAGCTAGTAACATGGGCTATAAGAACACTTAAAAATTGTGTTACTGCAAAGACTAGTAACACCTTTATTGACATGTAGTAGCACATAGACGTGTTACTATAGCTCCTTCCTGGTGTAGTGTTACTTGATTTTTTTTCTTATTTAAATGGTAGAAAATTTTGTTGCGTGCAAGTGTAGAATGCCTGTATTCTTACGGCAGCACTATCGAACATGCAAATGTGATAATACATGACACTCAAACCCTTTCTAGCTAGTACTATGCACGTTGCACGCTAGCTAGTACTATGCACTACATACATATACGTGGGAGTACAACTTCTAAAGTTTAGCTTTAGCATGACATCACAATTGTCGCCACGTGGTGACAACTTTGGCTCAGTTCATCCAACCTTCGAACTATAGTGGAAATGCGAATCTGATGAAAATTTGATTTTTACTAAACTTAAAAGTTTTTAAAAAATTTCAAAAAGTTCCACGAGAGGGTATGCTCTACACCTATGCAAAATGACGATCAAAATTGATCACATTTGTAGATAAAAATATAAATTCTTCCTAAAACAGTGTTGGAATAGGGTGTATAGCTAGGTGCTTAAGTCAAATTAAGGAGCCGCTCGGTTGAACTGAAATAATCTGACTTATGACTAAAATTATATTATAGTTGGCTGAAATTATACTGTAACTGATGGTAGCTTATTCGGCGTAACTAAATTTAAAAAATTAAAAATAGAAAAAACAGCTGGTTAGCACATCACAGACAATGCAAACGAATAAAAAAAGAATTCACAAAAAAGCTAAAAAACCAGAAAAACAAAATTTAAAAATAGTAAAAAATAAATCATGAATAAGAAATTTAAGCCAAAATAAGTCGGATCTAAGTTAAAGCGATCCCAAACAAGTAATACAAAATACAGTATCATGACGATTGCAAAAGCACATATAAGGGATAAGGCCAATGCACCTCAACAACCAGTTTGTATTATCCATAGTTTATCTGACCGAAAACGTCATCGTTACACAAACATCCAAGTGCAGATGTATGTGAAGTGTGGGGCCCAGCTAGGGTTCACGGCTAGGCGCACACACACAACCAAACCGTGAGAGGTTAAAGAAGGGAAGAAAAAGAGCAACCTTTCTCTATTTTTTTAATCATGTAGGAAAAGAGGACAAATACTAAAGCAGATAAGGCCACCTAAAAAGGGCATGGGATCTAAACAAACAAGACAACAAGTGAAGCACATATACGATGAAATGTCTTGGTTCCATTTGGCTCGGTGTTTTTGCCTTTTGTACTTTGCTATAAGAACTTATTTTTAAATAGTGCTTCTTTTTAAAATGAGATATATAAGTTGATTATAGCAGACACTATATTGACTTCAGTTATACCAGCTAAAATCAAATATATCTGTCTCCCTCTTCACGAATAGTCAAAATTCAAAAGATATAAGCTAAAAGTCATAAGTTACAGTCTAAAAGAACTCACTTCTTTTAAGAAATAATTTCACGGACTGTGGAGCTCCAAACTGTAATTTGGAAATGAAGGGGGTGATTAAGATGACCTTTTAATTGCTAGGTTGGCACGTGACGCTACTTGCAATAGTAACCAGCAATCTTTGACTACTAGCCGTGAAAAAAATAGACTTTTGTATGTCGTGACATGAAGCTTAACGGTTTGAAATAGACACAGACATAGCAAGGCTAGACAAGTTGCATTTAAATTTAACTATAAGAGTTTTATCAGTGCGTCGGGCGGTGGCGGATTTAAAAATTCCACGTCGGATGTTTAAAATTAAAAAAAATATTTTTCAAGTTTTATTAGTGCATTGTGCGGTGGCGGATCCAGAAATTTCACCATGAATGTTTGAATTTAAAAATATTATTTAATAAAAAGTATAAAGGTCTATAATAATAAAAAAATTAAAGTATAAATTGTTTATAGTAGAGATAATATATCAAATGTAAAGAAATTATAAAATAATTAAGAAAATCACAATTTAACTCGACGATACTTCATGCCTTAGAAGTGAGATATAATATCACTATTCTTAATTAGTAGAAAAAATATTGCTTAAGAAATATAACCAAGCAATCATTCAAGGTTCTCCAGGATAGATGTTTGGAGATAACAAAATATTATTCAATGGAAAAAGTAAATGTTTACAATACTAAAAATTAAAGTATAAGTTATTTTTTAACCATAGATAACATATCAAAATAATTATAAAATATTTGTTGCTAGAGAAATGTAACCAAACAACCATTCAAGCATTGATTCTCGTGTTATTCAGAGTTTTCAAACCTTCATAATACTTCGTTTCTAAAGGCTAAAAGGCTTTACGATCTATATTTCCCAGAGACACACATCATCACTAATGGAATTTTGTAAGCATAAGTGCCACTTTGCGATGACATGAGCGTATGGATAAATTGTGACGTTGTGCGGTATTATTTGGCTTAGAACTGAACAATTGATCAACAAGCAGGTGGCATTTCCCTTCCATTGGATAAATGGATATATATACAATGACTACTTTGCTTCTTAACATGCTTATCAGTTTCCTTATGTCAAAACACCCCTGCTTTAGTTCAGGTATTGTGCATACTCCAGTAATCTTTTTAAATTAAATTTTAGATGTTTTAGGCATTAGTTTGACAATATCAGGGAGAGCTTGAAAAATTGAACTTCTAATTCAACTAGCCCTCTACAATCGTGGCTAATTAATTGAGATCTCATAGAACTAGCCCTCTACAATCGTGGCTAATTAATTGAGATCATAGAAGTGGATGTACCTGCAAGATTAATCTGAAGTACTGCTCCCCCTGAGATCATGGTGTCTGCCCGCCGCAACGCCGCTCGATCATCCCACGCCGTGCTCGAGTCGCCTCGCCGTCCAGCCATCACTCCGCCTCCGCGCCGCTGTCGGTCCTGTTGGCCTAGTGCGCACCGCGAGCAACGGAGCGAGCTTGCGCTCCTCCCTGGCAGCCAGCCCGCCACGCTCTATCGTGCTCCCTCCCGGCCGCTCGCCGCCGGTCACGCACCCGTCGCCGTCGCGCTGCCGCTCACTCGCGGTGCCTCTAACCCCGCCTGAGTTCTTAGCGTTCCGCTGAAGTATGGTTTAGGCCTAGTACAGCCTATGGGGTCATCATTAACCGATTCAGTGGGTCTTACTTCCTTGCCGTTGCCCGCCGCAACCGTCTGGTCGACACACGTAAAGACAAGATTATTTAAATAATATTTAATAAAAAGAGCCAAGTTATTTAGTACCATTGTAAATATTCACAACTTAAAAAATACCATCGTAAAAAAGAGAAACTCAAAATACCATCATAAAGACACAAATTATTAAAAATACTATCGTCATAATATTTTACATCCAAAACTGCAAAATAACCATTTTACCCCTTTAACTTTTACCCACCAAACACTCCCATCCCATTCGCGTGTCTTCAACATCCCTTCTCCTTCCAAATTTTTCTCTCTAAATTAGGGGCACCAATGTTATTTCTAATTTTTCTCTCTCCAAATTGGATGTTAAGGGCATGACAGAAAAGCTAACAACGATAGTATTTTTAATAATTTTTTGAAGGTAGTTTTCAAGTCGCGAATCTTTATGACGGTTCTGAACAAATTTGCTCTTAATTAAATTAAATTATATTTATCACTAATAAAAAAGAGTAACACTATGTTTATCTAAATAGGAGTAATTATAGTCTAATTCTATTAAATGTTACTTAAATAATATGCTTCATAGGTATGTATGTCAGATTTATATTTCGAGATAAATGTAGTATAAATTAAAAAATCCATAAGAGCAACGATGCCAAGCATACTAACACAAAAGCATATTAAACCAACTAAAACAAAAATAGCCGTGGATTTCTCTTTTCCCTGTGGTTTAAAGCTGGCGAAAAAGGCTAGTAAAAATCACATAACAGCTTTGTGCCTAGACGGTTAATCCCTCTCCTCGCTCTCTAATGCAGTCACACGTCTATAAAAACCACCACCCACTTCACAAAAGCCAAAGCACTCCAGCAACATTCCCTCCGCTTCCCACCACCTTTACACGCCCGCACCGCGCGCGCGCAGCAACCGCCGGCCGCCGCTCCGATGAACGACTCCGGCAGGGCGGGCGCCAGAGGGGGCGGCGAGCTCCGGCCGCCGGAGCCGTCGCGGGACCCGCTGGAGTTCCTGTCCCGCTCGTGGAGCGCGTCCGCCGTCGACGTCTCCCGCGCGCTCGCCGCCGCGCCGGCGCCGGCGGAGCCCATCATCGCCGAGGATGTCGCCGGGGAGCTCGACGACGGAGGGAGCGGCGCCGCGTCCGGGAGCTCCTTCTCCTTCGCCTCCGCGGCCACCTCGCAGCTCATCATGGACCGGATCATGTCGCAATCGGTGCGTTTCTTGGCTCCTTTTTTTTAAGAGAGAAAAATCGGTCTTTTTAATTGAGCTTGTCGCCGAGTCCGTCGTAGTAGCAATTGCAGTAGTATTTTTTTTTTGTTTTTTAGTTCTTTTTTGGTTCAAGTTGCTGAGGTTTTTGTCTGTTATACCGCTTTAATTATTAACGTAGCAGTGTGTTTTCTTTCTTGGGAATCAAAAGAAGTTACTACGTGAAAGCTAGAGTTTCTCCCTCCTTATGCCAATTAAATCTTATTTGCTCAACTATTTTTCTTGCCGATTAGTACTTGCTTTCTTTAATGACATCTGATCCCTGTTTTCCCTGTACTCTTGGAGTAATGTGAGGACAACAAGAAACAGCCAAATATGAGATTTTTTTCTCCCACAAGCAAAGAAAAGAAATAATCTTTTTTTTTGTGCAGCTGAATCCCAAATCCCAACTACTGATCACACCAACCTTTAATGCTCTACTCCTCTTGCATGTTTGATGCTTATTTTCATCAGCTGGGTATAGCTGCAATTACAAGCACTTTGCAGGAGGTACTGAGTTCTTGTTTCCCTGAGCAGCAAGAAGTTTCGCCGCTGACTTCCGGCCGCCTCTCCCACAGCAGCGGTCCTCTCAACGGCGGCGGCTCACTCTCCGACAGCCCGCCGGTCTCGCCGGAGGTCGACGACAGCAAGGTATCTCTCTCTCTCTCTCTCTCCATCCTTGCACCTTAACATTTTCCTTCTTGATTGACTAATAATCTATTTAATTCTTTTAGAAGGTAATTATCTGGTTAATTCTAGAGGTTTTTTCCCACTTTAGACTATATATTCTAGGGGTTATTTGTGTAACATTGTTGGGAGAAGACACAAGGTGGTGCCACTACTGCTTAATTGTTGCCTTGGTGAACACAGGGCTCCACTGTTTGTTCGAAGAAGAAAATTACACTAGTGTGGTGTATTTATCTTGTGATTTTGTGAAGTTATCATGGAAAAATAATCTTTTTTACAAATTCTGTGAACTTTGTATGAGCTGGTTATTTGGTTTGCGGTTTTGTTTTATGCTCCTTTTGCCTTTGGAAATGGAGCACTTGTATGTTGCCTTCTTTTTGTGTGGAACACACTGTGTGAAAGTGTCAACAAAGCTGTGGACACAGCAAGAAAAATTTGCATAGTTTAGTGTGCGATTCATTTTGGCTGGACTTATGGCTTTTGGTCTTAACAAAAACGTTTCTGCGAACGAATCGAAAACTGATAAGCCGATAAGCCACTTCAAAAAAGTTATCCCGATAAGTCGTTTAGTCCCATTTGTTTATTCGCGAAACTGTAAGCACTAAGATGAAAAGGACGGCCTCTTGTGTTGGTTAGTATGTTTAGGCTAGCATTTCCAGGTTAGGAAATTCTGTTCTAACGTTGTGGGACTGGCTGGGACAAAAATACCGATCTTGCAGGCCTGCAGCCTTTTCTTGCACAAAATTTTCTACAGGGAGAGAAAAGAAACACATAAAAAAACTCGAATACATTGCTTTCTCTCCATCCAATGAAAATACTTTACCCCCATTTCATTTCTCTGTAAATTTACATACTTTAGATTACATAACAAAAATCATTGAACAATGTATTGCAGATTTTACAGGCATGTATGAAAATGTCTTGTGCCTCTTCTCATTTCTAGGAATTTCTCACCCCCAAAATGGGGGATCTTGTCGGTTGTGGCTTGTGACCATATCATTTCCCTTTTCTTCCATGCTTGCTCTTTGCCCATGCATGCCTGGTTTTCTCTTCTCCTTCTGCTACATTTTCCTTTCACTGCAGTAGTTGTTAAGAGCAGTGTGTGCCTTTGTGCTCTCACAGCAATGGTTGAGCATTTTCATTTCTTTTTGCAGTTCCATAATCATGCGTCACCTTTTTACCAGTGCTAGTTTTTGTGTATCTACTCTAGCAATTGAATCATGCCATCTAGGAAGACATGCAACAAACATTAGGGTGGTCAAAAGAATCAGTAAGTTTGGAGTAGGAGAGGAACTTAGTTGTACAGCATAACAAAGCCTAGTGATTGGGCCATATTATTACCTGACCAGTGCGTGCTTTAAATTTGGAAAGTGTCTACTTAAAGAATATGTTTTCATGCCTTTCCTTTCGTTTAGTGTTATCACAAAGCAATGTGAGATGCATTCAGTGTCCACTGCATCATGTAGCCAAGCTTTGGTCTTGAATCTTGATAGGAACAGAAATCTCATGGGTGCCCCTCTTCTTTGCATGGTCTAAGGAGAGACAAGTCTCATGAGAGGTCATGGTCAAAGATTTGATTGGCAATTTGGCACTGCACATAGCCACATGACATGAGCCTCTGGGTCACTCTGGCCATTTCAAACTAAAGAAATCACCGTGTGATCTCAGTACAGTCATCCACAATGCTCCCATTCCTTTTCCCCCCTCTTGCCTCTTGGTATGACCCTCTGTCCTATACTCTTGTAGCTCTGACCAGGAAGAGGTGTTGATTTGATGGTCTTTGGTGCTTACTTGGTGTGTAAGAAGCTTTGATTCTTGCTACCATTTCAGTCCTTCCTCTGTCCTCTGGTCTCCTGCTTCCACAAGCGAACACTGCAACATGTCCAGTGTCCCACTCTGCCACTGCCACTCCCTTCTCTCTCTGGGTAAAAAGCAACAGGCTTGCAGGCCTATGCAGCTCTTGCTCCCCTTCACTTTGACCTTTAGCTGCTCCCTTTTTGCCCCCATGAGGATTCTCTCATGACTTTCTTATCCCTAATCAAGTGTTATTCCCCCAGCTTTCTGTTCTAATCTAATGATGCATTCTTTTATCTGCTCCATGACTAATCTTGCTCTCCAAAAAGCCACTGTTTGGTCTCTCACTCTTGCTCCCACACACTGCCTCCATGATTATGTCTTGTGTTTCACACTGCACATTGGTCAGTGGTGTATGCATTAGTCTATATGGCACGCCTCAGCATTCCATCAACTAAACCTAGACTCTAGATTAACGCCATGGAAGCACAATGATTTGTACTGGTCAGTGAATATGTCGCCACGCTTTGCAAGAATCATTGCTACAGTGTGGTTAGGACCCATCAGCCTCGTTTGGATGCATTCTGTCAATTCAAAGTTTTGTTCTGGGCATAGTTCCATTTCTGTAGCACCTTTTACTGTAGCTTAGCTATACGCAGCAAGTTCATTAATAATTCATTTCATTGATGTGTAGATGTAGCTGAGTGCCATTTTCGTTTAGCTGTTACAATCAGATTAAGTTTTGTTTTAATTATAGGAAAAATATTAGTAGTGCTATTTGAAACCTGAACAGAACACAATTAGATGCTAATTGGACCATTACTCTCGCAAAAAAAAAATGCAGTTCTGCAGAGCAGTGAGCACGCCGAAGCCGCAGCCATACCGGGGTGGTAGCAAGACGGTGGGCCGGTGGCTCAAGGATAGGAAGGAGAAGAAGAAAGAGGAGATGAGGGCGCACAATGCACAGGTCCACGCCGCTGTGTCGGTGGCAGCTGTGGCCGCCGCAGTTGCTGCTGTGGCTGCCGCCACCGCTGCAGCCTCAGGGTCCGGCAAGGATGACCGTGCTGCCCGCACCGACATGGCGGTGGCGTCTGCAGCGACGCTTGTGGCCGCACAGTGCGTTGAGGCTGCAGAGTCCATGGGGGCTGAGCGTGAGCATTTGGCCGCCGTCGTCAGCTCCGCAGTCAATGTCAGGACGCCGGGGGACATTGTTACCATCACAGCTGCTGCTGCTACTGGTTTTCCATTTCAACCAATTCTACACATTTTTGTTGTCAAATGGTATCGGTGAGACATAAATATAATTGCATTTCATTTATTGGTTTGCAGCGTTGAGAGGTGCGGCGACACTGAAGGCGAGGGTGCTCAAGGAAGTGTGGAACGTGGCTGCAGTGATCCCTGTGGAGAAGGGCAACATGGGAGGAGGAGGAGGTCATCATCACAATCACAAGCAGAACACACAGAAGCAGCATCACAAGGAGCTGGACAGCAACACGAGCAGCAGTTTCAGTGATGACCTCGTGCTCGAGGAGGAGAACAACTTCCTGGGCATCTGCAGCCAAGAACTGCTCGCCCGCGGCACCGAGCTCCTCAAGCGCACCCGCAAAGGTACTACTCAATGATCTTTGTACTTCATTTGACGGTACTCAATGTTGCACCCTGTACTGAATACTGATGCTGTTCATGTGCAGGAGCTTTACATTGGAAGGTTGTCTCTGTATACATCAACAGGATGGGCGTGGTATATTTGCTTATGTTCTTCTCGAGTTGTCGTAGTTTTTTAAACGTGTGTGAAAAATTCTAATTCTCAGTCATGTATGTCATTGTCTCAGGTTATGCTCAAGATGAAGAGCCGGCATGTTGTAGGGACCATCACCAAGAAGAAGAAAAGTAAGTGTGCAAAGTTCAAACAATCCATAGCCAATTAGCCATGGCTAGCTGTAAGTGTGCAAAGTACAAATAATCCCGATAATTGGAAATTTTCGGTGATTTCCGACCCGAAAATTTTGGACGAAAATCGGTTCAAAATATCGGCCAAATTTTTTCTATATATGATAAAATTCATGTGAAATAATGTTTTCGGAACCAGTCTGCAATTTTACCGGGAGTAAAAGTGATAACCGGTCAATTATCAGAACCATGGTCCTAACTATCGATGACACTGATATTGGACCATTCCATTGTGCAGGCGTGGTGGTAGACGTGTGCAGGGACATCGCGGCGTGGCCAGGTCGGCACTTGCTGGATGGAGGAGAGCACCGCTGTTACTTCGGCCTTCGCACGGCGGAGCACCGGGTGATCGAGTTCGAATGCACAAGCCAGAGGGAGTATGAGATGTGGACCAAGGGCGTGGCGCGCCTCCTCAGCATCGTCGATGGTCGGAAGCGCTTCGTGTGACGCCGTCTGCGAGGAAGGTCCGTCCATCCTGCCGACGCCAGCCAGGCCGGAGGCAACCAACTGGGCAGCATGGGCATCGGGTGCAAGCTGTGATTGAGTGATCGATCGACCAGCAAGATCATGTAGCTAGGGCTCTTGTCACTGCTGCTGTTAGAGCAGAAACTGAATTTAAAGATGGTGTGTGTGTGTGTGTGCCTGTGTTTATGTGGGGAATGAATGCTGGGGTAGCAGAGGTGACCTTTGTAGTTTGCACTGTGTTCTTGGTCTTCCTTTTCTTTTGTGCTCTCTCCTGTAAGTTTTGTTTCTTCTCTCCTCTTTTTTATTTTAAATTCAGGGGGTTGTGGCAATGGCAATACAAACAAGCATCTGCATCTGTAATTTGTGGTAGCTGCAGGAAGTCATAAGTGCTTCGCTCTGATGTTAATTAGCTCTCGTGGTGATCTCATCTCTGATTGTTCTAAGTCCTAACTGAATGCTCAGATCTCACTGCCCAGGAAAATAATGAGATGGGTGAGGCGTTCTTTTGTAGTGCTGCTTTTAGTGTATTTTGTTAGTTATAAAATTGTAAATTTACTCTTATTTAATCCTTTTCATGCCTGTTTGCTCTAATAACTCTGGAATAGGAAGAACATGGCAGTGTCACTATACCAGGTGCTCACTACTCAGAATCTTTTGACTGTTAAGCTGAAAGCAAAAGCTGGCTTGCCATTGCCACCTCGACATCATCTGGCCCTCTTGCCTACCTATCTAGATTCTGGACTAGAGATCAACAAGAGGTCTCAGGATCTACACCAACTTGTTTGTTGCATCTTTGAATTGCTGGGACCCTTTCTGCTCTGGATGCACATGATTGCCTTGTTTGTATGAATGTAGCTAGAGGATTTGGGGGCGTTTGAAATGGCTTAGGCTTCCGGCGCTTCGCTTTTGGAAGCTTGCCACATGAAGAGGAATAAAGCTTGGGTCATCGGCGTGGGAGGCATGCAGGGTCTTAATGAAGCACAAAAATGGAATCTCCTCGATGAGTGGAACATATTGATCGTGACGGTTTGCGCGGAGG
This sequence comes from Dendrocalamus sinicus, assembly GCA_036346575.1. Taxonomy (NCBI): domain Eukaryota; kingdom Viridiplantae; phylum Streptophyta; class Magnoliopsida; order Poales; family Poaceae; genus Dendrocalamus; species Dendrocalamus sinicus. Next base: position 22,279,615 of record CM070675.1, on the reverse strand, counting down.
AGCATTGTAGGTGGTTGGAGGCGTGCGATAGCAGCATCTCGTGCGCCATGGAGGTGGGGTTAAGTAGAGCGCGATGAGTAGATGCATTGGGTGCAACGAATTTGATTTAGGACACAGTCGCGACGCAATTGATGACGAACACCCAAGCTTGCGCTACCGCCGATGGAGCTATCGCCGTCACTACTCGAGCTTGCGCCGCTTGAGCTTGTGTTGCCGTCGATGGAGCTCTCGCCGTCGCCACCTGAGCTCGCGCCGCCGCTCCATCTGTCGTGATGAGGTGAGGTTTGGGGAAGATGATGAGTGGATGACCACCACCACATAAAGATAAGATTCATTTAAGCTCAAGCTAAAACCCAAAAGCTCCAGCTGAATCAAACACTTTCTATTTTCAGTCACTTCTACTTTCAACCCCTACTATTCCAAAACCAAAAGTTTCAGCCGTTTCAAACAGCCCTTTTTTTCCCTCCCAATCGTAGGAGGATTCAAGTATTCCAGGACTAGCTTAGGCCCTATTCCAAATAGCTTTTGGCTTTTAGAAACCGGATTTTGAATGGAGTGGTTTCTCAATGTGGTTTTTATAAGTCATTTGTATGAGTTACTGCAGAAGCCGTTTTGAATTGAGCGATTTCTCAATGCGAGTATCCCTTACTTCCTCAATCTCTCTTGTAATCAGTCAAAAGCCATATTCAAAAATTAAAAAAAATCACAACTCTTTTAACTGCAGGACTACACATTTTTAAATCCTGAGCTGCATTAGCAGTTCAGCCCCTGGCCGTTGATGCCTGTTGCTGTCCTTGGTGAGTGAAAGGATTTTATGTTTGTTTTCAGATGATAGAATTACATGGTTAGTACATGTAGTTTGGATAGGCTCGTGTACCATGCTCGAGATTGGCGACTAAAGACGAGATCTGCTTTTTCCATGCTCGAGATTGGCGACTAAAGATCCTGTCATTTCTTCTGTTGCCGTGAGCCAAAATGCCGAATCCAATGCAATCTCAGGCTTTGACGATTGGGGGTTAGGAAGCCAATGCAAAAGGAAAAGGGGAGCTCCTCTCTTTAGGAAAAGAGAAGGCTGCAAGATCACATGAAGAAACACCTGCTATTTGCTACTGCTCCCTTGATGCTTGCTTTGGATAGACATGAAACCAAGCTGCAATCACATTAGTGTTCTTCTTACACTCTACTCGCCCTTGTGTTCCAGAAAAAACAAGATCGTAGCCAAAAGGACAGAAGAAAAGAAAAGAAAAAATTACATGAGTTTCAGCATTCGCAAATTAATTAGTGTGTGGGAGGGACAGGTCAGTTCGAGCAGTCATTCAGATGATCAGATCAGCAGATGCTACTGCCACTGCTGCTTCTTTTGGTAAACGTGATTGGATGCGAGTCCGCCAAAAAAAAAAATACTTTGGCTAGCTGCTGCTGCTAGCTAGACAGTCCTAGAGTGAACACATAGTTGTCAGTACCGTACTGAATACCCTACTGAAGGTTACGGTGGTTTAGTTCTGAGTACTTATCTGTACTAATATATCGATTCGGATTATATATATATAAGTATATATTTATTTAGTTATATACACATCAAAAATTATTTATAATATTATTTCAAATACATAGTAGTACTATCAAATATACTATATAATTCAATAGACGGTATTATCAATTCCACGGTACCAGCCGGTATTGACCGGTATTGAGCTATATGATCGGTATTTAAGCTGGTATGACATGTAGATATACTTTATACCGATTTAGATGATGATACGATATATACCGGCTGATATGGCCGGTACCGAAACAACATTATTAACAACTTCAGTAGAACAGAGCAGGTCAAGTCGTTCTTGTAGTAGATCATTTCATTCAGTAAAAAAAAACTGCATTTCTCTTCCAAATCACAAACGGAATAAATATTAAGAGTGATAAAGTTGGCTTTGGGAGCAGCAAGCCAGTGTGTTTTTTGGTTGGATGTTGGAAGCATATGGAATTAGGGGTGCAAATAGAGCGGATGGTGTTTGACGTCCGACCGATCGACCGACTAAAGATTTATGGAGTAAAGAAGGGGTAAATGGATATTCGACACTATCTGTGCCAGAATCCAACTTCAAGGAAAAAATATGAAATATGATACGAGACGAGTGATATCTGTCTGTATATATCTATATGGACTATATGTTAAGTAATATTGATAAGTCTATTGTGATTTCACTTAGAAATAAGATAACAGGTTGACGGATTGTCACATCTAAATAGGCGGGGAATACTGAGTGGCTTTCTTCGACACCTCGATGATTAATCTCTCCGTATTCACTCTGATTGCACCCATACTATTTAATACCCTATGTAGGATGCAAAAGAAGCGGATAATTTTGGTTCGACTGACCATCCAAAGGCATAGAGAGTGAATACGAAATAGAGAAATGAGTATATGGTACTATCTGTGTTCGACTTCAACTCTAAAAAAATATAGAATATAATATAGAATGAAATATATCCGTTGGATCCGCTTTAATTGTACCCTCTGTAGACTAGGTATGTGGTGGAACTTGTATGTAGAGATGGCAACAGGTAAATACCCATCGGGTATTGCCATTCCATACCCGTACCCGCTAGGTGTAAATTTACCCGTCGGGTTACCCGTATCCGCACGCGGGTAGGAAAATTTACCCATACCCGTACCCGCGAGGGTATTATTACCCGACGGGTAACCCGTACCCGCAAGCATACCTGGTTCAACACATAAGAATATCATCAATTTAGACATTCATTAATCATACATGCCAAGCACAAAAGCGTCTAATGATCAAAATTAGTACATCACATAAACATACTTGACATGACCATATCAACATATGACAAATAAATAAACAATCAACAACAAGTAGATAATACAAATAACATTTAAGTGGGATGTCTAGTTGTCTAATGCGGGTATTCATTACCCGCGGGTAGACGGGTATGGGTAGTAGATACCCACACCCGCACCCACCTACCCAGCGGGTAGAGGATTTCGCCCAATAACGTACCCATGGGTACATAAAATTTTCCATACCCGTCTCTTTATCGGGTAAAACTCGTCGGGTATTCGGGTATCGGGTACCCATTGCCATCTCTACTTGTATGGTTGTGCTCGAGAGATTTCAGGTTGCCCGTGCACTGCAGGCTGGAACTTGTATGTAAAATTTCTGTGTTCGATCTGAATATTAAAAAAAATATTGATGGTCAAGCTTACGTAGTTTGAGTATAGGTAACCTAAAACGATTTATTTGTGGTTGGCGCGAGTAATTTTTTTTCTCCTTCAGTTGGCGTTTCAAGCGTCACATAAATTTAACCTTATTTTATCTCTTGTGACACATTTCCCCTTCTCTTTCTAGAAGAACCGATCACTTTGAGCTATGGAGTTCAAACAAAGAAAAAAAAAAGAAAAGGAGATATTTTAGAGGAAAAGAGGAGAGAAATGCAAGGGCCGAATTCTATACGTTTCACGGCCCACAAGCAGCCAGCAAGTACCATGGACTAGGCCCATTTACCTCGCGCGGACGCAGGCACCATTGGCTAAGCCCAACACAGGTTTTTTTAGAAGAAGAGCCCAACAAAAATATGTTGAGGATTTGGCACCATCTGCACACACTTATATATTGGCCTCCAATCCCCAGAAATCTTTTGCAACCTGCCTTCTGTCAGAGCAGAAATGTCGATCGACAAGGGGTGATCATTTGGGCTTTTTTGTGTAACTTATAGTTGAAAAGCATGGTAGCTAGCTGAAAAAATACTGTAGCTGACAGATGCTTATTTAGCATAATTAAATTTAAAAAATTAAAAAAATATAAATATATGTTAGCCCATTACGTATAATACAAACAAATACGGGAAAAAAAGAACCGGCAAAAAAGCTCAACAAAAAGTCAAAAGTTCAAAAAAGACGAAATTTATGAATAGTGAAAAATAAGCTGGACGCCTGAAGCTGAAGCTCTTTTGATCACCACAATGCAGAGGTTTGGTGCAAGCTAATTGTACATGGCCACTAGGGGAAAAAAACAACAAAAGCTGAAGATAAATTTTATGGAAGTTCTCTGAACAAGTATATATCGAGCAATTCTTTGTTTCGAGTAGAGCGGTCGATCGAGTGTAGCTAACTGTATGCTCAAATTGCCAGGGTGGAGTACGTAGATTGTAGATACTAGATACTTCTGACCTGGCTAGCGACCTTTATTTGCCAATAGAACAGCTCACACCATAAATCCATAATTCTTTTGAGTTCAGCCTAGTATGCCTTAACTATTCAGTCATTATTCCCCAAAAGTTTACATTCTCCAGTGAAATTTCACTTTACTATTTCATAGCCTTTTTTGTTTCTGAGATTCGACATAACTTAATCGGAATTGCTAAACATCTGTCAAGCGTTTTTTGGGAAATCAATCAAATTTCATACCTTTGTATTTGCTTGAAGATTCATGCTCCGGGGTGTCTTCCTCGACTAGGGGGCGGGATCCTCATTGGCAGCCATAGGTTAGGGCCCAGATTCGCTGGGTTAGGGCTTAGGTTCATCGGGGTCCAACTATAAAGGGAGGGAGAATTGACGAGCAATTAGAGGTGGGGCAGGCGGTCGATGGTGGTGGATCCGGTGGGGGGTCTCGCCGGTGCCATGGGTGACGTAGGCAAGGTGGCGGTGCGGGGTGGGCAGGGGGCAACGGCTAGCGGAAGAGGATTAGCATTAGAAGTTAGGGCTCAATATATATAAGAGAATGGGATAGATCTAAGTGGTGGAATTTTGATCCAAGAGCCAAAAAACTGGCTAATTGGTAGGTGTTCGCGGCAGCAGTCTCGGAAGCGTCGAACGCCTCCTCAAGGGAACGCCCCCACGCCCTGGAGATTGCTCGTCCTCCGGGATGAGTGCCGCTGCAAGGAAAGATGTACCGGTCAGGGTCCTGCTAGAGCATTGCAAAACTATGCCAATATATGCCAAGATAGTCTACCTTCGGTGGCAGACGGTGGACTTCGCTGGGATGTCCCCCCAGCCTCGGGCGAGATAACAGGGGCGCCAGCCCCCTCGGATGGCGCCGGCCTGCGGCCGGGAGTCTCCGTATCGGGGCCTAACCCCGGCAGCTCCCGCGCCTCGGCCGCCGCGGCCCGGGAAGGGGCCGGGGGGATGCTGAACTTGTGGGCTTCGGCGTCGGAGTCGGAGTCCCACAAGCTCCCAACACGGGCCTCCAGGGCAAACCCCCTCGAAGTCCGGTGAGGGGGGGGGACCGTAGGTATGGCCGCTTCACCTTAGGCGAAGAAGGCGAGGACCCCGCCTCGGCAATCGCCGCGGGAGGGGGCTCCGCAGCAGCAGCGCTCGCGGGTGGGGGCCCCACTCTAGTAACCCCGCGGGGGGTAGCTCCACCCCGGTAGCCACCGTGGGAGGAAGTCCCGTGCCATCAACGCCCACGGAGGGCAGCTCCGACACCGTCGTCACCGCAGGCGAGGACTCCGCACCTGTGTCACCAGCGGACGTCAGCCCCACCTCGGTGACCACCGCGGGCGACGAAGCCTCCGCCTCTCGATCGTCCGTGGCGCACGCTCGGTCCCTAGCACCGCCCGAGAACCCCTCTCCTTCGTCATCCGCGCCCGTCTCCAGGTCCGAATCGGCACACTTCGCCGAATCGAACTCAGCGCCTACCACATCGACGGGAGCGACGGCAGCCACCATGCCGGCGCGGCCGCAGAAGTACGAGCCTTCCCACGCAACGGCGCCCTTTTCCCTCTGGCACCGTCACCCCAATGGCGAGTCTGGCTCGAGGCAGGAGGGGCGCACTCCGGCACGTGAATGCCCAGGGCATCGCACGCGCGGTTTATCCGTCCCAGCTCTGCCTCTGCAGTTGCAGCTGTGCGCAAGTCGTGCTCCCTGGCCGTATACGGCCCGAGGAACACACTCACCGCATGTTCCGCGTCCTCCAGGCGAACCCCTATACACGACAAGAGGCGAGGTTAAAGACGGCACAGTGGACAAGGCCAGAAAAGGTACACCGCCAAGACTTACAAAGGCCGGAGGGTGCTGGCAACAAGGACATGGATGGGCGAATGTTGTCCCGCCAAAGTTTCCCAACAGTGATGCGCCATTTGTGGGCGAGCGGCGACACGTCGTACATAACAAACTCCCCGGCAAGGTCGCGCATGTTGAAGCGAGCGGTGATCCCCACGAGCCTTCGCGCCCTTCGCTTGTCCTCGAGGTCGAGCGTTATGTTGGGCGTGGTGTTGAACGCCATCGGCTGACTCGAGCACCCGAGGCCGCTACCGCTCGCCACACGGTGGTAAAACCACCGTTTCATCCAGTTAGGTTCCCACTTCGCTCGGGTTGAGTTCGCGGGGAAAATCTTCCCGCATGGTGATCGCAGGATGAAGTTGACGCTGCCGAAGTTGGATAGCGTCCCGTCTTTCCGCTCCTTCGGCTGGCACCGAGCATCGTGCAGATATGCGAACATCGAGGCATTGGGCCAGCACGCCTCCGTGCGCAAGGCCCAGCTGTACACAACAAGGCGGGCCAACGCGTTCGTAGTCAGTTGAGCCAGCTCCAGCCCGAAGGTCCGCAGCACATTGCCAACGATCATGGTGGCCGGGATGTGAAGCCCGGCGTTGAAGTAGGCAATGAAGACGATCGCTTCTGACTCCTCAGGTCGTAGTTTCGCCTCGTCACCGGTGGGCAGTCGCACCGCCTGGTTCCCCTCGCGCAGCAGCGTACGGATCGTCTCCTCCGTCACGAGCGTGGGCCCAAGACGCCAGAATACGGGCCCTCCTTCTTCTCCGTCGCCACCCACCATTTGTCTACCGTCGTCGGGTCGCGCCTCTTGAGCGTGTACTCCACCTCAAGTAGCGAGGACCGCTGGGAGATGATGGGATCGTCGACCATCTGAGCGTGTTCATCGTCGTGCGCCATCGCTATCCGGGAGCTGAACGACGGTGGGGTAGCGCGGCAAGAAAAGCAAGAGGAGCAGGAGACAGGGCGAGGGACTAAAAGCGTGCGAAGGAGAAGCCGATGTGGTACTCAGGGGAGTATTTAAAGCCTCTTCATCTCCCGCACCGCCGGTAAGCGTAACCGACGGGAGGTGAACCGCTCGCCTACCCACGGTTGAAGCCGAGGCGTCGTGGCCGCCCACGTGCGTTGCGCACGATCGTAGTCGTGCAAAAGCCTGCTAGAGCACGACACGCCAATAGCGCCCCGCCACGTGTCGGCTCTCGGGGGAGTAAATGCAGGTCACGGGGCAGCACGCGTAGGCGCGGGTTTTGAGGCCGCCAACACAGCAACAAGAAGCCACGCGCCAAGCAACCTCGACGGCAACTTTGACGGGATCCTCGCTTCAGCAAAGAGACTCCGGCATCGATTTCAGCCCTACCCCGCAGGAGTGCCCCGCGGTGACGCCGCAGATCTGTGCGGCAAGGCCGAAGCCCACCCCTACTCTGATGGCTCCGCACGGCCCCCGACGGGCAAGGTGGTGCGGAGTGACAGCTCAGGGGTCGGCGCGATCCTAGGAGCCATTAAGGCGCACTACCGGACTGTGGAGCCACCTGACCATGCTGGCGTCGGACCAGGAGAATTTGTGGCGTGAGGGCCCTGCGGTCGAGGATGACTCCGGTAACCCGCCCAACGCCACACCCTCGCGGCGGGGCGAACACCACACCAAGCAATAAGGCTTCGCCAAACTTGGGGGAAGCTCGCAGGCCGCAGGGACGGAGGGGGTCAAAGGGCTCGGCAACATGGTTTCGGCTCGTAAAGCCCTTCACCATGAGAGGTTCCTGTTGTAGGGGTGGCCTCCATCTAAGCCCAGCAGGCCTGTTAGGAGATTGTAAGGCCCAAAATGGGACATGTATAATGACGAAAGTGCCCTTGAGGTGGATGTTCAAATGTAAGGGTATCACTGTAAAAACACTCTCCATGAGGATATATATACACGATACAGACCATGGGGGAAACCCTAAGTTATTGCTCACCTAATTCTCCACTACCATACTCTCTCTCTGTTTGGTCCGTAGCCACAACAGTATCCATTGTAGCCATTTGTGTGTTTGAACATGAATGTATAATTTAGTAAATTTAGTGGTATGCTTACGGATTGTATGGAAGTTGTAATTTATAAGCTTAGTTGTAATTATTAATTACGCTGTTCATTTCATTTTTAACTCTCGAGCTTAGCAGCTAAGGCTAATTAAGAACGAGGGGTGTTCCAGGCTTATCCCTGAGGCTTGGAGCTTTGCATGCGTGTGTGTGGCCCATGAATCTTCCAACGGACCATACAATGCAAGGTGACAAATGTACTTGGATAGCCATGGCATGAGGGCAGGAGGGTGGTGCAGGTGATGGTGGTGGTGGTTAGAGATGCCAACAAAAAGTTGCAACTAATTTGAGAGAGAGAGATACCCTTCTTTACAAGTGAAATATCAAGACAGATAGGTCTGTCCATCCAAAGAAAATCTCAAGTACTATATGGGATTGGGAATGTGGATGGAGTGAATATCCCATAGTACAAAGCCCAGAAGGGCAGAAAAGTGTGTGGGCAATCATGCAAAGGAGTCATGAAAAGATGAACAGCAATTTCGTCCTTAAGCAAGAGGCAATCATTCAGATTCAGTTGTTGTAGTACCACTCTCTCTTTGTAGACATATCTTGCAAGCAAGCGTTAATAATACATTGTATTTGGGACATGAAAACTCGACAAGCGTCCGTAATTCTTTATCCTGACTTTTTGTTTCTTAATCAACAGGACTAATCATATCCCTTCGATGTTACTATTATATTTCCACGTCACCATATTGTTGACAAGATCACGATGAATCATAGCCACTGATGAAATGAATTAGTATCCCACATTCTCACCTAGATAGAGTACTCACACACACACGTATTGCACTAGAGAATGTTTCATGTTTGTAGGGGAATTAAATAAAAAATAAGATGAAATAAAAATGGTTGTGTGAGAGGAGATTGGAGTAGAGCAGCCAATAAAAAAATCATGTAACAAAAGTACAAACCTTTGGATCTGCTTCTTGCTTCATGAAATTTGCTGCTATGGTTGGGCCTCTTCTTTTTAGCTTTTAAAAGCCGCTTTTCGATTTTTCTACATTAACTAATTTTTAAACGAAGTGCCTTTTTAAGGTGGGATCTACAAGTTGATTATAGTACACATTGTAACGACTTTATTTATATCGACTAAAATCGCATGCGAGTTTCTATTCTCTTTCTCAGGAACAACCCAAAAACCATAAGCCACAAGCCGAAGTTAAAAAACAGGCCCGTTGCATTCATGTGTAACTATAAGCCATAAGCCGAAATTAAAAAAAACAGGCCCGTTGCATTCATGTGCAAGTATTGAAAGAAAATTAAATTATACCCCAACAAGCATTGGAACAAAGATACGAAGGTTAATCAAGGGAAATTAATCATGTTACTAATATAGCTAGAAACCCTCTAATGGTATCTAGAACTAGAAAATACACAAGGCTATAAGGAGAACTACTTGAACACAGTTAGTTTTCATTTCCTTCTTGCAGATATTCTGCCAAGAAACAAACCTGCAATTAGGAGGAAGAGATGAACACATAAGAAAAGAAATTGACAGTAAACACAGACATGTACCTGCAAAATGGAGAAATGGCAAAGGTTAAATCTTTTTTTTGGGGGGGCTAGCAGAAGGAAGAAATAAATGCAAGATCCGAAGAAAACTACCTTAATTCCCAAGAAATCCAAATCCGTTCTATATAATCAAAGAAAGAAAGAACAAACTGAAGGCAAAAAGAAGCATAAGTGATGGATATATAGGATCCTCCTTTCTTAATTCCATAGGATCGATGAACTTATATAGAAGTAAGCATGGCCTGATCATCAACGCACAATGACGAGTTGGATCTCACCTTGAAGATCCCATCCGTTCACTTCAAGAACCTGACGAGGATCCATCGATTCATGAAATTTAGGGTTTTTTTTGTTGTGCTCCCACCAGCAGATGAAACTCCAGCATAACCTGATTAATTGATTTCTCTTTCCCCTCATCCTATATTCATAGATGATAGCACAGGATAGACGGCAAGATAGATCATCAGATCATGCTGGCAGCTTCACCAACTTGTGGTACACCACTACCCTTCATTGAAGAAGAAAAGCCTTAGGTAGCCACTAGCCACAGAGAGAGAAAGAGAGATGGTAATGATTTGAGGGGAAGAGAGCAGCAAGTGCCTGGGATTTATAGAAGGCCAATCTGTGAGAAAAATGAGAATTACTCTCTCTCTCTCTCTCTCTCTCTAGTATTTTCCCTTGTTTTTGTGTACGATGTTTGTTACTAGGATAAGCCTTGGGTTGGAGGAGAGAGGAGGAGGCAGATACTGCCAGTACTGAGAAAATCGCTGCTGCAGTGTAAATGAATTGCTACCAGTCACATGAGTTGTATTTACATGAATGCATGGCGCCACCTATCTCTAAGTGTTGCCGATAGGATTTTGCAAGTCATTTTGTGATGAAACTAGAAAAGGTAGATGCATGTTATAGTCACAAGCTACATTGCATAATTGCATAAATAAATGTGTTGTAAAAATTTTTGGAGTTAAAAAATCTTTGCTAAAATTAAAGCACAGGCCGGGGTTATTTGGTTGCCTGAGACAAATTCGTTTTATAACCTTGTCTTACAAGGATGGCGAGAGACCATGTACAAAGTCTAATACACATTTGTGATGAACAATTGTCATTTTGATTGAGTTAAATTTGAATTTTACAATTGTTTTAGAAAATTCAGATTTGCTGTCAGTGTTCCCGGTGGGACTGGTTGGACTGTTGGGAGGAAGCGGTCGGACCGACCTATGAACAGTGGTCCGATGTGACATATTTCTAGTTGCTAGGTGGTTTTTTTTCTAGAGAGCGTGTTTTGGTGTTGGTCGTATGTAGTCGGACCGGCTGGTTGGCAGTCGGACCAGGCTGAATTGGCCGGTGTGACCGGTATTGAAAATAAGGTCACACCAAGTGGCCAGTCAGACCGATCAGTGGCTAGCGAATTGACCAGGGCGATCCAACCGACCTGAGGAGAGTAGTCAGACTGGAGGCTGCAGCCAGAAAATAGGTTGAGTTGAGCTAAATAAATTTACTTGTAGATGATAGAATTAAATTTTGGGCATAACTAGAAATAGGTAGCTAACTTTCTGTAGATTCTGAAAATGGTACGGTTTACTATATTTGCATGTGTAGAATAATAGATGTGAAATTATTAAGCTTGTTGTTTAGTAAGATGACAACTCTGTCTTCTGGGTTAAAAATGGGGGACTAAATGATTTAATTAGGAATTATGGCCAACTAAGAAATTATAGAGAAGTTTAGTTAGATTCTAGATGATAGTGTTTGGGAGTTGAAAGTTATCCTCTTTTTAGTATTGGGATAGCAGGGGTGATTGTTCGGTAAATGGAGAGTATTGTGGATTTGGGAAGCGTGTAGGAGCGATATCATTTAATTGTTATTCTTGTGCTGCTGTAGCTTGTTATTGAGATTGGGTGTTTCCTGTAGACAGAGTGGCATCAGGTTTGTTGTCATCTTCAAATCAACCCGTTTCTCGCAACTAGAAATGGTAAGTGCATGGTAGAATGATATTCGAGTGTTTTCACTTGTTGTTATGTTTAAATAAATACTTACCATGATGATTCAAATAATTATACTTATTT